>KQ482057.1:1234866-1255348 GCA_001430745.1 Auxenochlorella pyrenoidosa | reverse complement strand
GGGGGGGGGGGGCGGGCGGAGAGGGAGCGCCCCTGGCTGAGCGCTTTCTGTTGTTGAGAGGGCGCACTGGGGGGAGCGTTCCTTTCCTGCTTCGCCAGTCTGTGTGCTCACCCGCTGCTACGTGGTTCCACCCCACGCCCCGCACAGTTTTTTCTATGTCTTTGCATGTGCACAGCCGGACAGACGCGCTCACCCCTGGTGTGTTCATCCTTCCATTGCAGTGACCGGCGACGCCGACGTCCTGTCTGCTGAGCTGGCCCCCGGGCTGGGGGAGATCCTGGCGTCGGGCACGCGCGGCACCCCCTGGCGCCTGGAAGCCCACAAGGCCTCCTCCGCTGTCACCGCCACAGCCTTTGCCAACTTTTCGCGTGCCTACCTGCCCCCCGGGGCCGAGGAGCTGAGGGCCGGCAACGGCGCGGTGTACGCGCCGCCCAGCAACGTCGGGGGCGGCGGCGGCGGCACCGCGGTGGCGCCCGCGCCGCCCGCCACCGGGGTGCACCTGCGGGTGGTGGACTACAGCCGGCAGCCCATGTCTGGTGAGGGTGGGGGGGGGGGGAGAACAGGGCAGGTTGTCAGTCGGGGCGGTGCAGCGATACAACGACAGGCACTGCCCCCAGGTTTTGCACACACACACCCCATACACACATCTCTGGAGCCAGTTTCTGGGCACACGCCTGGACACCATTGCCCGCCCTGCCCCTGCCCTGCCCCTCTGCAGCGTCCGCCGAGGTGCGGGAGGGCGTGGCGCGGCGCCTGCTGGCCGTGGCGGCCGTGCTGGAGAGCGAGTTTGGCGCCGCCCAGGTGACAAGAGCATGCGTGGGCTGCGTGCATCTTTGCCCTGCACAGCGGATGGAGCATGGTGCGGAAGCAAGAAGCATGCACTGCGGCCTGCCTGCACGGGTGGGTCAGAGAGCGGGTGCAACCAGCTACTGCGCCGCAGACCCTGCATGCTACTCATCACTCTGCCAAGCACCACACCCCAACCCCCCTGCTCTGCAGGACGTGGAAGGCTGCTTTGTGGGCAACCAGCTGTACGTGGTGCAGACCCGCCCGCAGCCGTGAGCATGTGAACCAGCCAAGGCGTGCGCGCTGCACGAACATGTGTCGCATGTGACGCTCGAATGAGCCACCATGCCTTTTTCAGATCCCTTTCGCGGCTCATTCGAAACCTATACACGCTCTGATACTACCGTCTTTCTTTTCTCTGAGCGGCCTGCTACGAGTGGGCCCCTGCCTGCCAGCTAGCTATCGCTGCAATGAACCTCTGGATCACGGTTCGACCGTACGTCATCGTGCCGTCCCTGCCCTTCCTTGGGCCTAACAAGAAGGTTGGCTCAGTCTCCTGCACGAACCCGGAATGGATGAGATCTTATGTAAGACAGTGAAGTCAGGCAGGCGCACAGTGAAGTCAGGCAGGCAAGGCTCGGCTGCATCGTCAGCATCCCAAGCATCACAGCGGTGCAGTGTGGCACAGGATTGATGCAACCGCATCCTGCTGTCGCCGTTGTCTCCCCGCTTTGGTGTGCGCCCGACACTGATTGAATCGAGCGCAGCAGGCCTACAAGCCGCATATGGCCGCTGCCCAAAGTCGCCGACACACACGCGCGCTCCTGCTCCTCTTTCTGCTACCAGCGGCGTGTGGCGCAGCTGTCAATGCGGATGCGCACCCCGTTGCACAGATCACGAGCCTTGTGCAGCAGGACAGTATCGGCGGTGGCGCCGCCGCCACCGCCGGCAGCAGCACGAGCGCCGCCACTTCGGAGCGTCGGCTGCAGGCAGCAGCGGGCCAGCCATATCTAGAGGAGCCGGGGCGCGCGGTGGTGCTCTACACCACGTTTGGGCCCATACGCATCCGCCTGCTGGAGCGGCTGGCACCGCGCGTGACGGCGCTGGTGTGGGGCCTGGCCCTCGCCCGCGGCTGCAGCAACGCGTACAAGTGCGCGTTTTACAGGTGGGCCCATTGCTTCGCCCACGGGTGCATTGTACGTGCTTGGGCGGATGCACAACGCGTGATACGGCTGATCTTGGGAGGGCGCAGCGCCGCGGCTGTTGGCTCGCAGCCGCCGACATTGCGTGGTGCACGCTCATGCCCTGCTTGAACCCGTGCTGCAGGGTGGAGGCGCGGCCGCGGACAGAGCAGGGGCAGGACCCGCTGGGCCCGCCCTATGCGCTGCTGCAGGGCCGCATGCACGACCTGGCAGAGGTGCGGGCGGGCGCCAGCCTTGGCCGCGCCCCTCCCTGCTGGTTGCAGCGACCTCGCGCCGTGCTCGGCATGATCAGTTCAGGGGGGGCACAGCGCCTGGTGCATGTCGCCAGGTGTCACCTGCGCTTGCTCCTGCGCTTGGCCTCCCTGTGGGGCCTTGCGTCGGCCCCCAGGCCCGGCCTCAGAGCCACAGGCGCCAGCCCAGTCCCAGCCCCACCCCCCGAGCCACTGGCGCGCCTATGCTGCCCCCCCCCGCCCCCGCAGGACCCGCCCTTTGAGGGCAACATCCCGGTGCGGCGCGGCCACGCCTGCTTCATTCCGGGGGGCAAGGACTGGTTTGTCGCCATGGGGGACCACCCGGAGTGGGGCACCTCGCACCCGGTGCGGGGCCGAGCGGGGACAGCTCCTGCGAGGAGCGCTTTGCGTGGGGAAAGCTGGCCACGGGGGGCATGGCAGCGCTGTGCCACCGCCGCCCGCTGCAGCCCTCACTCGCTGCTGTGGTGTCAATTGCAATCACAGCCGTGGCCAAGGTCTAGCTGCTGCCGCTGCATGTGCTGCGCCCTGCGTGCGCTGCCGCCTGTCGCTCCCCTCCTCGGCTCACCTCGGCTCACCTCGGCGCGCCCTGCAGGTGTGGGGCGTGGTGGATGAGTGGCGCACAGCCGACATCATCATCTCCCAGCGGTACAAGTGAGAAGGGCGGGGCAGTACGGAGGAGGGTGTGCGCGCCATGCAGCAGTCGCGCGGGCGGTGCACACCCACGAACAGCCGTCTCTGCATGCATGCATGCTGCCGTCCCCCGAGACCAAATCCGACTCCCAATGTCACGCCGTGCCCAGCCCAGTGCACGGGCGGTGAGCAAACCTGCGCCCGCCCCCCCCCCCCGCCCCCCCCCCGGCCGCAGCCCCTGGACCAACCCGGACTCCAACATCACGCTGCGCATACTGCGGGTGGAGGTGCCCTTTGTGATGGCGGTGGAGGGCGACAAGACGTACGAGGGGCCCATCACCTGACCCCCACAGCCGGGGCAGCCCGGACGTGGGTTGACAGCTTGCCAGATTTTCACATTGCGCTGTGACTTGCACCTTGCAAAACTGCCTGCGACTTGTGTTCTGCACAAGGTGCCGCTCATGGCACATTGCTCTGAGGAATGGATGAGTTAGCAGGTGGAGGCCAGCAGGCACAGAATTATGAAATTCTGATGACAGCAGTGAACAAGTGCTGGTGATGTCAGCAGCCGCGCCGCCACGGCTGAGCAGCGGCAGCGGCGAGTGAGCAGCCGCAGCCGTGGCTGGTGGCCGTCAGCAGCCGTAGCCAATGCTGATCCCCAGCTCGCCGGTTGCAAAGCTGTACCCCAGCCGCAGCAAGCCGCCCTCGCCCTTGCACTGGACATACAGCTCCTGCAGGGGCGTTGGTGGGCGGGCGGGGCGCACATGCCTGGAGGGAAGGGCGTAGTGGACCAGAAGCACACGGCGCCTTGCTCGTACAGCAGCTCCGCTTCTTGTGCAAATGTATGCACAGCCACGGGCTGGTGCAAGTTGCAGCAGCCCAGCAGGCCTCACCGGGTGCAGTTTGAGGCTTGGGCGGATTAGGCGCTGCTGCCATGCGCTGCGCATGTTGACGCCGATGGCTGCATAGGGCAGGTGGGGGCCGGGCAAAGTTAGGCGGGCATGAGCAGCACAAGACGCGGGCGGGTGCATCAGTGTGCAGCCTGATAGCCACTTCCCTCCCACACCAACAGCGGCCCCACGCAAATGTGCCTGGTCCGAGGACGCCCGCCCATGCCCCTGCAGCCACGCCTGCACCACTCACCCAGCTTCTGGTCTCGTTGGGACACCTCCAGCTCTGCCATGGCGCCCGAGCCCTCCCCCCGCAGCAGGTCCAGGCCCGTCGGCTGGCCCCCCGCCCACAGCTCCCGGCTCTTGAACAGCGGGCGCCACGACCCAAGCCGCATCGTCACTCCAGCTGCAGCAAGGATCCAGTGGTTGCCTGGAGTGGCCATCCCTCCAGGGGCATGGCCAGGGGTGCGGATGGGCATGCAGCTTACAAAATGTGGATGCCCCACTGGCCAGCTCAACAAGAGATGCAAGGCCCAGCCCTCATCAGGCAGTGCACATCCCCAGAGCTGCCCACCCACCAGAGGGCGTGGTCTCCAGCTCCGCTTGGATGCGCGTGTGGTACAGAAGGTCCATGGACCGGAGCACCTCGCGCCAACTGGCACCCCTCAGCAGCTGGGGCAGATTCTTCACGATGACAGCAGACTGGTCGACCAATCCAACGCGCAAGTCTGCAGGAGGCTGGTGGCCAGGAGTCGACTGAGCATGGCAGGCGTTGGCACCCGTCCACTGTGCCAGGTGCGGGCCGCGACGGGAGGGCACTCACCGCCGCAGGCAGTGCTTGCAAATGCAGTGAGCGCTCCACTCCTGGTAAAGAATCACCTCTTTGCAATCAGGCACTCACCAGTGGTGCTCCCAAGGCTCTGCACGCTCTTCCCCTACATGAGCCACTGGGCGGGGTTCCAAAGCAACAACCGCGCCTGCTCCGTGCGGTTCTGCACGCTCTCTCCGCCCACGAACCAATGGTCGTGGTTCCAACGCAGAAAAGCCACCTGCTCCGTGTGGCTGAGGCCCAGCTCGGCCCCACGGACGCCAGGGACCCGCAGGCAAACAGCAGTGTCCTGCGTAGCAGCCCCAGGCCTCTGTGCGTAATGCCCGAGGAGCCTCGGACGACTAGTCGGGCAACCGCGCGCTCCCGACATGTTGATGACTGCACTACCGTAGCAAAAAATCTGGTGAGCAAAACGGGCCCTGAGCGGTGCAAGACTCGGCTCGGTGGAAGACCAAGGGGCACTGAGCTTGTCGTGTCGCGCACGAAATGCTCCTGGCAAGCTGCAATGCCAGCGCTGATGTTTCCATAACTTCTCATTTTCAAGATTCAAGAAATCCAGCCTGTGATGTTTTTCTTATCAGGCTGTGGCAAAGAACAGCCTGATGCAGAGGCCACCGAACCCTGGTGAGCGGCGCATTCGTGCTCTCGCCGCCAGCGCCGCCGGATTGCCTTGAACGGATGGAGAGGCTTTCATGTTGTATACATTTCGAATTATTGGCTGTCAGCAACACTATACTTGCCCGTTTTAGTTAGGGGCACTGCCAGTGTCCAGACTTGTGCGCTTTCGCTGCGGCAGGGCGCGCTCTGCGCGCTGGCGCCTCCGCCATGAAGGCCTTGCTGGACTAACGTCAACGGCTTTCGCTCGTTTCGACAAGGTTGTCTGAACAACTGGTACATTGGACAGACGAACAAGAGACGGGTGCGAGTGGGAACTGTCCGGTCCCGTGCCCCTGCACCTGGGGCCGTCCATTGAACCGCAGGGCCTGAACCGCTGCCCTGGGGTTGCGTGCTGCTCTTTTGCAGCCAGCCGCAGGGCAAAACACCAGGGTTCTGCAGGCCCGCCGCCCCCACTGCCGCCCACTGCCGCCGCACTGCTACAGCGTGCAGATGCTCGCTTCAACATGTCTGCACAGCCACTCGCCCAAATATGGGCCACGGTCTCCTGCAGATTGGGAGCCCGAATCCGCCACATGCGCACTGTGCCTGACCCTTTGGCACCATGCTCCCCTTGATACCCGGTGCAGCGCGCCAGCTACCAAGCAACCAAACACCATGGCTGACCGCTCGAATGCGCCGGGCTCTGGGCGAGGCGGCGACCTTGGAGATGATGCCAGCGGCATGGCAGGGCGGGACGTGGGCGAGGTGGGCACCAGCCACATCCTTTGTTGCACGGCCCCTGAGCCAGCCTCTGCTTTGCCCTGCTGTCGTGCTGCTGGGGGAGGGGCGGGCGTGAGGCATAGACACAGACGTGTGCACGGCTCCAGCAGGTAACGCTGTCTCCTGTGGCCCTCCCAGCCTGGTTGTCTCTGCCTCACAATTCGGCCGCCTGGCCGGTTTTGGGCATGCTGTGCTCCTGCGCAACAGCGGCGGGTTTTTCCTCCTGGGCTGGTTTGGTGGTTGGAACACGCCCTCGCTTGCGCCCCCCTCCCTCCCGCAGGTGGGCACCACAGTGGACCACGTTCTGAAGCCGGCGTATGCACAGGTGGAGGGCATGGTGAGCGCAGCTGGCCCCCAGCCGCCGCCGGCCCTCGTTCTTTTCGTTCGGATACCAGGCGCTGCCGCGCCCTGCTACACGCTAAGCGGAGGGCCGCAAGGGCGCGCCGCTGCCACACTGCCGGCCCCTGCCTCGCCCACACCGGTGGCCGGCCTGTCTGGCCCCTCCCCTCACCCGCTTTCTATTCTTAATCAAAGCACCACCCATTGGCAACCCCCCCCCAGCCCGAGCCGGAGGAGGACCCCCGCGAGGAGCCGGAGGACCACGGCCACGTCAGCGTGGAGCACATCCTGCAGGCCTTAGCTAAAGGGGGGCGGGGGTTAAAAGGGTTGGGGGGCCTTGTGGGGAAGATTAACAGCGCTGTGCAGACAAGAAGCGCCGCCCCGGGTGGTGCTGGTCTGGGCACCCCGGGGAGGCCGGCCGACCCGCCCTCTTGAGCCCTCAGTAAGCCCCGCGCACTGGTGGCAGCGCGAAGCCAGGGGCTGCAGGTGTGCATGGGGCAGGCTGGCCTGACGCCCCCGCCAACCTGCTGGCCATGCCGTGCATGCAGAACCCGCCCCTCATCCCTCACGAGACCATGGGTGAGGCCGATCTCTATTATCCCTGCACTTCCGGGGCTTGAGGGCCCATGCACGCCCTCCCAGGCTCCGGGGCAGCGCTGCTTGTTGGGCGCGCTGGGGACCGGTGGCGCCTTGGCTGAAGGCTGGCGCCAGCACAGAGTGTTGCGACGCACTTCAGCCACTGGCCCTGCCGCATTTGCATGCTGCGCCGCGCTGCGCTTCACGCCCGGGCTGCCCGGCCCAACCACTGCAGAGCCGCAGCTGGCCCAAGAGGATGCCGACTGAGGCAAGGTGGATGACAGATGTCCATCTCAGCCGTCCATCCAAAGGCAGCCAGGGGCGCCCAGCTGGCTTCCAGCGCGGCACGCGTGCACGGCGGGCAGCGCAGCAGCTGCCCCGTCTGCTGCCCAGCTCTTTTCCCTGCATGCTCACTGTGACACCCCGTGCGTTGCAGCAGGGCTCACTCCCCTCGTGCAAGCAGCATTCCGCACCAGCTGCCAGTGTGAGTGTTACACAGCGTGGCAGCACAAACAGAAAACTCATTACAGTAGTCAGGTGTCGGAACATCTCGCTAATCCGGGCGTTCAAAGAGGGTGTCAAAGAGCAGCTACATGGTGCCTGGCTTGTACGGCGGGAGAACACAAGTATAGACAGACGGGAAGGGAGCCTCCTGCCTCCCTGCGCTCTACAGTAGCTGCCGACTGCCCGTGGCTGCCGGACTGGCAGCCCCGCCAGCCGCTCAAAGCCCCACGCCCACGCTGCACCGCAGCTCGTTGCCCACTGGCTCGTAGCCCACCACACAGGCCAGCGTCCCCGCCGCTGCCCGGAGGTACACCTCCTGTGGGTGAAGTGGGGGCGGTTAAGGGGTGGTTGACAGGCAGTTCCCTCTAGAGAGGGAGGAGCCGGGCCAATAGCGGGGCAGCTGCAGGCAGCAGAGGCAGTGTGTGTACAACAAGTGTACAACAAGTTCAGCTCATAGATTACACAACCACGACGTGTGGTTCTGGGCAGCAGGGGCCTGACTGATGCCGTGCTGGGCATGCTGGACGCTTCCCAGTACAAGACCAACCATTGTGTGAGGGGCTGCCTGCACCCAGCTCACCGACTGCAGAGCGTCGGCCCTGCCCCAGCCTAGGATGTGCCGCTGCTGCACCTGGGTGCGCTGCAGCCTCACGCCAATGGCTGCAGCGGGCAGGAGGCCTCAGCATGGGATCGCATGGAGGACCGGTGGGTGGAAAGGTGGCGGCATGCGGGCACAGGTGCAGGGAAGTTTCCTCCAGGTACACGGGACCGGCTTGGCTGCCCCTGCATGACAGAAGGGACAGCAAAGACGAAGGGGCATCGAGCATGCGCAGCTGCGTGCCTCTGGGCTCCCCTCCCCCCTCACCGCAGCGCAGGTTTTCCGCCTTGTCGGGGTGCGCAAACTCCATCTCGGCCGACCCGCCCAGCCCGTTGCACTGCTGCAGGCGCTGCACATCAAACTGCCTGCTGTGGCGCAGGTAGCGCCCCTCAGTCTGCGGCGGAGAGAAGGGTTGCAGGGGACCAACTGACATCATACGCACACTGGACGCCTGTTCATGGCTGGCTGTGCGCGCAGCGCCCAGCATGCGTCGAGAAGGTCGTCAGTCCACAACGAGCATGTCGGCAAGCCTTTGCCAAGTATTTTCTGTATGGGCTGACGTTGTGCCGGCAGCAAAGCATGATCCACAGCAGGGACGAGGGGTGGTGGCACAGGCTGCAACCAGGCAGGCGCACCCACCTGGAACAGCGGGTAGCTAACTCCAACCCGGAACCGTGTGTACTCTGCGGGTTGGGGGTGGAACACAGTGGGGTCGTGGCTCAGCCTGCGGACCAGCCACAAGCTTGGCGAGCTGGTGCTGTCATGGGCTTTAGTGCTGCTGGCGCCGCCGCATGCTGAAATCAGTCGACGCTGCATCAGGCCTGCGGCTGGGCAGGGCGACAACGCATGTGAAGCGAGGCGTACCGTCGCCCCTGACTTCCAGCTGCCCCGCCAGGTTCTGCTCCAGCACCAGGCGAGATGTGTCGGCTGCATCGCGGCGCCCCTCGCACACATCGGTGGCGCTGCCCACGGCTAGCACAGCCTGGCCAGCAAGGCCAAGACGCAGCCCTGCAGGGCCACGGAATCACAGCAATGCAGCTGATAGTGGAGACAAAGGTGATGAGTTCGCATCAGGTTCTGGAGCATCTTCGTCATGCCTGTGGCTTGCAACCTGCTTGAGTGAGAGGGGAAGGGTTAGCGGCGGCGGCGCGCGTGGGCGGTGAGGGTACAAGGGAGGCCAGCGGACACCAGCTGCGCAGGAGTCCAACCTTGCTCGCTTTACCGTGTCTGCTCTTGATCTGCTCTTGATCTGCTCGACCCTGGACAGCGCGCTCAGAAGCATTGGCCGCCCCTTGTCCGTCCCAAACTTCGAGGCACTGCCTCGGCACTGCCTTGGCAAGCTTGCTCGCTCACTTCCAGTGCCGTCCTGCGTCTCCCAGGGCCAGTGCGACCGCTCCAAGCGCACGAATGCCACATCTTGCGCCTGGATGTAGCCCAAATCGGCCCCGGCAACCCTGAGTGCATACACGGGCGCCGTCCCAGCGCCGTCCTTCTGCGAGGCGCCCACGGTCAGGCCCATGGTGGTCAGGGGGCTGCCTCCGCCGATTTGCTGCATGGCTGGTTGCGTGCTTCAAGCTGAGGTTGGGGCTGGAGGCTCCTTTGAAGCAGGCCAGCAGCGCAAGCACGACACGCAGGTCGTTCGCAGCGCGCCGCTCCATGCAGCGACACATGGCGATCAAACCCGCACCCTACAGGTGCCTCAAGGTCGGCAGCAGTTGGACAGGCTGGAGCGCAAGCAGGCAAGCCAGGGCTGCATCCCAGGTGGGAAGTGCCCACACTGAGGCAGCTGCAGCAGCTGGTGGGTTGGCGGCAGCACCGCCGTGGTCCGGTACCTATGGTGCCGACTGAGTACTGCTGTTGCCGCCACTTCCACAGGCATATCTATACAGCATTGTAGCAAAGAAGCCCCACTATCCCTTGCTGTTGGACCAGGCTACCCACGGGGGGAGCTGGCAGCGAACGGCCGCATGCCGCGCTGCGTGGTGGCGGTACTGCTGCGTCGACTGTCCTTGCCGTCCTCCTTCCTGAAGCTTGTTTCAGCTTCTTTCGGCCTTCATGAGGTCTGACAACTGGCTTGCGCTGCTCCTTGCGGCGGGCTTGGTCGGTGAGTGGGAGTCCCTCGCCCATCTGTGGGTCATCGGGCAAATACTGCATGTTTTTTTTTCCTTTCAGCAACAACTCGCGATCGGACTCGGAGCGGTCTGGTCGGGGTATCGGGCAGGCTAAAGTGGTTGCCCAACCGGGCCGTCGTCTACCGTGTTGCTCAGCAAACCAGCCGTAGGATGGACCGCCGGCGGTCTCAGGAGGCCCCGAAGCCACCGCTGACACGCCGCAACCGCCGCCTGCGACCTGCTGCTGCTGCCGCCCGCTCACCCCAGGCGCCGCCGCCGCCGCCACGATGGACTTTACCTTGGCAACCAAATGGCTGCCTGAGGGGTACGGTTACGACTGGAGCCGGGCAGGCTTTGGGGGCGGCAAGGGCAGCCCCCCAAGCCCGTCCAAGCTGTTCAATGTGAAGAACTATGGCGCCAAGGGGAACGGCGGCAGCCTGGACGACACCGCTGTGCAGGTTAGGACCGGGCCGGCCGGCTTCGAGGCCGGGCTGGTTGTTAGATCCGTGTGGTGTATTTCTGCAGGCCTGTGCGGCGGCCCACCTGGGCTGACCAGTCGCATCCGCTGCCGCTGCTTGCTTGCTTGCAAGGAGATACCCAGCTGCGCTTGGCCGCTGCCCCCCCCACCCCCCCGGCCTGCCGCCCGCAGGCAGCCCTGCAGGCGGTGCTCAAGTCGAGCAGCGGCGGAGTGCTGTACTTCCCCGCCGGCACCTACGTGCTGTCCAGGCCGCTGTTCGCCAACGCCTCCAACATTGTCGTCCGCGGGGCGGGGCGCGAGGCCACGCGCCTGCTCTTCACCCGCTCCCTCTCCCAGGTTTACGGCATCCAGTGGGGCGTGGACAACTGCACCGGTGGGGCTGCTGCTGGCCTGGATGGGCTGAACCTGCTGTGTGTGCTTGTGTGTGTGTGTACGTTCAGAGGCAGTGCCAGGCCGGGTTAGAGCTGCTCTGCGCGCATGTTTGGTGCCGCTGAGAGCCAGTGGTATGCGTTCCGACAGCCTGCAGTTGAGTGCATGCCATGAGGACTGCACCCAGTGGCTTGCTGATGCCTGTATGATTCTTCCCAGCTGGCCTGCAGGCGACCCCACGGGGCTGTGGACAAACGGCGGGGCAATGGTCGTCCTCAGGTGGGGTGGTTCAACCCCGAATGCGCCGACCGGCCGCCTCTGATTCTTCCCGGTAACCAATGCTCTGCGGCGGCTCAGGCTGCTGCCAACCTGCACGCCAGAGCCCCAGCACTGCAGCGGCTGCGCAGCAGGCTGCTCATCTCCACCGCCGCCCCTGGTGCCAGCAGAGCGGCCTGACCACACATGCATGCCCCTGCATGATGTCCATCGCTGCAGCGGGGTGCAGCGTGAGCTCAGCGCTCCTGCCAAGGTCCTGGCAAACGTCAAGGTGCCGGCGGGGACGCAGCTGGAGCCGGGGGCCCGGCGGCTGCAGGTGCGCCGGCACCGCCTTTCTAGCGGCGCCTTTCTAGCGCTGCCAGTCCATGCTGAGGCAGCGTTGCCGCTCCCAAAAGACAGATCCACAGGCTGAGAGCTGGCGGGGGGGGGCTGTGCTGCGCGGGCATATCGAAATGCAGCCAAGCTCCCTGGCTGCTGAGAGAGCCAACAGCGGCTTGAAGGCGCTGCTGGCGGCAGGGCAGCCGCGCGGGCGCGCCCGCCTGCCGGCCCCCTCTTGCGCTCCCACAGCTGCGCTCCCCTGCCACTTGGCAGGTCGACTCCTCCTCCAAGCTCACCACCGGCCAGTGGGTGCACCTGGTCATCGACGACAACTCCACCGCAGACGACCCCGGTGGGTGCGCTCGGCAGCAGCAACGCCGCCGCCGCCCCGTGCGCTTTCTGGCCCACCAGCCGCTGGGCGGCCCTCGCCTGTCAGGCCCCCCCCCGGCGCCATTGCCATGCTCTGATGCCTCGTCAACGGCTATCCACTCCACGGCCTGCAGTGGCAGAGTGCGAGTACAGAAAGGAAATCTACGGCGGCGCCGGCGGGGCCGCAGTGGCAGCGGCAGCGGCGGCCGGCGGGCCCGTGCTCAGCGTGCAAACCATGCCACCGCACGTTGCTGCCGACCCGATTGTGGCGCTGGCGGCTGTTTCCAAGGCGGCTGCTGGGGCGGGCGAGTCAGTCGGCCTGGCTCAGGTGGGTGCTGCCCAGGCAGCACGGCTGGGCAGGCGCAGGGGGGATGAACAGCTCGCAGAGACAGCCCCACTGGGGCCCAAAGGTGCTGCCTGCACCGCGAACGCAGCTTGCGATGTGTGGTGCTGTCTGCAGCTTGCTCTGCAGCTGCAGGGCCCGTCGGCACAGAGGCCGCCCCCCGCCGGATGTGCTGCCTGCAGGCAGCTGCACTGGATGCCAGGCAGACCGCCGGGCAGGTGAGCTCGGCCATGGCCAAGCCCGGCACCGTGGCGGCCTGGCTGTTTGGGGAGAACCTGGCAGACAGGTGAGGAGGCCTGAGGGCAGGGAGGAGGTCCCCAGTGAGGGAGCGAAGAGCTGATGTCACCCACTCCCGTGCCTGCTGTGCCCGCCGGCTGCTACAGTAGGTTGCTAGCCGTGGCAGCTGCAGGGGCCTCCAAGCGGCACTTCTCTGCACCCGATCTGTGAGTTGCTCGCCGCTGCTGCCGCAGAAACATCCACAGCCGCTCTTGGCCCCCCTCCCCCTGCAGCGGCGGCCCCGGCGCCATCAACTCTGGCTCCCTGCGCTTTGCCTTCAAGGTGAAGCGCAAGGGCAGCGGGTGGATCGAGGCGGACAGGGACATCCTGTATGCGGGTGAGGCCGGGGGCTGCTGCCGCTGGGTGGACGAGGCCGCTGGGTGTTGTTGCTGGGTGGACGAGGCCGCCGGCTGCCGCTGGTGTGGCAGCCCCGCTTTGCGCGCGGCCATTCCTTGGCATTTGAAACAAGGGCTGGTGGCTGCAGAGGCTCGGGAGCAGTAACGTGCCACTAAGCTTTGATCAATGAGCGGCTTGAGTGCTGCCTGGGCATTGGCAGCAGCCGCTTCTGCTGCCCTTGCCGCTCAGCACCTCTGGGCAGGCACAGCTGGAGGCACAGCGACGCCCAAGCATGCGCTGTTCCGGGGCGATCATCATGTCACATCCGGCTGCCTATTGCGTTCCCCCGTGCAGTCAAGCCTGGGTGGAAGGCGCAGCTGCTGAGTTACAACCCAGGCATCACCAAGAGCGGCGTGGAGCACCTCACCATCTCTTTCAACAGGCAGGAGGTGGCGGGGCGGGAGCAGAGCGTCCACCACCGACCCTCTCATGAATGCCTTTGGGGGGGGGGGGGGGGGCACTGGGCGCAGACTGGGCTGCTGCTGCATGTCAAGGAGAGCATGGGATCATGCTTGGCTGCATCGGCGCCCACCGCTCCAGCCCACATTAGGAACAGCAGAGGCATTGTGCAGCTGAAACCATTTGTTCAGGCAGCTGCACAAGTTTATCCCCTCCACACAAAGAGCTGGCCGCCCCAGCGTGGGCCTCCTCCTGCTGAAAACTTGCAGCTGCAGGGAAGGCAATGTCCCTCAGCGCAATGCTTGCATGCCCCACCCCACCCCCATGCCTCCCTGCCCGCAGCTCTGGCCGGTACGAGGGCCACTTCAGCGACCGCGGGTACAACGCGGTGCAGCTGGCCGGCTCGCGCGACTGCTGGATCGCCTCTGTGCGCATCGAGAACGCGGACAACGGAGTGCTGCTTTACAACGCTTCATTCACCACGCTGTCGGGTGCGCCCGCGTGTTCGCAAGAGCCCACCGGCCTGGCCCGCCCTGCAGCTGGCAGGCGCATCCCGCTCTTGCACTGCGCCCGCTCTTGCCGTCGACGAGCGTCCGGACCGCTCAGCAGTGCCTTTTCTCCGAGCCCATGCTCAGCGGAACCGCCCCCGCCTGCAGACATCGTCCTGTCCTCCAAGGACCGCACCTGGAGCGATGGGCAGAATGTGAATGGGCACCACGGCATCAGCCTGACCTACGGCCAGAGTGTGTTGGTGACCAGGTGGGCGGGCAGCCGGCCGTGGGTGTGCGCCAGCCGCTGCCCAGCGAGCGCAGCATGACAGGCCGGCACAGCAAAACAGCGTCGCAACCCTGCGCGGGGGCCAGGCCGGCGACGGCGCCTATGAGGCTGGGGCACGCCCCTCGGGCACCATGTGCCCCTAGCTGACATCCAACCATCTGCACCATTGCATACCTTACCCCACCCCCCACCCCACCCTATGCCCATCCACCCCTTCCAGGTTCAACATCGGCGCCCGCATGTGGCACGACCTGCACGTCCAGACGGCCTGCAAGCTGGCGGTGCTGAGCAACGGCAGCGGGGTCGACCTGAACATCGGTGGGGCTGCAGCCCTGCAACAGTGGGGTGTCTGCTCCCCTGCAGCCGTTCGCGTCCCTGCCCACCCGCCTGCCCCCCCGGCCGTCGCGCCTGTGCTCTGGCAGCTCTGGCCAGGGCCCTCCGCGCCGGTGGATGCTCTTGCCGGCAGGATCCACGCAGGCGTCTGGTGCCCCCCCGTTGCTGCGATGCTGCAGACAACCACCGGGCCGGCCCCCACGCCAACCTGTTCTCAAACCTGGACTTTGGGGCCAACACGCGGCCCTTCAAGTCTGGCGGGCGCAAGGACCGGGTGCGTGCGTGCAGCCGCGCGGTGCGGCGTCGGCAGCCGCACGCTCTCTTAGCCCGGGGCCCGCTGGAAGGAGGGGCCAGGCTGCGGTGCCTGCATGCAGGGCTTGGGGGTGTGGACAGAGGGAGCCAGGGCGGCCCAGTGAGCCCTTCCTCGCGCCCCTGCTGGCGCGCCTTTTTCGCTGCAGGGTGCCCAGACGGGGCGGGGCTCTGTGTTCTGGAACCTGCGGGCGGGGGCTGGCGCCAGCTCCGCCGCCATCAAGCTGCCAAAGTGCGATTACGGCGCTTTGCTGGCCTTTGTCCTCAAGCAGCGCAGCGGCAGCTCGGTGAGCGCTGGGGCGGCGCCCCACTGGGAGGCGGGCTGGCAGCGCAGGGGCGTGCGTGCCCTGGCAGTGCCTGGATGACGGCCGGGCAACCAGTGGGGTTGGGCTCCCTGGCAGCCACAGGCAGCATCCGGGTGCTGGGATGGAGGGCAGGGCGGGAGCGGAGGGCGGGAGGCAGCCCAAGCGGCCGGCCGTCCCTCCATGCGCCGACTGCACGCCCCTTCTAATCCCCTCTACTTTGGCAACCACGCCACGCCGCGCCCTGCAGTGCCCAGAGTCGCTGTGGAAGGTGAGCACCTGGACGTCCTCTAAGCCGGCAGACCTGCACGGCGCGCAGGTCACGCTGCGCAGGAGCCTGGAAAACTGAGCGGGCCGCGCTGCGCTGGCTGCGGCGGCACCCGCCCGCGGCTCTGCTGCACGACACGTCACCCGCGGGTGCCGCCACTGCAGCGCCCCGCCGCAACCAGCCGTGCAGCAGAGCCGGCTCCAGCCGTGAGAAAAGCAAGTGTCGGCGCCCTCTCTGGCCATCCACGGCCGGTTGCGACCATAACAAGAATATTTCGCGAAGAATGCATAGATAAATGGTGATTATTACAGCATTTTGTTAATTTTTGTTGCAAGCGCTGCATTGCGCCCACCCCCCATACTGCCAAATAACTCCCCCTGTTTTATTGACTTGCCACGTGACTAACTCCACTGCGTGCAATCCGCCCACCTGAGCGTTGCCTTGCACATGCGGTACGTCTCATTCACAAGCAATGTAAATGCTGATGCAGCTGGCAATCCTGCTCTAGAAGACATGCATTTGAGACAGCAGAATACATGCTGCACAATGTGGGAGGAATGCCCCTCTGTCAAGCGCTGCCGCCAGGAGGCAGGAGGCGCCAGCCTGGAGTGCGCCAGACAGAGCAAACTGCGGTCGCACTGGCTGCGGCCACACAAACGTCGCGCTGCGCTCGATCGCAAGCGGATGAGCAGCATGATCACTTCTCCCACTGGGGCTGGTGCAAGGCCAGGGAGCCGGACATCGGCCGGAGCTTGCAGCGCTGCGGGTAGCCGGCATCGCACTCGGGCACGGCCAGCAGTGGCAACCGATGCGCCGTCTCTGCGCAGGGCGGCCGGCTGGCAGCGGAGCAGCGACGGCGGCGCCGCCTCCTGCCGAGGCCCTGCCCCAGCGGCAGCCAGCAGCAGCAGCAGCAGCCTGGCCGGCAGCGACTATGGCGACTACGCGGCGCTGCAGGGCAAGAAGGTCTACAGCGCGGCCACGGGGGCAGAGGTGGAGCTGGCTGCGCTGTGGCGGGCGCAGCCCGGCACCCGCTGCGTCGTCGTCTTCCTCACCCACTTTGCCGACCTGTCCAGCACCGAGCTGGCGCAGAAGCTGCTCCCGGTGCTGCCAGAGGTGGGCCCCTGCCCTTTCCTCCTTCAAGACAGTGTTGCCGAAGCAGTGCTTTCGCCGGCTGGCCAGCACTGCGACCGTGCACAACAGCCCTCGTGACCTCCTGCTGGCGGCCCATCGTGGCTCATGGCATGCTGCCCTTGGCCAGGGAGTGCCCGATTGGCCCGCCCCAGACCTGGAGAAAACACTGACTATCCCTCACCCTTGACGCACGTGTTTCTGTCTCTATGCGTGTGTGCAGCTGAGCGCCGCTGGGGTGGGGCTGCTGGCAGTCGGGCTGGGGGAGCCCGACAAGGCGCGCCGCTTTGCAGAGCTGCTCCAGTTCCCGGTGGACGACCTGTACGCAGGTGAGCGGGGGAGGGGGGGAGGGGGGGGCGCGCTTGTTTCTAGAGCTGGCTTGACCCTGAGGTGTGTTGTGCCCCTGGCCTGTGTGGTGGGAGGGCCTGCTGGCCTCCCTGGCATCGGCTGCAAGCATGCTTGCACGCACGCACACGCAGCCCCATAACTGGATGGCTTGACGCAGATACCTGGCTTGCAGGCTGCCCCAAGCCCCTCGCTGCAGCATGTGTTTTTCCTTCCCGCGCGCAGTTGTGAATCCCAACCATTTCCCCGCGACTCGCCCGCCGGCGCTGCAGCAATTAGTGGCGAGCTTTCGGGCTAGCCTCGCATGCCCACCGCCGCACAACACGCCCCACACCACCGCCCCCCTGTGCAGACCCCACCGGCGAGCTGTACACTACGCTGGGCTTCAGCCCCGGCTTTGCGCCCGATGCCGGCATCTCGGCCTACGCCAAGCTGCTGCCCATGCTGGCCGGCATCGGCTCCCCGGGGACCATCCAGGTGGGGCCAAGCATGGCACGGCATGGCACAGCATGGCACAGCATGGTGCAGCACGGCTGAGCACAGCAACGGCGGGGCACGGCTGCACTTGGCCAGGCTCGGCCATGCTGTGCCCCGGGGCCTGCATGGCAGCAGCCAGGCCTGCCGCCTGCAGCCTATGCCTTGCCCGCCGGTACGCGCCCCACCCGGCCAGGCGGCCTGCCCTGCCCCAGCACGGCAGACGAAAGCACCACCCCGCAGCGCCGCCCCGTCCCCGGCTGCGCTGCCCACAGGAGGTGCTGCGGGGCTACACCGGCGACCGCTCCGCCCGCCCCGTCTTTGCGGGCCCCTCCAACCTGTTTGACGTGCTGGGCCAGGGGTACCAGCGCCCGCTGGAGCTGGCCACGCTGCGGCTGTTCAACATGAACCTGGTGCTGGGCCACTGTGAGCGCGCCGCCCCACCCCCCAGCCCCCAGCCCCCACCCCCCCACCCCCCGCCTGCCGCTGCTCCCTGTGCTCTCGTCTGCTGCCCCCCTGCTGGCGTCCCAGCCAGCTGAAGGGGGCTCTTGTGCAGGCGCCTGGCTGCTGGGCTTGCTGGGGTGCGGGGCCGGCAGCAGCCTGCAGGGCTAAGCCGGACCTGTGCGGGTTCAGCTGGTCGAGCGGGCCGGGCTGCACCGGCACCCGAGTGTGGCTCCAGGGCGCTGCCCATGCAAGGAATGCTGCAACCTGCCTGGCAGTGGGTCAGCTGAGCACGCCCTGCCACCGTCCATCAGGTTCCGGCTGCGTGCCCAATCCTGCCCGACCTCCCAGCTGCCGCCCTGCCTTTGTTCCGGGCCGCAGGGAATGAGCTGGCGCCCGCAAACGAGCGGCTGCTGACGCAGCAGGGCGGCTGCCTCGTGTTCGACGGGCAGCGCACCGTCTTCCGCCACGGTGGGCTCCCCAGCATGCCTTGCATGCTGTCGGGGTGCTGCCGCCGCCCGCCAGCATCACTTGCACAGCCTGGTCGCACGCTTGCCCGCTCCGGGCCCCCTGCTCGTGTCGCCTGCCACACACGATGGCGGCATCCCAGAGGCTCCCCCAGCCAATTGCTCACCCCGCCCTCTCGTCCCCGGCTGCCCCCTCTGCTGCAGCCGATGCCGGCATCCTCAAGTACGTCGACGTCGACACCCTGCTGCAGGCGGCACTGCCCTCCGGCGCGCCCGCCCAGCCGCCACCGTCCCAGGTCACGCGCACGCTGCTTTGACGGGCCCACGCACTGGCCTTGAGCCACTACTCATAGCAGCTCCCCTGGCTGGCCCTGGAGACCGAGGAAGGTGTGGCGCGTACGGCCATGGCGGATGAGCGCAGCTGTCGGCAGCTGGCGACGGGTGCGAGCAGCAGGTGACTGCTCGCATGTCCGCCCTGCGGTGACGTACCTGCAAGCATGTGTCCCTCGCTTGCCGTGTGTTTGGAACGCTGTGCCTCTCCCACTCGGCCATGTGGTACTCGCACGCCGTCAGGGGGTTTGCTCTCGCATCCCTTGAGCCTTCTTGGCAGTGCGTGGTACGCGCAGGGCGGGCAGGGTGCGGTCCCGCAGTGACTATCTGGCTGGGAGCGACGGGCAGGGTTTGGCAGCCTGTGTGTGTAGGGAAGATAACATCTCAGCCCAGGTGGAGGACTGGGGTGAGGTGCGTGCCGAAAGGGGCCAGGGTGGAACGAAACCCATGACATGAAACAGAAATAGGCTGTCAGGTTGCGTCAGTACCGCCGGGCGTGCGGCGGTGTCCAGCACCTTTGCCCACTGCGCTATCAGGCGCTCGGTGCGGAGCTTGAGCGGGC
Organism: Auxenochlorella pyrenoidosa; assembly: GCA_001430745.1. Taxonomy (NCBI): domain Eukaryota; kingdom Viridiplantae; phylum Chlorophyta; class Trebouxiophyceae; order Chlorellales; family Chlorellaceae; genus Auxenochlorella; species Auxenochlorella pyrenoidosa. The sequence goes on along the minus strand of KQ482057.1, from coordinate 1,236,295 downwards.
GGAAAGAGGCATGCACTGGCCTTCTCTCGCAGGTCCTGGCCCTAATCTCAGGCAGGCCGCAGGCGGGGGGCGGAGTCAAGCGTCCAGCAATGCCACGTGTCCAGTTCCACTCACCTCTGGCACCCTGGCACGGCTTTCAATAGCGCCCGCTAAGAGCCCATTTGCGCATCTGGCAGGCTAGAGGCCAGTCTGAGATTGGCCGAGGCCTATCGCTTGGGGAAAACCTAGCCACAGTTGCACCCACGCCTGACTCGTGCACTCATTCAATCAAGCAGAAATATTTGAGCCTGAAAACGATGCTCGGCTCTGGGTTTACCGACGGTTCTGCGGGCAGAAGGGCTTTGGCACTGCTGGCGGGCATCCTCCTCGCCGCGCTGCTGTCCACAGGTGATCATGCGGCTGCAATGTCCAAGGAATCAGAACTGAAGGGTGGCGATTTCTGAGGGACCTGAGACGGCCCCTTCGTCCCCGCTTCCCTGGCTATGCAGCCCTCCCCGCTGCTGCCCAGGCGTCGATGAGCCCCGAATATGAAGGGGATGGCGGCAGAGTGGCCGGCCAGCTTGTCACCAGGTGGGCCCTTGTACTGCCGCATGGCTACTGTGCCAGCACCTCGCAGCAGCTCGCCTGCGCCACGCGCCACGACCATGCTGCAAGTGCAAGGTCGCCCACAACAGCAACGCACAAACCTGTGCCTCCATTTATGCTGGCACGCAGGGCGCCGCCCGCAAAGAGGGCACCCAGGCCGCCCTCCCGACGGTGAGCCGCCTGCATGTGGTATCCCAGCTGTGGCACCGCTGATTGCCAGGGGGGGGGGGCTGCTGCATGCTGCTGCCGCGCCGTGCTCCAACATTAAGCTCCCCTGCTCACACCAGTTCTCGCCTTGTCAACTGCCCAACGGACAGGCCGTCGCCCAAGCGGCCGCCGCCGCCACACCCACGCCCTCCCAAGCCCAGCCCTCCTCGGCCCCGGCCCCCACCACCCCGCCCTCGCCCTCTTAAGCCCAGCCCCCCGCGGCCACGGCCTCCCCCTCCCAAGCCCAGCCCCCCCGCCCCCCTCGCCCCCGTCTGCCAAAGCCTAGCCCTCCGCCGCCACCGCCAAAATCTAAAGCACCGATAGATCCTGGCAGCTTGCAGCCGGCCAGCCGTCCCGCAAGGTGCGAGTACAGGCGGCAGCAGAGTGCCACTGTGCGTTACCAGTCGACGTTGCTGGCAGGCAGGTCCCAAATGACAAGGTTACATTAAGCGGGCAGGTAGGCAGCACTTTCAAGGCACCTTTCACGTGTGATGTGCTGCTGGACCGTTTTCCATGCAGGCAACCACCTCAGCCCCCCAGCCCATCACCCAATCCATCGCCGCCCCCCGCCCCCCCAGCCCATCTCCACCCAAACCGTCGCCGCCCCCGCCCCCAGCCCGTCACCACCCAAACCGTC
>KQ482057.1:1214076-1227410 GCA_001430745.1 Auxenochlorella pyrenoidosa | reverse complement strand
CCAAAGCCGGCTTTGCTGTAAAACATTAAGGGGCAGACTGCGCAGAGCTTGGAGGTCCCAGCGATGCACGCATGCGCTGCCACGCCAGGCAGCACGAGGCGGCGAGCGCAGCGCAGACTTTGCCGCCGCCGCCGGCGCGCTCAGTCACACGAGTGGCTGGGGAGCGGCCCCGCGGCGGCGCAGATCCTCAGCGAAAACGGGGAGTCTGCCCAGAAGTCGCAGCGCAGCGTGGCGGCGGTGGGGCTGACCAGGCAGCCCTCCTGCAGGGGCTCGGGTGGAGGGGCCAGCGGGGGCGGCGCGATCATGATGCGTACAGTCCCTTGCTGAGCAAGGCCCGTGGCCAGAGGCTCTGTTGGCAGGCAGGCCTGGGGAAGGAGGAGCAGAGGCACCTGCAAGCAGCTCCCACACTGCAAGTGTCCCCCCCGGGGGGGGGGGGGGCCAGCGAGCGCGCCAGCGTGCCTGGAAGACGGGCGCAAAGGAGTAGGCCCCGATGCCCTGCACAAAGATGCCGCAGCCCACCGCCAGCGTGACGGCGGATATCGGGTGGTCGAGCTCCGCCCACAGCGCCAGGGACCACCCTGCGGGAGGGGAGAGCAGTGCAGGGTCGGGCGCTTCTCGCGGCTGCCAGGAGCTGTGGTGAGGCCCGCAGCGCCGGCACTGAGCTAGCGGCTCTGCAGGAACCGTCACCGGACCAGCCCAACAGGCAGGCAGGCATGGGGGGGCCTGCGAGGTTGGGCATCACCCACAGCCACCGCAACCAACAGCATTTGCAAGCCCTCACGCCAGCGGTTGCCTCCCCGGGAGGAGTGACGCAGGCGTGCTGCTCACACACCCACAGCCCGCCACCCCTGGCCATGGGAGCTACGGCTGGCAGGGCAGTGTCTGACCAGGCAAAGGTGACATTGAGGTACCCACCCAGGTAGAGATGGTGCAGGTGCATGTCCACCCCTTGCCGCCGCAGCACCGCGGCGGCGCCCGCAAAGCAGCCCAGCAGCAGCAGCCTGCTGGCGACATAGGTGGCAGCGTCGGCGCGGGTCCGGCTGGCCGCCACCCGCTTGATGTGCCACGCAACGCTGGCCGCGATGGCTGCCATGCCTGTGAAGGGGCAGGCAGGTGGGGGCCTCCCACTCGCAGACGCATCAGGACAAGGCAAGGGCTGCTGAGCGGCGCCGCATGGGCTGCCGTGCCAGCGGCCTCGCAGCTGGGCTCAGCAAGGCTGCTGAGAGCCCTCCCGGCTACTGGGAGCCCTGGCCCCCACGGCGGGTGACCTCACCGCAGGACCAGAGGATGATGAAGGGCAGGCCCCAGGCTCCCAGGTGTTCCAGGTCCCGCTTCAGCGCGTCCACGTTGCTGCGGGGGGGGGCAGGCATGGGGAGGAAGCGGTTTGTTCACGCGAGGCCTGAGCCTGGCAGGCAAAGAGCCCTGCCAACAGACATCGCGCAACAGCCCAGGAATCAGGCGGGACAGGCAGGACACTGCCCGCTCCCATGTGCCCCCCCACCCCCCACCCCCACCCCATTTTTTGCTCCGCCCCTCCCACCTGATGGCCGAGTACACGGGAGGGGTGCCCAGCAGGGTGGCCCAGGCATACCACCGCTGCCTGCCAAGCACAGGGGCCACGAGTGTCGGTGGGTGAGGAGACCGGGGCCCTGGGCGCCCGACCAGGGCTCTGCGAGCCAGATGTGCCCATGCCCCCACTGCATCTTTCCCCACAGGGCGGGCCACCCTCCCCCTGCGCAGCTCACGGGCCTGCCGCCCTGGAGCCGGCCCCACCTGCTGAACAGCCAGCGGAAGCGGCGGGGGCAGGTGACGCCCACTAACCAGCCCAGCGCGGCGCCCCAGAGTGCGGTGCTGGAGGCGTCAGAGAAGAACTCCAGGAAGTCGATCTGCAGGGCGGGGCAAGCTCGGCAGGGCACTTGGGCCGCAGCCAAGGAGCCCTCGAGAGCAGCGAGGCCGCAGATGCAGCGTAAGAGCTCTGCAGTCGAGCGGGCACAGCAGCTTCCCCTCGAGAGGGCGCTGCTGGCAGGGCATGCGACCCGCTGTGCGCTGCCCCGTGATTGCACGAGGAGAACGTCGAGGCGGCGCCCCAGCCTTGGCCCCACCTTGCGGAGGCCATCTTGGGGCAGCCCGACCTGGCAGCAGGCCCTCTGCATGGCGTAGCCCGCAAACAGCGCCCCCAGCCAGGCCGCCATGCGCAGGTACTGCTGGGCGTAGGAGGCGTGCAGCGAGGGCGGCAAGCCCTGGTCGCAGCCGCCGCTGCTCTGCTCGCCCGGCCCGCCTATGGCCGCCAGCGGCGCAAGCAGCGGCGTTGGCAGGAGCGCATCGGCAGTGCCATCCTCTGATCCACACCGCGCATAATCGTCTGCCATTCCCTGCACCGAGGGTGGAGAATTATAGCGTGAACATGACGCTCAATGCAGCTCCTGAAGAGCGGCCCCGGGCGGCAGGCGCTGGCGGGCGGGCAGCCCTCTGACACACCGCCGGCTGACCGGCTCACTTGCTGCGCTTCTTCTGCTTATAACGCGTCCTGTTGGGCAGTTTCTGCGGCCCGGTCTTTCACCAGCGCAGAACCCTCCGCGCGGGCAAGCGCCCTTCTTCCATCTTGACCTTTGAAAGCCGTAAAAAGGAAAGTGCGTGGATGATTCGAAAGCCGACGCAGCCTTAGCTAGCTGCAGTGCTTACTGGCGAGAGCGGGAGGCGCTCGTGCGCAGCACACGTCGCTAATCAATGTTGGTGGCGGATGCAGCGCCAGTCTTCCGGCCCGGGATTTATGCTCCATGTCCAGCTGGGGGTACGGTTATCGCCTCTGATTCATGCACAAAGGAGGAATGCAGTCCATGCACGTACCATCAACCCCGGCCACCATGCACTCAAGGAGGCGGCTGAACTTGACTGTTTTATTTTGAGGTAGTGCTCTGCGGGTCGTGTCTTTTACACTGGGCAGCACTGCAGGCTTGTGACCACTGTGCTCGGCGTGTGTGGGTGTCTGGTTGCAAGCTGACGAGGCGCCGTCGGGGGCAGTGCAGCATGCTCAGCGGGTGCAGTCGTAGGCAGCGTGGTCCAGGAAGTGGGCGGGGCTGAAGGCGTACTGCACGACAAGGTCCCGTGCCAGCTCAACGGGCGGGAAGGGCGCCTGCGACAGGGAGAAGGCGGGGCGCCATGCGGTGCCGTGGGAGGCGAGCACTTTCCCACCGCCATCGGAACAGCAGGCAGGCCAGCAGGCCAGAGGCCATGCTGCGCATGCACAGTCAGCAGCCCAGCGCACATGCAGCCCTCGCCCACCCACCCACCTGCAGCGCGGCGCCCATGAGGTGGCTGCGCACGGTGAGCGGCAGGCAGCGCTTTGCGCGCTCCGCCTCGTACCGCCGCAGCGCCGCCCGTACCGCCTCGGCCGCCCGCTGCTGCGCCTCCTGCCCACCGCTGCCGCCGCTGCCACCATCCTGCAGCGCGGCCGCGGCCGCAGGCGCACCCTCCTGCTGCAAGCATCGAGCCAGCACCAGCCCGTCTTCCAGCGCGGTGCAGCCCCCCTGGCCCAGGTTGGGCGTCATCGGGTGCAGCGCGTCGCCGGCCAGCGTGATGCTGGCACCGCCAGTCGCGGCCCGGGGCGGCAGGTCCCACCTGCGCCAGGTTGGCAGCGCAGGCGAGCCTTGTGTGAGTGTCACGGGGCAAGCAGGGGAGGCGGGCACCCGGGCATGGCGGTTGCACTGCCAGCAAGATCCAGTATGCGTCTGTCGTTGAGCGGCAGGCTTGTTCTGCAGCCTGTACCAGGCCAGCCGCCAGCACCTGTGCTGCCTGCCAGCCAGCACCACGGCCATGCACACAAACCCCACAAGCTCCCCCACAGCAGCAGCCCTCATCTCTCAGAGGGAGAGGGCACAGCCACCCGGGCGCGGCCTCACCGGTCGACCAGCCGGCTCCGTGACAGGTCCTCCAGCGGCGTTGCCTGCACCGCCTCAGGCAGGCCCCAGGCCCAGCCCGCCACCACGGACAGCGCCTCCTCCCGCCAGGCTTCCGGCGAGGGCGACAGCGGCTGCTCCGCGGGCGCCCAGAACACCACAAACCAGTACAGCTCCGTGTCTGCGGGGGGGGCACGGGTTCACCAGGGCGCGGTCACGTTGGGCTCGTCGGGTGCTGACGGCACAGCGAGCACAGGCCGGCAAGCTTGGGTAGTGCCTTGGGGACGCCAGGTCGTCACGCAGCGGGCGGGGCAGCGCGCACCACGCGGCAGCGGCACGCAGCGCACCTGAGATGGGGTAGGTGCCCGCCCGCGCGCCGGGGCCCCACACCTGGCGGATGCAGCCGGCCTGCAGCTCCGCGGGGATGCCCCCAGGGAAGCGGGCCACGCCCCTGCAGTTGTGGTGCGAGGACCGGGTCGCTTCCTCTTTGTCGCCCACCACTGGCCACGCTGGCGGGCGGGCAAGCCGGCATGGTGCCCAGGGAGCGCAGAGCAGACCAGCCAGCCAGACCTCCCCACCGCTGCCCAGGCACGCCCTGGAGGCCGTTCACAGCGCTCGCCTGATGGCGCTCTGCCCGCAGTAGTTGGGCACCGGCCGCCCCGCCGCCGCCGCCACCGCGCTGCGCACGCCGTCGGCCCCCACCACTGCCAGGCATTCCAGCCGCTCCCCAGACTGCAGCTGCAGCGCCGCGCCGCCGCGCGTGGGCTCGGCTGCAGCGATGGGGGCCCCCAGCGCCAGGCTGCCCGCCGGCAGCTGCTCCGCCAGCGCTGCCTGTCAGAGGGGTTGTGGTAGGCGAGGCGGGGGCATAACTCGGGGTGAGGACCCTCAGTGGAATCAGGATGGGTGTGCACATGATGGACACGTGATGCCCAGATTCTGTGCGGGGGATGGCAAGGCGCGAGGCATGACAAGGGCCCGCTGCGCAGTGCAGCGCGACGCGGCGCGCCTCACCACCAGGTGCGAGCGCCGCACGCCGCGGAACTCGTGCGGGCCGCCCTCGCACTCGGCCAGGGAGAAGCGGCGCAGGCGGCGCCCGCCCTGGCGCACCAGCTCCACGCTGCGGGGCAGGTGGCCACCGTGGGGGCACCGTCAGGCAGAGGTCGGGAGGTGCCGGGCAGCCAGCTGGCAAGCTGCACCAGGAGACCCTGGGGCAACGGAACGAGGAGCTTTCACTGGCGGCGGGGGGGAGCCTGGCCAGCGAGCACCCAGGGAGGGGCGGTGTTACCGTTGCTCACTCGTGCACAGTCGGGTGGCGCTGGCGCAGCGGCTCCGCCGCCCCCAGCGCGTCCAGAGCGCGCCAGGCGTTGGTCCACAGCCCAAGCGCACTGCCGCCAGTCGGCAGCTGCGCTGCTGCCTCGAGCACCACCACTGGGAGGCCTGCCCGATGCAGGGCGGTCGCCGCGGCCAGGCCCGCAGGCCCCGCGCCAGCTACTGCCACTGTGCCGCGCAGGTCACGGCTGGCTAGGGAGGCGGCATCTGTGAACAGCGCGGGTGGCGGGGCCTGCGATGCAGCGGCGGCGAGCTGGGCACAGGGAGCACAGCCACGCCGGCGCTGGCGCTGGGGCGGCTGGATGGGCAGCGGGGTCGCTGCCGCACCCGGTCTGCCTGCTGGATGGCCGCAGGAGGCTGCTGCTGAGAGGATTGGAGAGTTCATGAGCGCCTGCATCGGCTCTTGAAGAGGCTCTGCTTCTGCTGCCCAGACAGTCGCGCGTGACACGCACCAGGGCTTGCCGCCGCAATTTCAGGGCGAGATCGGGGGCAAATTGGGATTCAGAACACCTGACAAACAGGCTGGGAGGCCTGCCTCTCTCATATGCTGGGCGTGCTGGGCAGCATGCCGCCCAAAGGCCCTGCACAGACCCGGCCCTGCCTCTCTCACGCTGCGCAGGGCTCCGCAGTGTAGGCAGCGCCCAACCACCCTCAAAATGACCAAGAAGCGGAGGAACGGAGGGCGCAACAAGCATGGTCGCGGTGAGCAGGGGTCTCTGGCCCGGGCTGCGCCTGTGCGCGCACCAGAACGACTCCCTCGATGGCTGGGCACACCCTCGAGCCCGGCAAGGCCCGCCAGCAGTCTCCCGCCTGCCACGGCGCATCCTTGCATGGCCGCGACGTGGCCCGGGGACCCCACGGCGCGCGGCACTAGCACTTTCGACCGCCGTGCACGGCACGCAGGGCCCAGCAGGGGTGATGGCCGCTGCCAAGCATGCCCGCTGCTCAGGCGGCTGGCGAGGGGGCTACAGGAGGCCGCAATCCCCTCCGACGCAAAGCTCAAGTCTGCGCTCTGCGAAGATTCGTCGCAAGGGAGCGAAGCAGCTGACTGCTCTGAAAGCCACCACCACCGCCCCCGCTGCCACGGCCGCTTGTTGCTGCAGGCCACGTGAAGCGCGTGCGCTGCGAGTCCTCTGCGGCCATGGTGCCCAAGGACAAGGCCATCAAGCGTTTCATCGTGCGCAACATGGTGGATGCCTCGGCCATCCGCGATCTGCAGGACGCGTGCGCCATCGACGGTGGGTGCTGCCCGCAGCTGCCGGCCTGTGCAGGGGTTCGCTGCTTGCTGCACCTGCACCTACTGCTGGGCAGGCGGGCACAGGACAGTCATACGCCTGTGCGTGATGCCGGTTGCCGCTGGCATCGCGGCGCCCGGCGTGGATCGCGACGCACGAGCAGCCGGAAGGGGTGGAGCAAGCCGGCGCGCCACCGCGGCGCATGCAGCGGGTACAGCGATGTTGCCAGCCCGCTGGAGCGCCGCTGCACATGCCAGCCTGGCGCGCATTCCAGCCGCAGCAGCCGCGCTGCAGCACCCACGCCTGCGGCACCCGCTGCTGCGCAGCACCCGACGCTTTGCGAGATCAATCGCTGCCTGGCCGAGACGGGGTCCAGCTGGGCTGCGTGGTGGCAGCCTCTTCTGTCAGCCCTCGCGCCCCCATCTCCCGTGCGGCTCACGCGACAGGAAGCTGGCAGAGGGGCAGGCCAGGGGCAGCAGGCGGCAAGCAGGAAGCAGCCCCGCCGTGCGTCTGGCAACAGTCTGCATTGGCAGCAGCAGTGAAGTGGTGGTGGCGGAAGCAGCAGGAGCAGCGGCAGCAGCAGCAGGCACAGCAGCAGCAGGCACAGCGAGCCAGCCGTTGCGCTGGGAAGGCCCAATCCCTCTGTGCCCTCAAGCGCTGCACCCGCGCTGCGAAGCGACTGCAAGCGGCGCTGCATGGCACACCCGCAACAGCTGCAACACCACCCTGCCGAGTATGCGGGCGTGGCGCCCCCGCTTCCACACCCTTCCCCCTGCCGTACACTCGAGGTGCCGTTTGCCAGTTCTCATGGCCCGGCCCCACCCCACCCGCACACGCCCGCAGGCTACGCCCTGCCCAAGATCTACCGCAAGGTCTACTACTGCGTGTCGGCGGCCATCCACTCCAAGATCGTGCGCGTGCGCTCCGTCAAGGACCGCCGCAACCGCGAGCCGCCCAAGCGGTGAGCGCGCTGGGCCATGCCGGCGCGGCACCGACTCTGACTTTATAGGGGATTCTGCGGGGGACGGAGCGATGCGCGGTGGCAGCTGGCTGGCTGTGCGTGTGCGGGCGGCCAACCAAGCGCACTGCTTGCCAGCGCCTGTGCCCGGGGCATGCCTCATCTGCCCCGCGCTGCTCCCCGCCCACCCCGCTGCAGCCCCGGCTTCGGCAACCGTGGCGACCGGTGAGCATGCTTCAGCATGTAGCAGCGCGCTGTCTGCACAGCACGACTGCCAGCCTCGTGCCTCCTGCCCAGGAGCATGTGTAGGTGCCGGTGCAGCACCAGTGAACGACTGCTGGGCGCTGCCAATGCGCTCCCTCTCTAGCACTGAGACAGCTTGAAAGCACCACAGCCTGCTGACATGCTTTGCCTCGCCCCCGTGCCCCTGCTGCTCGCCCTGCAGCAAGTAAGCGGCAGCCGCGCAGCAGCAGCAGAAGCAGCCCAGCTGAGGAGCGGCGGCTGCGGCGGCGCCGGCCAGCGGCGCAGCCGCGGCGCGCTGCGAGGAGTCAGCGCACGCAGGGCCTGCCAGCGGCAGCCTAGCAGCAGAGCCATCCATGCTGGCTGTCGAGGCCCTGTGTAACACCCTTCCCGTTGCACAGAGAGGCAGGGCTGGTACAGAGGTGATCACAGCAGACGTTGCTCCCGGGTGGCCCATTCCGGCTAGGCTGGCCTGCAAGCATCCGTGCTGCAAATGCAGCCTTATCCCGCCGCCTTCCGGCCATTTCATAAATGGCTGGGTGAAGGCGAGGACTTGCGGGTGTGGAGTGTTGGACTGCCACGTGCAGGTTGCACTGGGGTGGTAGGCGGCAGCTGCAGCTTCAGCCTGCACGCCTGGCTCGTCCCTGCCAGCATACATTGGCTGGCTGCGGCGCTGTTTGCACAGGGGCTTGTTCCAATCCCCCCAGGTGCCCTGCCCCCGGCTGGGCCCCACGTGCCACGCCGCTCGCATCGCTGTGCTGAGCTCACGGGGGTGCCCGCTCGAATGCAACAGAACGCCCCCTTCTCAATGACGCATCGTATGACCTCAGTGGGCACACCGTTGCACCGGCTGCTGCACTTGTCTGGGCTCGTCCTTGTCCACTGCCAGGCACATGACTGGTACAGATGGCATGCACAGAAGGAATGCTGTGGCGGGCGCAGGCAGTCAGACGTAAGGAACCCCGGGCTGTCGGGGCGTGTCAATTCAAGGCGGCACAGGCTCAGCCTGTGCGGGCGCGCTTTGCCTTTGGCGCCTTGCCTTTGCCGCTGCCGCCGCCGCCTGCGCTGCCGTTAGCCGGCCCCCGCTCCTGTCCTCCCTGCTGCTTCTGCTGCTTGCCCTTCTGCTGCTGCTTACCACCGCCGCCTGCCGCCTTCTGCTGCTGCTTACCACCATCTGCTGCTGCATGCCTGCTCCCTTTCCCCTTGCCCCTTGCCTGCTGCTGCTCCTCCTGCTCCTGCTGCTTCTGCTGCTTCTGCCGCTGCTTGCCTGCCTTGCCCGCCTTGCCACCTGCCTGCTCCGCCGCATCCTCCTCGCCCTCGCTGACCCCCTCCTCGCCCTGCTGCGCCTGCTCGCCTGCTGCCGCGGCCTCTGGCCCCTCGGCATCCGCCATCTCATACTCCTGCAGCACCTCCTCGGGCACCCAGAAGCCCGGGCCGTCGCTGCCCTCCTGCCCATCCTCCTCCTGCACAGAGGCAGCCAGCAGAAGGCGGCAGCCATCATCAGACCCTCCTCGTGGCTGGGAGATGAATAAACAGCAGACGGAGAGCACGGGCCAAGGGATCTGATGGTGCCATGCTCCAGCTGCCGCCCAGCTCCCTGCCCCTCGCAGCGGCCACACGAGGGGGCCGTGGGCGGGGCCAGCAAGCGTGCAGGCGGCGCAGGCAGGGGCCCACCATGTCCTCCTCCATGTCCGGCTCCTCCAGCAGCTCTTGCTCATCAGCCTCAAACCGCTCTGCAGGGCAGCGGCAGCGGCAGCGGCAGCAGAGGGGCGGTGCAAGAGGTGGCTACGCAGTACCAACAGGCCCTTCGCGAAGCAGGTAGCTGGGTGTGCTGTGGGTCTGGCAACCGGGCGGCCGGAACGGCATCTGCAGGGCAGCGCCCGGCTGCCCAACAGGCTGCCCATGCGGAGCCATGCACGGGCGTGGTCCCCTCCTTGCCACACCCACCGCGGCGCCTCGAGACACCCCCAAGCGTGCCCACTGGGTGCGTCTGCCGGCGTAACCCCAGGTCAGAGGAGGAAGCAGGCCCTGGGGTCCTCCTCACCTTTGGCGCGGCCAAACTTGCGGCCCTTGAGATGCGCCTTGACCTCGTTCAGCCGAGCATTGAGCAGCTCGCCGGTCAGGGCGCAGAACAGCATGCCTGGCAGGTTCTTCGACCGCACAATGAAGGGCTCGTACCTAGGGGTGGGGGTTCAGGCAGGGGGTGTGAGCAGCAGATCATCGGTTGATATCGCGAGGCAGAAAGGGGCCCCAGAATGCAAGTGGGGTGCTGCAGTGGGAGTTGCAGCATGCCGACCAAGCGGGCGACAGCAGTCGTGCCGAGCAGCCGGGCGGCTGTGGCCGGGCACACATCATGGCCCTCACTTGTTGAGGTCCACGTCCAGCTTGGCATCCTTGACCAGCTTGGCATACTTCTTGCCGCTGCATGAATGGGAAGGGTGGGAAGGGAGGAGTCGAGTGGGCTTCCACACATGCCACAGGGCGGGGCCGTCAAAAGCAGCAAGCAGTGCGCGGCCTCCAGTAGGCCAACTTGTGACAGTAGGAATCCACAAGAGCAGCTATCTTAAAGTCCCATCCACAGCTGGCTCAGGCAGGCGGCGAGCATCGCCACAGGCGGCGCACCTGACAAAGGCCTCAAGGGCGTCAGCCCGCGCCGGGAAGGTGTGGCCGTTGAGCTCGCACTTGATCTTCACGCGCCCGTCCTCCTCGACCACCGAGAAGTGGGGAGCGTGAGCTGCCACAATGTCCTGCACCTCTTGTGGCGCCGCCATGGCTCGCATGCACTGTGGTGTGGAGCGGGAACAGCTGCGGAGAAGGTGGGCGCTGCTAGACTGCTAAGAGCGCAGTGACGTGCTGCCAGAAGGGCGGCGGCGGCGGCAGCAGGCACGGCATGGCACTACCAGCGTGCCGCCATGCGCACAGGGAGCGCTGCAGCTGGTGTCAACGCTTACGTCTGGTCAACCTTGTGATGCATGAAGCAGTCCTGCACCTATTGTGTTCTGGTCTGGAAGCCTAGGGGGGGTCACAAAGCATCGACTGCATGCGCACTGCCCCGGCGCTTGTTGCGGCCCCACCCCGATTGCTTCACTGCCTCGTGCGGTCTACCTGACACTTACTGCCGTCCCTGATTTGAGGTTTGATGTTTGAACATGACCTGTATAGTTTGCCTCTTCCTGCTCGACCCTTGCCACAAGACCGCTCCATCCCGCTGCGGCCCGCTCCGCCCGGTGCTCACCGCCCGCCTGATGGGCGCCCAGTCGACTGCGCCGTGACTTTTTTCTTTCTTCTTTGAGCACCCTATTTGTTCTTACTGCCAGCTTCCGCCTCGAAAGGAAACAGAAGCGCTGAGCAGTGTCCACTTGCAAGAAGGGGTTGCCAGAAGGTCTCTGTCATCTCCGCTTTGCGATCAAGTACCCACTTGCGGCTGTCGAGTGCAGAGCCAGCCACGATGGCTGCCGCCACAGAGGGCGCCCAGCCGGGCGAGCAGCTGTACACGCGCGGCGGGCCCAATGTTCCCGACAACCGTGGACAGTCCATGGTAAGAGGGCACCGGAGGCGCCAGAGCGGCCGCAGGCGTGGGGTGCCGGAAGCGGTGGCGTTGGCGGCGCCAGCGGCCCAGTGGGACTCGCTTGCCAAGCTCGCTGTGCCTTTGTGCCCGTTGTTCTGCGTTGTACAGGTGGCCAAGCACATGGAGAAGCAGCAGAAGGAGAAGGAGAGGCGGGCCATGGAGCGCCTGCACCTGCTGCTGCCGGCGCTGGGGCCCACCGTGCGGGCAGTCGCGCTGCAGGTGGGCGAGGCGTGCGTATGCAAATGACATGGACGGCATGGCGATAGTATGGCAATACGTTTGGATTAATCCGACTGTACGAATTTGTGCTGCACTAACCTGAATGTCTAGCGCCAGCTGAAGCCTGCAACAGGGGCCAGCCGCAGCAAAGCTTTTTGACCGTGGGCCAGCGCTTGCCGCTCGCACCCAAGCCGATCCCGGCGTATTGCAGCAGCAAACCGATGCCCCTGATCCTATTGCGCGCCGCTTGCAGGAGTGCAACTGGGATGAGGAACGCGCGCTGACCATGCTGCGCCGCTTCCAGGTGTGCCCAGCACCCCGAGTGCTCTGCGCCTCGCGGCCTGCCAGGATGCAACATCTGCCCTGCCCTGGCTGCATGCTTGCCCCCCGGGTTGCCTTCGCTAATTGCTCCGCCCCACCCCACCCCTCCCCACCCCGACCCTCGTGTCAGGTGGCCAAGGCGGACGAGCTGTCCAAGCTGCACAAGGAGCGGCGGCGGCACCAGCTGCACCTGCAGTCGGGCAGGCCGGAGCGGCGGCGCAAGGACAAGGTGGGACCGGGCGGCACCGCGCGCCACCCTGCCGACGTGTCACTTGCTTCTGTCTGCCTTGAACTGGGGATCTCCTGCAGCCCTTGGCTGGCAGCACGATGAGCTGGATGGTTCGGCACGGGATTTGTGGTGATCGCTGGGCGCGCCTCTCCCGCCTCGTGCACACTAAGCGAGCATGCGCCATGCGGCCTCAGCCTCCCTGGCTGCCTCGCCCCCGGCCCACTGCTTGCTGCTGCAGGACAAGGAGAAGAAAAAGAAGCGGCAGCGCGAGGAGGACAGCAGCGGCAGCAGCGACAGCGACAGCGGCAGCGGCAGCGGCTCAGACCCCAGCGGCAGCGGGGGCAGCAGCGGCAGCGAGGGCAGCGGCGGCAGCGAGGACGAGCGCAGCCGGCGGAGGAGCGGCGGCAAGAAGCGGCGCGCCTCGCGCTCCCGCTCGCCCTCGCCCAAGCGCGGCCGCAAGGAGAAGAAGGAGCGCAAGCGGGGCAGCAAGGACAAGGACAAGAAGCGGCGCAAAGAGAAGGAGCGGCGGGGCAAGAAGGAGAAGAGGGAGCGGCGCAAGGACAAGGCCAAGGCCAAGCAGGGCGCGCAGGTGGGCGGGCTGCTGGGAGTCGCGCAGGGTCGCGCGCGGCCGGCGCTGCCTGCTCCTCGTCCAGTGCCCGGCTGACCCCATGCAAGGCCAGCATGGCAAAACACCTGCCGCGCACACCACACCTGCACCGCCTCGCGTCGCGCTTTCCCACCCCTGTCGCGTGCTTTCCCCCCCACCCCCCCTGCAGGGCGCCATTGGCCAGGAGTATGGCAAGTACGGCATCATCCGCGAGACAGACCTCTACTCCAAGCGCCCAGAGTTCCAGCTGTGGGCCATCGAGGTGCGCCCCCGCCCGCCCCTCCCAGGGCGGCCGCCTGCGCTGGGCGCGCCGCAGCGCTGGGGCACCTGATGGGCCGTGCCGCAGCGACTGAGCATCCGCTGTGGTTTTCAGGCGCTCAGCAGCCTGCTGGTCCCTGCTGCCCCGCGGGGCACACCCCCGGCACGCAATGGGCGCTCCTGGCGCCTGGCACACCCTTGACCCCCCTGCAAGCCTTGCATGCCCGCCCTGTCCCTGGTAGCCCTGCACACCCTGCGGCCCCCACCGCCCCTTGCTTTGCCGCTCGCCCACGCCCCCCACCCTCCTCACTGCAGGTGAAGAACATCGACCTAGAGGCGATGCCCCGCAGCGAGGAGAAGGAGCTGTTCAAGGACTTCATGGAGGAGTACAACACGGCCACGCTGCCGCACAAGTGCGTCGTGCGGGGGGGGGCGGGGCTGCGGGGCATGCTGCGCGGCATGGGCACCCGCATG
>KQ482057.1:1180992-1203494 GCA_001430745.1 Auxenochlorella pyrenoidosa | reverse complement strand
GCTGGGGTTCCTGCACGCCGCCTGCTGCTGCTGCTGCACAGATTGCTTGCACCCCAAAACAGTGTTTTCCTCATTCCTCCCCCCCCCCTCACCTCCCCCTTCCACATGCACCACAGGTGCTGTCCTGGCTGCCCTCCTTCTACGAAGCGCACCCCGTGGTGGCGGCGCTGCGCCACCTGTTTGAGCAGCTGGGGCGGCAGCAGGCGGCCGCGGCCGGCGTGGGCCCAGCTGCCGCCCCAGCTGCCAGCCGGGCTGTGGTCGACCCCGCTGAGCTGCGGGTGGCGCTGTCGGGGGCCTCGGAGCGCACCTTTGGGCTGGGTGGGTGGCGCGCAGGGTTTAGGAGGCTGGGATGGGAGCGCCGTGTTGGTCTGGCACCCTGGCCACCCCTGTCTCTGCCGTCCCGAGGACCACATGCAGCCTCGCTTGCCCTGCGCCCCCACACCGCCATGTGCTTCAAATCGACAAGCGACCCCCCCTTCCCCCTCTCTGTCTTGGCACCCTGCATGCGAGATGAACGACGCGAGCGAGGTGCTGCTGACCATCTATGAGAGCATCCAGGCCGTGGAGCAGGCGGGCCGGGAGAGGGAGGGAGGGAGGGAGGGAGGAATAGAGAGAGAGCAAGGGAGCTCTGCCACGTGGCGTCAGTAGCGCTGGAGGAAGGGCGAAACACTGGCGCTCTGCCCGGGCTGTGACCAGCCGTCCCTAACCCTCATCCCCCCCCCCCCCTCCCTGCAGGCCCAGCACCTGCCAGGCAGGGTGGAGCCCCTCATGGGCCTGCCTGTGGAGGAGCGTGTCTACTGCCCCGCTTGCGAGCTCGTCAGCCACAGGAGCAGCTACACGCAGCACTTTTACAATGCGCAGGTGAGTGCGTTGGAGGACGGAAGGCAGAGGGGTGGAAGAAGCTGGCAGGCACGCTCGCGGGGCACTTGGCAGCCTCCTACCACTTTGCTTCTCGGCTTGATTCTCCCGCACACTCTGTTCTGCCCCCCGTGACCGTTCATCCTGCCCCCCCTGCAGGCGGCGGGCATGCAGGAGCTGCTGCTAAGGACCGCGGAGCAGCGCCGGCGCGGCATCCTGGGTGCCAACACCATGGGCAAGCGCCTCAGGGCCCTGGCCGAGCTGTACAAGAGCTGCGATGAGGACAGGGGTGAGGGGCCACTCGGCGCGGACTGCCAGGCTGGAGCAGAGAGGGTGGCAGCCTGCAGCCGGAAGGTCTTGGCACTCGCCTTCTGAACCTCACATGAGCACAGCAGAGAGGGCTCTTCCGCCCGGCTGCACTCACGCTCCTCCTGCCTCTGTGCAGGCGGCTGTGGTGCCAAGCGGCCGGTGGCGCAGCGCCTGCAGCGCGCGCCGCGGGTGTTCACGCTGCAGCTGGCCTGGCGCTCGCACCTCGAGGCGCCGGAGGACATCGGCGCAGCGCTGCGCGCTCTAGACAGCTTGGTAAGGGGGAGGCACAGCAGCACGGGGCACCGCGTGGCCAGGCCTTCGTCTTCCTTGCACATGCCGCTGCCTCATCTTAGACTCGGCCCCTGCATTCTTCCCAGCTTCCCTGCCTCGCCCTGCCCCTCCCCCCCTCCCAAGCTGTCCCTGGACGAGGTGTACCAGGGCGAGGCAGCTGCGGGACGACGGTACCGCCTGCGCAGCCTGGTGGGGTACTCCGGGCAGCACTACTCGGCATTTGTGGCGCTGCCGGAGCTGGGCGGCGAGTGAGGCTGGGTGGGGGTGCGCCGGGAGGCATGGGTTGGGAGGAACGCTGACCGCAGTCGGCCCTGGTCAAAAAACAGCATGCCACCAGGCAGCTCTGCTGGCACTCCGCTCGCAATCCGCCGCCCTACTGGTTGCACCTGGGATTCCTTGCCGGCCGCCCCACGCTGCTGCCCCTCCCCTGCAGGTTTGCGCAGTTTGACGACGCCCAGGTCACCCGCGCCAGCGACTGGGAAGCTGTGGTGCGGCGCTGCGAGGCGGGGCGCATCCAGCCCAGCGTGCTCTTCTACGAGGCAGAGGAGTGAGGCTGAGAGCCGCAGCACAGCAGCGCTGGCAGCCTGGCCATCCTGATCTGTCCCCGGGTTGGCCTGAGAACTGAGACTCTGGATGGCAGCCCTACGGTTTGCAGTTTGATGCGCATTGGGGGCCCTGCAGTTCATGCAACGATGGGGCCTCAGTAGTGCTCCTCCTGCTGCCCCTTGGCACGAAAGAAGGTCGAGTGGTACCGTGAGTAGTACGGTAGGGCCACCTGGCAGCAGCGCTGCCCATGCTGCCCGTCGTGGCTGCCCCCCCAGGCATGGGCCACCAGATGGCAGCATGCAATGAACCAGAACTGGGCCCGCATGGCTCGCTGGTCTGCCGGCTGGCGGGAAGGGCCGGGGGCAGAGTCGGCAGGTGCTGGCGGGTCCTGCGCCGCATTCAGCCATAGCGTGCCCTCCGGGTCTACAAACCCGGGGGCGGGGTCTGCAGGCGGGGAAGGCGCAGGGCAGTGTAGAGTATCATTTCGGTGGCTGTGCGCCCGGCAGGGCAGCTCCAGCGGCCGCTGGCAGGATCACGGCATGCAGACCTGGCACGCAGACCGTTGTGATGTAAGGTGCCCGGAATGCTGCCTTGCCAACCCACCGCTGGAATCCATGTACAGCCCAAAGCTGGCCTGCCACAGGCCCTTCAAGAAGACTCGGGTGCCCAGCCGAGCCAGCAGGCGGTGCAGGCTTGCCAGGCGCTCCACCTGCAGAGGCGCGAGTGGAAGGTGGACAAGGGCAGGTGGCTGCGGCCATCATGGCAAGGCCAGGGGGCGGTCAACAATGCTGCATCAGAATGAAGAGCAAGAGATTGCAGGACAGCTTGATACAGCTATTGATGGACAGCACAGCCACGCGGGATGCGCTGCCGTGGCAGGCTCAACGCTCCGCACCTCTTCCGGCCTCAGCTCGCCATGCCACTAGTCTGGGACCAGAACCTCCAGCCCCGCCGCTGCCAGGCCACTGCCGCCGTCCGTGAGGTGCAAGCTGCGCAGGTTGCGTGGCAGTGCGCGGCAGCACAGCCAGTCCGGGGGCGCTCCGCCTGCCCCCGCTGCGTGCGCTGCGGCTTGCGCCTCGCCCACCCTGCAAGTCCACACCGCCTCTTGGCTGCGCTCCTCAGCAGCAAAACAGCCCCAGGCGGCTGTGTCAATGGCGTCAGCCGTAAGTTCGCTCATGGCCCCATGCGAGCGGCTGCCTGCTGCCTCGCTGTCTTCGCTACTGCTGGCGCTGCTGCTGTCGCCGCTGCTGCGGGGGCTTGCTTCGCTGCTGCAGCCATGCCCCTCCTTGCTGTGGTGTCCAGCTTCAGAGTGGCCTGCCAGGTCCCGCCAGCGTGGCAGTTGCAGCGCGCCAATACTTCCGCCAACTGCCGGCTGCAGCAGCCCGCTGGTCTCTGGCGCGAGGGCTTCTGGCTGCTGCAGCCTTTCCTCTGGCTCTTCTGCTGGCTGGGCATCCCGACTGATGGGTGCTGCTGCACTCGCGTCACCAGGCAGCGCAGGCCTTGCAGGGCCGGGCGCGGCGCTCCTTTGCCTGCCTCGTCCTGCCAAAGCCTTGCCCAGCACTCCCACGCCGCCTGCCAGAAGGACAGCCTCAACCACGTGGACCAGCAACTGCTGCATGGTTACGGCTTTGAGGGCTTGCCCTGTGTGTACCTGCACCTCAACAAGGGAGGATCAAGGAGGGTGGGAGGCGAGTGGTCACATCGTCGACGTGCCCAAGGCTTAACTCTGCGGCGTCCTTCACGCTTACACCCAGACTACAGGGCATACCTGCTGTCTCTTGGGTGTCGTAAGTGTTGAAGTTTGGGTGGAAGGAGGCACTCAGGCGGGAAGCTTTGCCTGGCTACCAGCGGCGGCGGCGGTTACGGTCGACGATGGCGTGCTCACCCTTCCCCCCTCAGGGTGGTCACCAGGATATGTTTTCTGCCTATATCTGAGGCTACAACGATCCTCGACGTATTGCTGGGGTGCTAGAGGTGCTCACAGCAGGGAACAGGGAGCAGGCGGGGGAGCATGCGCAGCGCGTTCACCGCCTCCTGCTTGTGAGGGGCTTTCGCCGCTAAGAGCCCTAAGGATGCCTTCGACATCGCCACCGTAGTCTGTTGGGCCCTCTGAGATCTCTGGCAGACGCTCCATGAGCTTGTAACCAGCCTCTTGGGCCGCCCTGCACCCATGGCCTCTTCCGGGCCTGGTTTTTAGTCTCCGATTTCCATTACAATGGAGGTGCTCGCGGCCGCGGCGCAGCAGGAGCACCTGCGAGAAGGAGCCAGCCCGGAGCGCAGCCAGGGTAGCTCCGAGCACCAAAGCGGCCGCCCCAGGCGCAAATCGGGCCGCACAGAAGCAAAGCGCGGCAGCCGGAGCCCGGGCGCTGCTGCCACCCACGGCGGGGGGAGCGGTGTCGGAGGCGCCCGCACAAAGGCGGCGGTCGCTGCCGAGGTGGCTGAGGTGCATGCAGAGCGGATAGCGGGTGAGCCAGAGGCTGCGCTGGCCGCATGGACGGTCGAGGTCCACGGCCAGATCCCCGCTGCAGATGCAGCCTTCATTGCAGCGCGAACTGCGCACGCGCAGGCAGACGCGGCGAGGGCGGCCGCACGGGATGCATTCCGCTCCGACCAGCGCAGCGATGCCAAGTCAGCAGAGTGGCATGCCCGCGTGGCAGCGACGCAGCAGGTGAGGCGGGAGGGGTGCAACCATGCAGGTGGGGACCCCCTGCTGTTGGTACACGCGCGCCGCTGCCGCTGCCAGGCGCCGCCTGCCTGCGGCCCTTCAAGCATTCACAGCCCCTCCCAGGGGCACTGTGCAGGCTCACGAGGCGCTGCGCGAGGCCCGAGAGGCGCTGTACCGCCTGCAGGCGCTGGCCGAGCTCCTCAGCAAGGAGCTGCAGCGGCGCAGGGGCGCGGTGAGGGCCCCGCCCAGGCTTGCCCCGATGCTAGACACCGCCTCACCGTGCCTGGCTTTGGCACTTGACCCGGCATGCTCAGCCGCTGCTTTGCCTGTCCCTGTGTGCAGAGCAGCGAGCCTGCGGGTCCCACAAGCAGCGACGCGGCAGCAGCAGGGCACATGCCCGCCGCACCGGGCGGGGGCGCAGCGGGCGCAGCGGCTGGGGGCCAGCAGCTGCTTGTGCCGCCTGCGCCTCAGGGCATCAAGCGCAAGCGGGGGGCGCCGCCAGAGGCATGCCCCTTCTGCGGCCACGGCTACACGGTGCGGGACGGGCTGTCCAGCCGGCTGGATGCAACAGGCAACCGCCGGCACCTGCGGCGCTGCCAATGCCGCAAGAAGACGCCACCCTGCAAGTGAGGCTGAGCCACGCAGCATGGCGTGCTGCTGCAGAGTGTTCGCACTGTAGCGCCTCGGGCTGGTTGTGCGACCTTCTGTCAGGCGCTGCCGTGCAAGGGCAAACAGGAGGCGCCGGCGTCTGCTCAGCCGTGCCACCTCGCGTGCTCGTCTTGCACCTCTACTTCCCTGATGTTTTGCTGCACCCCACTCGCGTCGTGCTGCACCCGGAGTGCAGGAACTGCCCGGAGTGCAAGCTGCGGCCTGATGTCATGCAGCTGGCCGACATGGAGGCGGCTTTTGACCTGTGCCAGCGGCTGTATGCCTGCGCCATCTGCGCGTGCAAGTGAGCAGCCTCTGCGCGCACCCGCTCGCCTACCTGCCCTACTGGCCTGCCTCCTCGTCTGCCCTTCCATGCTGCACACCCGCCTGGCCTGCCTGCCACCCGTCCGCCTTGCATAGGCCTGCCTCAGGATCGGCCTGCGGCTGTCATGCGATTCTCGCAGGTGCCCGGGGGCGGGCAAGTGGATAGAGGGCGACAGCGAGTCGCAGCGGGCCTTCAAAGGCGAGGCCTTGTCCCTGCATGTTGCAGTCCTGGTGCCCTGCTTTCTGTATGCTGCGCTGGGATGTGTAACCATGAGGACCCTCTACGTGCTGCTGCTTCTGCCAAATCTGCCAAACTTGGACTGAAGCCCGGTGTGCGCCTGCTCCTGCTGCAGAGCGCACCCAGCGGCGGCAGGACGAGCTGGCGCAGCTGGGCTGGCAGGACGCGTCTGTGCAGCCAGCCTCCACGGCCGGGGCCACCGCCTCAGCTGTCACCACAGCCGCACCCTCCACCTCACTCGGCCAGGAGGCTGATCAACAGCGTCCCCGGCGCCAGCAGCAGCAGCAGCCACAGCAGCAGCAGCAGCAGCAGCAGCAGCAGCAGCCCGGAGCCTCGCTGCTGACTCGCCGCCTGCCGGCAGACATTCGGCAGGAGCTGGAGCAGATTCAGGCAGCGCGGCATCCGCAGGGCGGCGGCGCGCAGCCACCTGCGGGGCAGAGCCTGAGCTCGGGCTGGCAGGCTGCGCCCCCGCTGCACGCCCACCAGATGGTCGCTGCAGCAGGGCGTGCCAGCTACAGCCACATGGCGGGCGGGGCGGCGCGCGCTGGCGGCACGCCCGGGCCTCTTCCTGCCAGCCGCCACCAGGACCACCACCACCACCACCACCACCACCACCACGCGGCTGCGCACTCGCGGCATGAGCACCACCACACCTGCAGCCACCCGCACGAAGACTGCACCAGCGACTGCTGCAGCGCCCCCACCGTCGCCGTGCCTGGCACCGCAGCGGCGGCAGCGGCCGCCGCAGTGGCCGGCGCAGCGGGCTTGGGGCCGCCGTTGCCGGGTGCTGCAGCCAGCGGTGGCGGCGCCGCGCTGTTGTGGGAGCAGCTGGCGGCGGCGGGCTGGCCGACGGCGGCCATGGCGGCCTCCCTGCAGGTGCTGCCTGCCTCTAGTGGGGGCCTGGCCCCACAGCTGCAGCCAGA
This sequence comes from Auxenochlorella pyrenoidosa, assembly GCA_001430745.1. NCBI lineage: Eukaryota > Viridiplantae > Chlorophyta > Trebouxiophyceae > Chlorellales > Chlorellaceae > Auxenochlorella > Auxenochlorella pyrenoidosa. The sequence continues at coordinate 1,196,692 of KQ482057.1, read as the reverse complement.
GCAGCCTGCACCCGAGCCGCCAGAGCTGCCAGCAGAAGGTGCGCTCAGGGGGAGAGGAGAGTGTAGCTAGCTAGCCAAGCAGGCTCCGGTTCAAAGAGTGTGCCCCTCTTTGACGGCCCTGCTGCTGCAAGCAAGCTGCGCTGGCTCTCAGCTGTCCAGCGTTCGTGGCAGATGTGATGCTTGCCATGGTCCCTGGGTGCCCACACCCTCCCTCCCTGCAGTGGTGGCGCTGTCGCAGCAGGTCTTTGCGGCTGCGGCAGGCGAGCACATGGCAAGCGCGGTGTGCGCCTTCCTGCGGCGGCAGCGGCTCACGAGCCTCAGGTGTGGTGACGCAGCCCTGGCATCGTTTTAGTCGTGCATCCTGGTCAGACAAACAAATAACTTCTGCTGAACCTGCTCACTTGAACAGCGCCTTGACCTGGGCAATCCCCGTCCCCCTCCTCCCTGCGCAGCGACTTTGAGTTTCTGGAGCTGGGCATGCTGGAGCGCGCGCTTGCGCCGCTGGGGCTGCCAGCCCTGCTCCTCAACAAGTTTTTGGTGCTGGGGCGGCGTGCTGCGGCAGCAACGGCAGCTGCTACGCCAGCAATGGCAGCAGCCGCAGGGCTGGCTGGTGGAGAAGAGGCGGCGGCGGCGCCTGCGGTGGCAGCAGCAGCGGTTCCTCCCGCTGGGTAGCCTTCATGCATTTCAGAGCAGCTGCTGGCATCTATCACCTGTAAGCATGCAGGTTGCGGGGCCGTGCTCGATTCAATACAGGCGGGCGCAAGGAGCATCAGAGAGTCGTACCGCTGTCGTTGGCAAATGCCTGCCTCCTTCCTTGCCGCTGCAGCTGCGATTCCTTCTTCGTCGCCGATTTTCTCCTGCTATCATGTCCACGCCCGCGCTTGCCGCCCAGGCGTCCTTATCAGGCAGCCCTCGCCGGTCCCCTCTGTCCGCCGGCAACCCCGTGGCGACGGAGCTTCACAGCGATCCAATCGTCACGAGGTAGGCACCGCCTGGGCCGCGGCAACCAAGTCAACTTCGACACAGGGACTCGCTCCATGCCCTCCGAAACGACCGTCTTGATGCCTTTCAACCTGCCTTACGTAGGGATCTGCTGCGCGATATCAACCGGGCTCTGCGCTCCCCGCTGCCCTCGCCGGTGAGCACAGCGAGGGTGGCCACCGCCTCTGCAGCCGCTACGTTGCCCGACAACCCTGGGCATGCAAGCATGCTCGTCTGAACACCGACCCTTTCTTGACCACAGGCCGAGTATGTGCGCAAGCTGGAAAACGAGCTGTCCACTACGCCAGGCGGGCAAGCTGTGTTTGGAAGCACCATCGACAGCTCTGCGGTTGGCTCGCAGCAGTCGGCAAAAGATGTGCGCTGAAGGGGGGCTGATCTTGGCTGCAACCTTCCAATATGCATGCCACAGAAACTGTACAGGCAGTTCATTTGCACGTCCTCATTTTGGTTGCCCTCACTGCCGCCCCTGCAGCTGGTGGCATCCCTGGAGCGCATGCTGCAGCAGCCTGCAGGAGCCACTCCTGGCCGCACGGCACTCACTGCGCTGCGGCAGAGCCAGGCAGCCGAGCTGAGCGGCGGGCCTAGCTTTGGCAGCGGTGGCCCGGTGCTGTCTGCAGCACCCAGTTTTTCTCTTGGCACAGGCCAGGGCTCACGAACCCTTTCTGCCACCACTGATGCAAGTGGCGGTATCAGCGCTTCCACACGTGCCCCAGACCGCTGGCGGCTGGCTGCAGACCGCGCTGCATCCTTCCGTGCAGCCCATGGCACAAGCACTGCTGGTAGCCTCAAGCTTAGGAGCGGGAGCTGGCGTGATGCAGGCCCAAGCCCCACCGCCTCGCCAGCAGCCGACCTGCTGGCTGAGATAGACAGGGTGACTGCCTCGCCTGCTGCTACTCCCGCCGCCACGCCTGCCGCCAGCCCTGCAGCTTTGCCATCGCTCACTCACTTGGTGGGCTCGCATCCTGCCTCGGCCCTGACGCACAACACAACGGCCTGGCAGGCACAACATGTGCACCAGCAGCAGCAGCAATTGGTGCAAGACGCACAGCAGCACAGCCGGCAGCAGCAGCACAGCGAGCAACAGCAGCATCAAGAGCAGCATCACCAGCAGCAGTGGCAGACACCACCAGCCAGCCCGGAGGCTGAAGCCGCGGCAGCCAGCCGCTGGAACGCGCTGGCGGCAAGCAGGCCCGCAGCCCTGGGCGGCAGCCCAGGCAGTCCTGCCTCACCATTAGCAGCGTTTGGTTTCGCGGCGCACAGTCCCAGTCCTGCTGGGCTGCCGAGGTCGCCCGGCGCCGCTCCTGTTTCCGTGAGCAATGTTGCAGCCTTGGCCAGCATTAGCGCAGCAGGGCGGGTTGAGCTGCCTCCCCAAGACATTCAGCTAGGCCTTGCCGACAGCAGGTGCTGCAGGCTGGGGGTGGGGGGGGGTACACTCTGGGAGTGTGGCTGCTGTGGCGCCCTTGCACCATGACGAAGGTAGCCGTGCTGTGGATGCCGCGTCAACAGGGTCCCCTGCACATGCGTGTGGCCATGCAGGTTCGAGCATGACGCGCAGCTGGTGCTGGCAGAGCTGGCGCAGTTTGCTGCACTAGAGCGGCATTCCGCTGCCGACTTTTCGCTGCGGGTGGCGGCAGAGATGGAGCGCCTCTTTGCGCCGCCGGCAGCAGCCTGAGCAGGCCTGCAGACAGTGCACCTTGCCATTTCCACATGTTCGTTTTATGCATACACTGCGCAGAGCGAATTGTGTGAAAGTCTGGCAGAAGCATGAAGCCTTTGACGGAGCAAGGGGTCCGAGGGACTCTCGAGCGCGCACTGGGGCTAGGACAGCGTAGGATGGGTGGATGCCACCTAAAAGGAATGGAGAGTGGTACTGGGCAGCGTGTAGGAGCACTGATCATTAAACCAGGCCTCGCTTACCGGATGAGTGGCCGGCAGCTGGACGGGGAGCTGGACTCCGCAGTAGCCGCCAGCGAGGCGGGCTCTAAGGTATTTGCCTGCTTTGTCTTCTACGCTTTGTCTTCCCGCGTTGCGCTCCTGTCATATACTGCGCTCTTCACCGTTGTGCGTGTCTCCGAGTCGCAAGGCGCGCTTCGGCTGGCCAGCACTCCCGGCGAGCGCTGCCCGCGCCGCCCAGGTCTGACCAGGCAAGCTCTGACATTTTCTCTGCCTGCATGCCATCTAAAGGGCGATCGGAACCCACACGGGCCCAGCAGAAGCGCCATGGCGGCGGCGCTGTTGAAGGTTGCAGCAGGTCCACCGAGTCCTGCCAGTTGAGCACAGTTTCAACTGCTCTTGCTGTCTTACAGATTCTGCTTCTGAAGACAGGGCACACACCAGGACCTCAAGAGAGCATGGGCGCTGACAGCAACCCACAGCTGACCTGTGCTGGCATGGCGCTGCTGTGGCTTGCCGCCGCTGTGTTTGGCCCAGCACCCACGGCTGCCGACCCCCTGGTGCAACTGGTGGCAGCGCGCATCGACTGCCCCAAAGCTTGCCGCGACAGAGACCCACACGCCCAGGCCATCAGCATAGGCACCCCTGGCAAGCTCCTCTGCGGCATGGAGACGTCAAAGGGCTTGGTGACAGGTGACCAACAGGAGGTGCTGCACGCTTCGTTTCTGCGCAGGCTGCACAGGCTGCGGGGGCTTGACCGCACTGAGTGGCGGAGAGCCAGTTGAGGCCTTGCTGTGATGTGGAGCCAATGCAGGCGTACTTTGCAATATCCGCAGGAAGTGACTAGGCAAAGCGGGGCACCGATGCCAGTGCCACCGGTCCAGCCCTGCGCAAGCGCAAGCCCGCACCCCTGCATGCCCATCCGTCGCGCAGGCACCTGGGAGCGCGGGCGCTGCTCGCTCAGCTACCCCACGCCATTCATCCTGGACGCGGGCTATGTGTGCCTCTGCTACAAGCCTGCACGTGGCGAGCTGCTGAGCTGGCGGGCCGACGGGGGCTGCAACCGTGCCCAGCCCGGCCAAGCCTGGCCCTGCCGCATTCGCAAGCCGGGCACCTCTGGCGCCGGCGCGGTGTACCATGCCGGCTGGCTGGAGGGCAGCATCTGCAAGTTCTACCCGGTGCCCTGGCAGGCAGACGGCTCGCTTGTGCGCTACGTCGCCATGCTTGGAGGGAGCTTGAACATGGAGGTGCTGTGCGGCGACCGCAGCACCAACTGGAGCTCGAAGCGGGCTGCGGGTGGGGCCTGGTCCCCATCGCAGCCTTGGAGGGCAGGGGCCGCCATGCTGGCACGGGGTTGCTGGAACAGGGACCCGTCTATTGGCAACAGAGCCAGAGGGGCGTCGATGTGGTGTCGATGTGGCTCAAAGTCACAGCGCACCGGGTCTTCAGCCACGCTCCCCAACCGTCTGCTGCCGCTGCAGAGCCCGAGGGAGCGCCAGGCACGCACCGGCGCCTGCGAGACAGCCCTGTATCCGCAGCCTGTGAGCTTGTCAGTGCGATGCCAGTATGCCGCAGGCGCAACCCTGCAGAGCTGATGGTCAGTGCTTGACATCTGTTTCTCTGATACACCGCAAGTTCTTCCAGCAAGTGTGGTGCCGCCTGCTCTCAAACCCCCTCGCAGGGATGGCTTCACCCCCAATCACCCGACCCAGCTGCCCCTTTTCATGCGGGTTGCAAGGCTTGGTAGCCATTGACAGCGGCGGACCGGGCCGGCCGCTGTGTGCTGTGCTCGCAGACGGCACCATCTACTATGGTGGGTGGCTCCGCAGTTGTTGGCGCATTCGTTGGTGGGGTTGAATGGGCAGGCAGCACTGCGCCAGTCAGTGGCGGCCAAGAGAGCCATGCAAAGCTGCTTTCCCATGCATGCATCAGCGGGCGGCGGACGGGCTTCTGCATCCCATGACCGCCTCTGCCGTTCTGCCGTGCTGCAGGCACATTTGCCCCTTCAGAGTATGTGTTTGCCCCTGCCTGCCACTATGGCAAGCAGGGCTCTGACAGCACCCTGTGGTCTTCAGACAACTTCAAGTGTGCCTGCCGCGCGCGGGGACCCACCCCGCTGCGCTGGGCAGAGGCGGCTTCATGCGGGGCGGCCCCCCCGGCGGGCCGTGGGGCTGTGTCCAACCCAGCTGCCTGCCGCGTCACCAGGCCCGCCTCTGGGAACACGCCAGCGCTGACCTGGGCGGGGTGGTACAGGTGAGCTGCCTCTCCCGTCGTTCCTGCAGCAAAGCAGCGAGCTGGGCTGCGCAGTGCACAGAGGGGCTTGTCAGCAGCCAGGGGAGGAGAGCAGCAGGTTGGGATGCTGAGGTAGCCTAGGCCACCTCAGGCCTGTAAGTGTGACTTACACACTGCGCTGGCATCACGGCTGCGCCTGCGACCCACACCGTACCTGAATCTGCCGGCCCCTGCACACCTACGACCGTTTGCTCTGCAGCCCATCAACGCGTGCCTGCTACATTCGCAACCCCAACTGGGACGGCCGCCGCATCAACAGCGTTAACACCTTCACGGGGCGGTACAAGTTGGAGCTGCTGTGCGGGCCACCACGTAAGCAGGTTTCCTGCGACAGCCAGCGCGCCTGTTGTCATGCTGCGGCCGCCTGCATGCACTCCTCCCCACAGCTTCATTTGCCCCTTGCTGTGCATGATCAACTGGTAAACATGTCCATTGGCTTTTGCAAGCTGCAAGCAGCACTCCAAAGTGCCTGCGCTTCTCTGCGCCTGCCCGCTCACCGCTGCCTGCAGCCGACTGGCGGCAGTGCCGCACCACCGCCGCGGGCGTTACCCAGACCGGCGCGGGCCTGGCAGCGCTGGCCCGGCGGCTGGCCACCGCTGCCCCCCGCATCGCCTACACTTCCGCCCCTGCCCAGCAGTGGTCGGCCCTCAACGACGGGCGCTGCCCGCAGCTGGCCAGCAGCTGCTGATGACGTCGGCCTCCTGTCCTGGCTCTACTGGACGGCCGTGGGCCGGGCTCCAGACTACCTGCACGGCCGCCTGTGGGCCGCGGGCGACATGTCCAGCCTGGCTGCCAACGGCCTGGTGCGCACGGCAGCGGTGTGGACGCGCCTGTCGGTCAAGCCGCCGCTGCAGGCCCCCCTCTTCCTGCTCAGCCCTGCCGACATTTCCAAGGCGCGGCCTGGCGACGTGGTGAGAGGGGCCAGCTGGCATTGGCCCAGGCGTCTGGTGGCAAGGCAGCTGCAATGGGCGAGCTCCCACGGTCTGTAGTTACCGGGGCGTGGTGCCGCTCGGCCGCGCCTGCTCTGCCCCCCAAGCCAGGCCGGCCCGGTCCTGCCGCGTGGCCTCACCTGCGCCCCGCCTGCAGGTGTTCTACGGCCGGAACGAGAACAAGCACGTGGCGTTGTTCCTCGGGGGCAGCCCTCCAATGGTGCGTGCGAGGCAAGGAGGGCACGATGCTCATGCGACACGGTTCATGCCTGGGCGAGGAACAAGGGCAGCAGAAGGGACCTTCTGCGGTGGGGGCTGAGCAAGCATGCCCCTCCCCTCTCTGCCGCGCAGGTGTTGGAGTTTGCACGGAACGAGCCGGGCCGGCAGTTTGGCGTGCCGCGCGCGGTGAACGCACTGACCGGGGTGCTGGATGCGGCGGGCAGGTCGCTGCCCATCAACCAAGTGCGCTACTACCCAGACTTCCTGCTGTGAGGCGACAGGCACGGCTATGGCCCAGCGCCAAAGTGCTTTGCACCGGCGGCGCACCCTCTCCAGGGCGGATTCTGTTTGTATCTGACTTGCAAGCAATACGGGTTCAGCTGCCGATGCAAGCTGCATGTAGAGCCTACCAGAAGAGGCCAGCATGCAGAGCAAAGAAGAGGGGCCACAGCACTATAGCAACAAAGGTAGCGACGTAGGCCGCAACCGCCATGGAGTTGATGCCGTCCTCCTGCTGGTGTGCATGCCGAGCAGGGCGTGTTGCTCCCCGACGAGCAGGGTCAGCAACCTGTGTGCCTGCCTGCTGCACTGGCTGGGCAGTGCTGGGTGCAGCGGTCTGTGCAGCTGCCGTGGGGCCTGCCTGCACAGAAGCGTGCGCGTGAGCAGCCGCAGCCAGCACCAGGCCCAGCCCAACTCCCACAGCGCCGGCTGTCAGAAGCCCCTGCAGGGTCAGCTTGCGCTGCTCCTTTGCTGGTGGCCTTTGTCCTGCCGAGCACCAGTGGGAAGAGAAAGACGGGAGGTGTGTGGTTTGTTCCTCGGCAGCTCAGTGCGCTGCTTCCTGCGACAGAGCAGCCCCCCTCTCGAATCTTGATTGCTCATGGCAACAACAACAGCAAGGGCAGGAGACAGAACCAGAGAGCAGGGCCCACCTGCCATTGGTGTCTTGCTGCTGGGTGTTAAGTGTCGTCGCGCGCAAAATGAAGATCTAGGCCAGCAAGCGTTGCTCTTAAACACAGAAAGAAGATGCGAGCAGGGGGACAGAGAGCTGGGCCAGGTGCCTTCCCAACTCCCGCCCCAGCGTGCATTTCACGCAGCGCAACTATGCTTGCCCCCTCCTGCCTTGCCTCCTGTCTGACAAGAGGTCTCCACTCTGACCGTTCGCTGATCATGCCACGGGTCTTGATTACATTGCAGGACCAACCATTGAAGGGATTTGGCGGGGCATGCTGCTGGCCAGCCCGGTGCCGCCGCGTGCCGCCTAAGACTGGCCCCGCCTGGCCTTGCACAGCTCCTCCAGCGCCAGCCATAGAGCAACAAAGCCCATCACTCTAAGTGTGTCGCTGCATGTGATCTTTGATGGTCCTGTGCCCTCCCTGTGCTGTCGTCTGGCCAGTGCTGCCTCTGCTGTCTCAGGCGCAGCGTCTGAGCGCTGCTCCTGACTTGAGCATGTCTGCTGCAGCCCCTGTGTCCTCGGCCTGCAGCTAATCGCCGCCATAAGTATTGCTGCAGACCCTGAGAGCAGCTGCATCAATGCAAGCTCTGTGCTAGCTGGTACGGGGAGGGCTGCTGCGCTGCAATCGAGCAACTGCCAAGCTGCAGCAGATGGTGCTACTAGCTTAGTAAGGTGAGCTGTTCACACTGTTGCGCTTGAACAAGCAATGGAGCAGGCAAGGCGAGCAGGAGCAAAGCCCTGTCTTGCTTGCCCAAGTTCCTCGAGGCAGAGGGTTTGCAGCGCACTCTGGGCTGTCTGTCAGCCAGCCTGATGCATGGGTGCTGCCAGAGGTTTCACAGAACAGCAGTGGAGCAACAGGGGGTGCACACTGAGCAAAGCGGCCGAGCTGTGCCTGCTGGGCTGCTGCGGGCGCCACTGCGTTCTCAGTTGCTGTACCAACTTGATTGCACCTGTGTGGTGTGAACTTCACCTTGAAGGCTCGCCTGTTCTGTCACAACATGGAAGGGAAACACACAAGGCAGGAAGGGAAACGCACAGGGCAACTCAGAGGTCATCGTCACTGCTCTCATTGTCCAGCCACCCCAGCTCCCGCTTCAGCCTCCCAGCAGATGCGACACATCCGGGGATCGGCAGGGTGGGAGGGGCCCGCTCGACACCGGCGCAGCGCCGCCGTGGCTGCTGCCCCGGCCAGCCAGGGCAGGGCTACGAAAGCCAGCGTGCGAGCCAGGGACCCCATGTGTCTGCTTTGGGATGAAAGAAGGCAGGTTTTCTCGCAAAATAGGGCCGACAAGGCAAGGTTGCTTCCCGAGGCCTCGGGCCTCGGGTCTTGCGCGGAACGCTTTGTGCACGAGCTAACCAGCGACGCACGACTTGATCTGTGAGGTAGCAGACGGTGGCTGGCTCAGCGACGCGCCAAGGAGATGGGCCACCGTGCCCCGCTGTGCACGGCGGGCACGCCTCGGCCGCGGCGCTGGCATCCCTGCTGCCGCCTCTGCAAGCCTTCGTCATTGATTCAGGTGTCTTCAAACCTTCGGAGGAAGGCAATGATTTTAATGCTCTGAGCTGGTGGAGAAGCGATGGGGCAGGTCACCTGGCCATTCTGTGTTGCGGCGAACAGTGCAACCTCAAGAGAGGAGCACCGACCATCTCACTCCTGCTGGCGGTTTGTTTTCTTGTTTCACGTTGACCTTGACCGGGAGGAAGTGAGGACGCGCAATTCAATTACATATTTATTTATAGGTCATTGAACGTGTGCCTGGCTAAGCATCTCACTACGATCAAAGCAGTGCCATCGTCGCAACAAACATGCTCGCTACAAGGGCGACAGTTGCCCCTAAGTCCTTTCCCACATTCCGATCGGCGATGTTGAACTGCTCCCGACGCCGGCGCTGCTCCTGCTGCTGACGAGTTCTGGGTGCAGGGGCTGCAGGCTTGCTCAGCCGCGCCGCTCTCGGGGCAGCTGGCGGGTGCCCGACTGCCTTGCAAGCCGGACAAGTCGGCAGTGCTGCGGGCTGTGCTGCAGGAGGGCTGGTGGAGGTGCCTGGAGGCAGCAAATCGCCGGGCGGGCCCAGAAGGGCAACCACGGCGACGCCCACCATCGTAGCCAGACCCACCGCCGTGGCGCCGCCTGCAATGGCACTCCACTGGGGATCCAGGCGGGCCAGCGGTGCTGTGGCCTCCTCTACAGCAGAGCAGAGCACAAGCAGAGAAGCTGTGAGTCAGGAATTGCCTCGGGCTAGACTCCCGCACACATCTGTGAGGCGCTATCTGGCCTGACGCCCAAGCCAAGCCTTGCTTAGCTCTTGAGCAAGCGAGGCACGCCTAGAGTCTCGCCTGACATCCTCGGCTCCAGGAGAGGTGAGGAGGTTTCAGCGGCTTCTCTGCGGCCTTAAAGGCTTCTATGGACCGAGCAGAATGCGATCGTAGCGAGCAATATCGCTCAGTTGCAGGCCAGAGCGATGCTTGAAGCCGGTGCCTGCTGGGCTCCCCAGCGCGCTGCGCCTTGCACTCAGCCCAACAACGACCAGGCTGGGCCAAGCAGAGAAGTGATCCTCTGGCTGAATTTACATGTTCTCCTTCTCAAATAAGGCCTAGTACACGCTGTGGTGCATAGCGTATCAGCATTGAGGAGAACCCGAAGGGCAAGAAGGGGGCGGAGCTCTAAGGAGCGCACCGCCGCACGACGTACTGACAAGGGCCGCACATTCACTTATCCTGTGATGGGTAAAGATGGGGACATCTGTATGATTGCCGGGAGTTGACAAGGTAGCACAGGAGCGGAGGATGGGTCAGCGTGTTATGGCGGCAGCAGGCCGGCCAGCCATGCGAGCAAGGGCAGGGGGGGTGGGTCCGTGGCGGACACAGCTGCTGGAGCATCATGCTCAGTGCTGGCGAAAACGATGATGGCCAGAGTGGATAAAAACAACGAGGGTGTTCAAAGCTACACAGGCATCGCAGTGAGGGGACCTGTAGCTGAGAGCTACAAGTGCTGGCATGCTCAGCGCGAGGGCGGCGCCGGCGCCAGGGGCAGCAGGCCCTCCAAGCGCGCGATGACGGCATCAAATTTGGGCCGCTCTGCGGGGTCGCCGGCCCAGCACTCCCTGCAGGCCAGCGCAAAAGGCGGACGCTTGCCAGGGGGTCAACCGGAAACAGGCTGCTCCCTCCTCGGCCGCATTAATCAGGAGGCACGGCGCAACTGGCCAGCTGCCCGCCTTCCCTCGCTGCAGCATCCATTCCTCCTGCCGCCTCACCTCATAAGCTCCATATACGAGTCCAGGCCAATAAAGGATGCGGTATCCGACCCCGGCAGCGCATCCAGGGGCGGCACCACTGGCCGCTCGCCCGCTAGCACTGCTTGCATGATCTTGAAAGGCGCCATGCCGCCCCAGGGGAGCTGCCAGGTCAGCAGCTGCGAGCCAGGCGGGGTGGGCGGCAAGGGGGACAGTGTGGAGTTGTGGCGAACCCATGCCTGGCAGAGCATGAAGCATGCTTTGACGCTGACGCACTGGCATTCATCTTGGCAGCCGACTTTCTGGGCAGCCGCTGTAGCCAAAGGGCATTGCCTGCTTAGACTACCAACCAGGTAAGCTACAGCCCTTACGCCACTCCCACCCTCCGCCGCCAGCCACTGCAAGCCGCCGTGCACCATCAGCCCCAACTGCCTGCCCAAGCACCCCTGACTGGCCGGCGGGCTTGCCTCGTACAGCACGACCCCAAAGGAGTACACGTCGCTCTCCGCGGTGGCCCTGTCGCCGCGCACCACCTCGGGCGCCAGCCAGATCGGGTTGAGCGCCCCGCTCATAGAGGAGCCGGGGGCGGCGCCGCCCAGCTGCTGCTCCTCCAGGATCTTCGACAGGTTGAAGTCGCCCTGCAGCGGCGCCGGTGCGTCGCGATCCCAATGCATGTCAATGAAAACGGCTTTTGCACGTTCTCATGGACCAGCGGAGGTGTTGTTGGTGCTGTTGGGTGGTTGCCTCGGTGTGTGCAGCGCAGGATGCTGGCAACGATTGAGGCAGGGGGCAGCTGGGCAGGGCGGCAGAGGGGGTGTGGCATCAGGGCCCCTGCCGGGCGCTGGCAAGCTCCCGGCCTCCTTGCTGCAGTATGCAAGGCAGCTGGCCAAGTGCCTCGGAGCAGGCCTCACCACTTTGACGGTGTAGTGCTTGTCAACCAGCACTGCAGGTGGGTAAGTTAGCAAGTGACAGACGTGAGAGTGCTCAATAGGAGAGAGCCGAGCAGTGCAGCGAATACAAAGCTCAGCACAGGAGCAGGCAGCCCCAACAACCGAGCAGGGGCACAGCCTAGTGCCAGCCACACAGCGCCCTCTCAGCAATACGGTCCTGACGCCCCTTTGGCAGAAGGGCAGGCTTTACAGCCCTTGTCTGCTCACGGTTTGGGCTCTTGAGGTCGCGGTGGATGATGGGCGGGCTGCGGCTGTGCAGGAAGAGCATGCCGGTGGCAGCATCAATCGCCTGCAAGGGGCAGAGCAGCGTGGCGTTTTTGCTGTCTCGCAGCGCCATGCCTGGCTGCCAGCTCCGTCTCCACCTGGCCGAGGCCCGAACTGGAATCAATCGTGCAGGTGGACGTGCCCTGGGTCCGCTTGCTGCCTGGCGGCCCACCATGCCCAGGCGCAGCTTCCAGGTCAGCCGCTCGGCACGGACGGGGTCGCCGGCAGCGGTCCCCAGCACATCAAACAGGCTGCGGGCAGGGAAGCGCAAGGCATGGGGAGCGGCTGATGGTTTTGCAGCAACGAGTGCATGGCCCGCCGAGCGCTGGCAGCGGCACGCCGGCAGGGAGACCACAGGCTGCGATGCACAGTGCCAGCGCTCTGCTCAACCGCCTGCAACGACGGTTGTGGCCGCCCCCACCTGCCGCGGGAGCAGTACTCTGTGATGATGCAGGCGGGGCGCTCGCAGAGGCCCATGAGGGAGAGGACGTTGGGGTGGCGGATGCGGGACATCACGCGCGTCTGCGGAAGGCAGGCGAGGCAAGGCGGGCCGGGCGCGCAGGGCACGGCCAGTGGCCAACAGCGGATGAGGGCGTCCGCTGTGATGAGCCCGACTGCCACAGGAAGGGAGGTCGCGGGCGGCGCAGGGGGGCGGCGAGGAGGCGACGCAGTGGGCCCTCTGTCACGGCACCGCACACAAGTGTGAGCCAGGGGTCACCCCTGGCGGCGCACCTCCTCCTCGAGCGAGCGCATGACCGAGGGCGGCAGCGTCAGGCTCTCCACGTCGTTGGCGTGGTTCTCTCGGTCCACTAGCACCTTGACCGCCACCGGGGTCTGCAGCACAACGCAGCGTGGCACCACGTGGGCAGGCACCCTCTCCACAGCATGTGATGGGGGCGCCGACGCGGCCATGCGGAGCAGCAGGATGTTCTGTCTCCTTGCATGATTCCAGCTTTCCACCCCTTGCCCCATCCCCCAGCCCTTACCTGCCCACACCTTGCGCTCTCAACAGATCTACAATCTCCCCACAGCAGGCCCCTGATGATTCACCCACCCACCGAGAAGTATCTGGCCAGGAAGACCCTGCCAAAGGACCCGGTGCCGATGCTGTCCTCAATCTTGAGGTCGCTCCACTTCACGCCCAGCAACGCAACCTGCAAGGGAGGGGCCGGACGCAGGGCATCTGACAGTCCGCTCACCCCTGTCCCCCTGGTTATGCACGCTTAGCGGCCCCCCCCCCCCACACATACACACCCAACCCCGAGTGCGCAGGCCGGCTGTAGAAACCAGCCATGCGCGCCCCCAGGGCTTCGTTGCCTGTGCTCGCCTCATGCTTGAAGGAGGTGGCGGCTGAGATGGCGCTGGTGCCGCCGGCAGAGCGCCCGCCCGCCGACCTGGCTGAGCGGTTGGACAGCCGGCTGCTGATGAAGTCCAGCAGGGGGTCTCCCTCAATCGTCATCTTGCCCCTGCCAGGTGCAGGGCAGGGGGCACGCACACTGGGCGCTGAGCTGCAGCGGGCAGCGAGCTCAGGAGGACGGCAACGGGTGCGCCTGCCTGCCAGTGGACAGACGCTGAGCTGGCATCAGGCAGGAGCTTGCACTGGACTCCATGCCTTTCTTGGCTGGATATGCAGGGTAATGACCCCCCGCTCAGGCAGCTCACTTGGAGGAGGCCCTGGGCTCCGACAGGTGGCTGCCTGGGTCGGTGTGCGGCGCGCTGTGGGTCAGCTTGCTGCCCGTCAGAAAAGTGTCAACTGCACTTGTCGGCAGGACTGCACGATGCCGGCCGGAGGGCCGCGGGCTGGGCGGCAGCTTCTGGGAGGCGTCTGCTTCTCCGGCAGAGCTGCTGGCCTTGAGGTCGGAGCTGGCACCCTCCTCAACTGACAGGCCAGTGCATGCGGCGCGGCGCCGGCGCCGCCGCCACACCAGGACGCCCGCAACGGCGGCAACGAGAGCTGCATTGGGGGGGGGGGGGAGGAAGGCGAGGCGTCGGCACTTTGTCAAAGCTGGTAGGGGTAATGTGTTTGCAGGGTATGTCATTTGAACTGCAAACAGGGCCAGTGCCCAGATGAGGGTGGCGTGAGGGGAGCTGTGCTCACCAATCCCGCCGGCCACGCCGCCAACGATCGCCCCAACAGGCACCGATGAGCCTCCTGATGGCGGCGCTGGCGGGGGCGGGGGCGCCACGGGGCGGCCCAGCAGCCCGCTCAGCGCGCTCACGGCCTCTGTCGCGCTGTGCACGTTCACGTACAGCTGCCCGGCGTCTGCCAGCTGCATGAAGTCAGCGGATGACTTGCCCGATAAGGGGCCGTAAAAGTCAGCTGCAGTAAAGTTGCCACTGCAGTGGGGCGGTGCGCAGCAGAGCAGGCTGGGCGTTGCCACCGGGCAGTGGGTTGGGAAGGGCGTGCTGGCAAGGCCGAACACGTGCAGCCCTGCGTGACGTGCAGCAAGCTGGCCTGCATACTGCGTGGCCTCAGCTTGGGGGGCAGCAGCCGAAGAGGGGGTCCTCACCTGAAGCTGAGGTCCTTGCCAGACATGGGAGGGTCAAACTCTGCATGCGAGTTGCCCTGCACAGAAGGCAAGAGGGCAAGGCAGGCCCAGCGCTCAGTGCGCCGCACCCTTGCTGCCCTCTGCATTCTCCCGAACGTAGCGGCCTGGTTTCATGGTCGGGCAGGGAATGCCCCGCAACGCCCACCCTGCCATCGGCACTTTGCTGCTCACCGATCCAAGCGGCAGCAGGCCAACCAGCAAGGCAGCCCCACCGCCTGTAGGGTCCCCGTTGTGGATGTGCACCTGCCGAGCAGGCGCACAATACAGGCCAAAGGAGAAGGCACTGTCAGTGGCGGGTTTGCTGGCAAGCCAGGGAGGGTACAGTTGACAGCACCGCCTTGCTTAGCTCAGGCCAACCCCTGGCAGCCCGGTCAATATACCCCTGCGCGAGGCTGGCAGACTGGTGCTAGTTGCAACCAGCAGCCAAGCACATCAGGACTGGCTGGAAACTTTGCCCCAGAGCTCGAGGGCCCTCTGCTTGCCTCGTGTCTGTGCCCTGCTCCCTGCCACCACCCACCATGGTCAGACCCTGCATGTCTTTCAAGTCCAGCTGCCAAGCAAAGCTCCCATCCTGGGCAGCCAGCAAGGCGAATGAGCCGGTGGCGGGGTCGTTTGAGCCAGCAGCGGGAAGGAGGGTGGCATCCAGCCGCTGCAGCGGGATAGGGGAAGGGGCTCGGGCTAGGTTTGGGCTGATGCAGATGGTTGAGGTTCAATCACAACAGCTGGCAAGGCTGACTGCTTGCAGGCGTAGCCGAAAGTGGCCAGTGGCGGGTACACCTGTGCAGCATTGCAGGCAGGCACGCCTGCAGCATGCTAGCCCTGGCGACTGCCCAGCCGGGCCCAGCTGGTATCCTGCACTCACCACGCCCAGCGGCAGCAGCTGCCCGCTGATGGCAGAGGTGGGGTCCTGCAAGGGGCCGCTTGTGCAGATTCTCGGGCGCTGAGCAGGCATCGGCGGGGGAGCACACCGGGCAGGAGGCAGCTGGCTTGCAGGGGCGGCTTGCAACGCAGCAGCGAACCCTGAGCAGAGAGCTCTGCATCATTGCACTGCCGTGCCAGGCAGCAGGGCATCACCACAAGTGCATCCCGCCGCACCCACCTGGAGGGTGTGCACATTGACAAACAGCTGGCGGTTGGCAGCCAGGGCAGCAAAGTCGTCGGCGGTCTTGCCCTGGAGCGGGCCGAAAAAGTCGGCGGGCCCGAAGAAGCCCTCAAAGGATTGATCGCCGCTGAGGGCCCCGCCAGGCTGCTTGTCAAAGCCGACGTGCGAGTCGCCCTGCGGGGGATGGCCGGTCGGACAGCGAGGCGGTGCATCAACCGAGCGTCAGCAGCAGCAGCGGTGCGCGCTGCTGGGAGTCCTCAACGGATGGGTGCTGCCTGCACTCGGCCTTGCAGCAGCGGTGCGCGCTGCTGGGAGTCC
>KQ482057.1:1148775-1170954 GCA_001430745.1 Auxenochlorella pyrenoidosa | reverse complement strand
CAGCGGTTATGGCATTGAAGCAGGGTGTGGGAGTGCACGCCGGCTTGGTGGCGCAGCCTGAGCTCTTCTGCTCTCAGACAAGGCAGGGCCGCCCCACAGAACCAGCTCGGCCCCACAGAACCAGTGAGAGGAGCTGCTCCTGCGATCGGCCGGCCAAAATTCGCGGGTTGCAAGCAGGCAGCGGCCTCCCATTGGCCGAGCCCACCTGTCAGCACCGTCCAAGCGTAGCACTGCACCACATTGGGGTGGCTCATCTTCTTGGACAGCACCACCTGCAGGCGGGGCAGGGCAGGGTTGCAGTCGCTCTGCAGCTCTGTGGCATGACGGGGGCGGCCAGGCGTCGACGCGTCGCACACAGCAGCAGGAGGGCCGGCTGAGGCTGCGCGCCGGCACGCACCTCGCGGATGGCGCGGCCCAGGCTGTCCGAGTCATCAGTGGGGCAGACGATGTACTTGACGGCCACGCCCGCGCCGCGCCAGCTGCCCTTGTACACGCACCTGCGGGGGCCAAGGGCTTTGGGAGGAGGTGGGCAGCAGGGCGGCGGCAGCGCAGCGCAGGGGAGCAGCGGGGAGCCCAAGGCGGTGCGCACTGATGCACGTCGGGGGTGCTCGGCGGCCAACCGCGTCTGCATGCATGCCTCGCTGCGGGCTGCGTAACGAGCCCAGCCCACACGGTTCGGCGACTCTTGCGGCCCGGCGCGTTGGCGCTCACCCGTAGCCTCCCTTGCCGATGCACTCCATGAGGTCGATCTCGTCCATGTGCACCTCCCCAGAGGGCATGCCCACCAGCGGGGGCGGCCCGCCGGCGCCACCCCCGGCGCCGCCCGCCACCGGGCTGAACAGCGCAGCGGCGGCGGGGGACAGCAGGCCGCCGCGGGCCTGGTGCTGCTGCGGGCTGGGCGGGTTGAAGGCGTCCAGGGACATGATGCGGTACAGGGTGCTGCGCGCATCCCAGTCGTCCATCACCTGCCGGGTGGGGCGGGGCGTTGAGGGCTGTTGGTCTGTGTCGCCCCCCCCCCCCCCGGCCAGCAGCATGCAGCAGCGGCCAGCTGCCCATCAAGCACCGGGAGCCAGGCACCTGGCTGTGCACGCACCCCAGGCCGACTCCTGACGCTGCTGCAGTGGCTGTGGCAGTGCTCCCAGACAGAGCGGTGCCGCCACCCCCAAGCCCCGGCTCTCCCTGCCTACCTGGCTGATGACAGAGGGCCCCGCCCGCACCAGCTGCCCCAGGTCCATAGACGCAGTCTTGCGGTGGCCCACCCCAGCCGGCGGGCACAGACCAGCGGGCTCGCCACCACCAGGGCTGGCACACCCGCTGCCACCGGCGCGCTCAACAAGCTGCATCGCAGCTGTCAGAGCGCTCGGGCTCTCAGGTGCCTGCAGCGCCGCGTGGAGGTGCTGCCTGACGCCTGCGGTGTGCAGCCCTGCCAGGTGCGGCGGCGAGGGTTCCGCCAGAGGCAGGCCTGCCGGCAGGCATGCCTTGCAGCTGGGCAGCTGCACCGAGGCACAGGACGCCACAATGTGGATGCTCGGCGGCAGCAGCGGCCCCTTGCCGTCCTTGCCGCGCAGAAAGTCCACCGACTTTGCTGAAGGCTCTGACGCTCCCATGCCAGCCTCCAACGCTGCGGCCTCGGCAGCTGCTGCGGCTGCAGCATCAGCAATTGATGGCTGTTTGTGCAGCCTGCTGCGCCGCAGCCACCACCAGGATGCGCCCGCTGCACCCAAGCCCAATCCCAGCACCAGCAGCAGCGGGGGCAGCACGATGACAAGCACCAGCAGCAGCGGCATGGCTGGTACACAAGCTGCCAAGTATGTGGGCTGTCGCCGAGTCGCTGCCGCCTCGTGGACGCGCCGGAAAAGCCCTAGCGCTCAGGAAGCCCGCGGCGGCACCCCCAACTGGTGCCTCACTGCAGGTAGGGCGGGAAGGCGCGGCGTTGAGAGAGCCGGACAGCTGTTCGGCCGCAACATGTCCGCCCCAACCGCCGCGTTCCCCCGCACCTGTGCCGGATGGCTGCGCTTCTGGCAGCGGAAGGAATGGTTGTAAATCATGGCGGCCGCCCCGCGTCGGGCGCCTCGCTCTCAGAGGCAGTTGGGCACCGAAAGGCGGGCCCCGCCTCGCCTGCTACCTACAGAGTCTCACGACTTCTAGACTAGCTACAGAGTAATAAATTTTCCCTCCGCTGGGCCTTGGAGTGAGGCACAGATGCCGCGATGTGCCTGCTGTGCAAACTCCGCCATGGCGGCACCGCCTCTCGTTGGCGCTACGTTTTCAAGCCCTTGCAGGTGCCTGTCGTGACCGGTTGCAGAGCAGCCTCACCTCGATGTTACGTCCTGCAGAGCTTGCTGAAGCTGGAATTTCTGGCCCTTTGAGAGAGTCGGCGGTACGTTGGCCAACCGCAGCTACTGCCCAACTGCTCCACAAACGCAGCTCCAGAGATGTCAGACCTGCTTTCCATCTTCAGCGCTTCAATGGTTTCTGCCAGGAGTCGCTGCGACATATGCGCAGCAAGCTCTGCAAGGGGGCCCTTTACCCCACCTGGGACCATTTTAGGAGCATGAAACACCTATCAGTTCAGCGGCTGGCTGCAGCCACATGTCAGTGGCCATTCGCTCATCTGCAGGTCTCTGAGCCAAGCTGGCCATGCACCCCAGCCACGGTGTCTTGACCTCCCAACACAGCCACTTGCACGGGGTGTACACTGCGATGATGCAGCTCCTTACATGGAGCAACTAGCAATATGCCAGCTCGGGAGCTGCCCTTGCAAGCATCATCCTGGCATGAGCTGCTGCACAACTGCAAGCTCTCGCTGCGCTGCTGCTGCCGCTTGCGCCCAACGCTCAGTGCGCGGCCGCCCTGGGGGCGCTGCCCCGGCCCGCAGCTGCAGCCGCGCCGCCTGCGCCTGCAGCCGGCGCAGGGCTTGAGCGAGCGCCTGCTTGGCTGCACTGCTGTCCGATGCAGCTGCGCTGCGGGCGCCATCCCCTGCTGCGCTGTTGCAGCTGTTGCTAGCAGCTGCCAGCTGATCTACAGCAGGCACAGCAGCCTGCCAGGCCAGCGAGTTGCCATCTTCCATCGCCGCTCCCGCCTGCTCCAGCGCTGCCTGCAGCTGCCTTGCCAGGGAGGCGGGCTCAGCTGGCGCTCCCGTTGCTGCCGAGCTGCTGCTGCTGCTGCTTGCACCAATGGCAGCCGTCGTGGCTCCCAATGCAGCCGCTTGCGACTGCTGAGCTGAGCTCGGTGTTGTGGCTGCTGCGTGGCCAGCTGCGGCATTGGTATCACGGTTCTCAAACCCGGGAGGCGGGGCTGGCTTGCCCACGCCGGGCGGGCGGTACACTGCGCGTGCTGCCCCCGCTGCGCCCGCCACGCTGCTGCTGCTGCTTGCCTCTGCAGCGGCCTCGCGCTGTGCAGCCTCGACCGCCGCGGGGTGGCTGTCTGCCAGCAGCCGCATTCGCAGGCTGGGGCCGTGCACCCTGCTGCCGTCGGCCGACAGCTGCACCCACACGCGCTGCATGGGGCGGAACGCCGCCACCTGGCGCCCGCTGGTACTCTCCACCACAGCCAGCTGCCCCGGGGCCGTGCCCTCCCCCTCCTGGCCGCCGCTGCTGCCGCGCGCCACGACCGCCAGCCCCCGGCGGTACGAGAGCACGAAGGGATCGTCCAGCTGCTCATCAGCCGGGCCGCGCAGGGGCGGCTTGCACACGCCCTGCTTGTCCGCCAGGTGGACCACTCCCTGCGGGGGAGGGAGGGGGCAGGAGGGGCGCCTCAGGGGATGGCGCGTCGCCAAGGGGCGCGCTGCACATGCCCTGCGGCTGGGCCCCTCCGTGCTGCCCAAGTGCCCTGGGGGCGGGTCACTGCTGCGTGCGCCGTGATGCAGCGAGGCCCGTTGCTTCGTGCGCAGTGGGATGCGCAAGGCGCAACGCCTGGCGGCCCCATGAGGTGCGGCTTGGGTGCAGGCGGGCGCGGATAGGGATGCGCAGCGAGCGTGCAGGCGAGGCGTGGTTTAGGGCCAAGACCAGGATGCTGGGGGGGAGGGGCGGCGCGTGCCTTGAGGTGGTATCGTGGGATGAAGATGAGCAGGGCGGACCGGCGCAGGCCGTACACAGTGGCCGCCTCCACGTGCGGCTGCAGGGCAGGAGTGCGCCATGCCCGGGGCAAGGGTTTGAGTCGGGCAGGGTGGCGCAGGCAGCACTCCCAGCAGGGGAAAAGCCCGCCCCAGCAGCTGGCGCATCCAGAGAGCGCACCCTGCCACACCCAGCATGCCGATGCTGTGAAGCTGGCCGCCCGCCCGGGTGCAGGCAGGCCCTGATAGCTGGCGGGGACGGCGCAACGCCTGCGCCGTATGATGGCCCAGCCGCACACCCCACCTGGGCGTGCAGCAGCAGCAGCAGGTACAAGTCTGAGCACTTCTTCTGCGCGCGCTTGGCCGTCCTGTGCCGCTCGTTCATCACCGCCGCCCGCTCGGCCAGCTCGCTGCCGGGCAGCGGCGGCGGCAGCGAGGGCGCGGCGCCCGGGGCCTGGCCCCCGGGGGCGGTGCCATGGCCAGAGGCTGCCACTGCGGCCAGCAGCTGGCGGTGCACGACGACGTCAGCGTATCGCCTGCGGGGGTTGGGTGCCGCAGCAGGTGATAAGTTGCAGAGAATGCTCTGGGCAGCACACCCTGGCCAACAGGGGTGTGAAAGCTTGGCGGCGGCGACAGCAGCAACGGGAGGAGCAGCGCATGTCAGCAGCGCCAGCAGCATCAACAATAGCAGCAAGGCAAGTCGAGCCCACCGGATGGGGGAGGTGAAGTGTGTGTAGAAGGGCAGGGCCAGGCCAAAGTGGCTCATGCCGCCGCCGCCCCGCCCCGCCGCGTCGCCTGCAGCAGAGGACCAGGGCACAGATACCTCAGTGAGGAAGCTATTGGGAAGAGGGGCAGGCTGTGCCTGCCCTGAGGACAACACACACTCCCCAGCAGCCTGCCCTCGCTGCATTGCCCGTGCAGTGCACTGGCAGGTGGCTGCATGTTGCGCCCTGCCCTTTGCCCTTGCCCCTGCCAGCGCTACCTTGGCCTGCACACTGCAGGGCAATCACACGGCCGCTTGGTCGCCAGCTGGCACCCACCTGTGCAGATGTATTCGGCCTCGCTCATGGCACGTGTGGCCAGCGACTTGATGAGGGAGGCGACGGCGGGGGGCGCGGCGGCCGCGGCGGCTGCCAGGCTGGCCGACAGCGCGGCAGGGCTGGAGAAGTCGAGCGGGGCTCCCAGGGACTCGCAGAGGGCCTCCACCTGCGGGGTACAGGGCATGGAGGCGGAAGCAGCGAGGTCCAGACGTGCTGTGGGCGAGGTGCTCTGGTGCAGGCATGCAAGGGGCAGAGTCCATTAACAGGCAGGCGCCGTTGTTGAAGCGCCGGCCCCAGCTCGCAAGTCACCATCGCACACAACGGGGAGGCACAAGCCACACAGCGGACAAGCACCCCCCCACCCCACCCTCTTCCACCCCCACCTCTCCAAAGGCCTCCCGCCGGGGCGGCGGGTGGCGCCGCAGCAGAGCGGCGCGGGGGAAGGCGGCCGCGATGCGCCGCCCCACCGCCGCGTTGGCCATGATCATCATCTCAGCCACAATCTTCATCATGGGGATCTCCTGCAGGCAGGCGGCCAAGGGACAGCCACAACGTCCGCGTGGTGGACAGCTGCCAATAGTGGCGCAACCCAAGGCCTAAATGAGGCAGGTGTGTGGAGCCACATAGCCAGCTGCACCGCACGGCGGCGATCGCCTTGCTGCCCCCCCCCCCCCCATCAGAGCATGGGCGTGCCTGTGGCGTGCCGCAGCCGCACCTGCTTCACAGTCACTGTCGTGGGCTGGCCCTGGGCGTCTGTGTTAAACCTCAGCTCCGCGCTCTCCAGCTCCACAGCGCCAGCCTGCCAGAGGGGCAGGCAGACAGGCGGTGGTTTGGAATGGATCAAAACACGCTCCGGCCAGCAGGGCCAAGCCCTCCCCCTGCCCAGGCCCGGCATCCCCTGCCCTCACCTCGAGTCGCAGCTGCCGCTGGTGCTCCGCCAGCGCAGCCAGCAGGCGCAGGTTGCGCTGCAGGAGGGGCGCGTCTGCGGGCGCCACCTTCTGGCCCGGCCTGGGCGGCGCGCCCTCCATGATGCCCTGCGCCTGCGAGTACTCGAGCTGGTAGCGAGACCTGCGGGGGCGGGGGGCAGGGGCGGCGCTTTGAAAGGCAGGAGACGGGCATACAACCCATACACGCTGTGCATGAACTGGTCGATTGAAGGGCTGTCCGCCCAGGGCACACAAAAGGGCGTGGCATGCTGCTCAGCGCAATGCCCACAGGTGCCGCCTGTGATGTGCGGGTCCTGGCAGGCGCCCCGGCCCGCCCTAGCGCCCCCCCCCCCCCCTGGGAGCCCTTTGGTCCCACCGGATGAGCGTGCGGCCGAACCAGGTGTCCTGCACCTCGAAGCTGTCGGCATCCAGGGTCCACAGCACGCTCACGGCGTAGCGGTCTGCGACACGAGTGTGTGGGGTTGGGTGTGTGGTGTGGGTGTGGGTGTGTGCCGTCGCGTGTGTGTGTGTGTGTGTGTGTGTGTGTGTTGTAGGGGGGGGGGGCGGGAGCACAGGGTGCTGGGTTCAGGGACAGGGCCTGCTTGCCGCGAGCAGATGAACACCATTCCAGCGGCAGACTCTGATGTCGCAGACGAGGCGGGGAGGCAAGCAGCGGGCGGGCAGGCGGGCGGAGGGCAGGCAGGCAGGCAGGCAGGCAGGCGGGCGCCTCACCCTGCCCGCCCCGCAGGCTGCACAGGTCCTCGGACAGCAGCGCCGGCAGCATGTCCAGCCGGCGGTCCACCAGGTAGACGGTGGTGCACCGGGAGGCGGCCTCCGAGTCCAGCATGCCGCCCTGCAAGAGGCGGGGCAGGAAGAGGGCCTGATGGTGTTTGTGTGCGAGTGCATGTGCGTGTGCGTGTGTGTGTGAGAGAGAGAGAGCGCTGGGTGCCCGGCTGTCAGCAGGCAGAGCAGGGTGCAGCAGGCGTAGGGGGGCCTGTGGAGTGCGCCATGCCGGTGCTTGCGGGGGATGGGTGCGTGCATGCGCGGGAGGGGCGGCAGGCGCCCGTGCACGGCAGGGGGCTGGCCCCAGCGGCGGCACACCACGCTGCCACAGGTCCATGCTTGGCGGGCACACCGGGCAGCCCGCCCCTGTGGGCAGCACGGCCAGAGGGGCGCCGTGCGCACCAAGCAGCGCTGGCCGGTGCAGGCCCGTGCGGCAAGCGTGTGGCTTGCCTGGCGCACAAAGAAGGAAACGTCGGCGATGTGCACCCCCACTTCGACAAGCTGCCGGCCGCCAGGGCCGCCCAGCCAGCGCACGCTCAGCGCGTCGTCCACGTCCGTGCAGCCCGGGGGGTCAATGCTGTGGGCGGCAAGGGGAGGCAAACGGCGGCCCTTAGCAGTGAGATGAGGGGAGCTCAACAGCAGACGGCGTCCAACTCTGCAGGCCTGGCCGCCTGAACAGCAGCCACAGCCGGCCCAGCGCCAGCATCGTGCACCCGTCGCTGCCACAGGCTGCGCAGCCCTGGCCCCAGCCTGCGCACCTGCACACCAGGTACTCGGGGCCGCGGAGGTCGCGCCGCGCCGCCAGCTCAGCGGCTGGCAGCGCGTAGTCTGCACTGCTGCGCACCGGCGGCAGCTCCCGCAGGGCGCCCTCGCTGCACGCACAGGGCGGGCGACGATGCACGGGAAGGGAACAAAGGTACTGAAGGGGGCTGCCGACCAACAGCCAAGTCGGGCTTGCCCTGGTCAGCTAATTCATGACAGAATGCAGGGCAGCAGCCTGTCGCGCATGCATCGCGATCTCCGCAGGACTGACTGCTGCATGCAGGACCAGGGCTGGCAGCGGTTTTCCGCGCTCAGCCTAGGCAAGCACCCGCGCAGGCGCAAGCAGGGGCGCCGGCCAGCACCTGAAGGGCTGCCAGTGCACGCCGCTGCTGACCAGCACGCCATCTGTCTCGCTCCTGCAGGGGTGGGGGGGGGGCGAACGTGCACTGGGTATGAGGCAGCAGCACCCCACCAGACAGGAGTAGAAGTTAAGGAGCCCGCAGCGCAGCGGCATTCTTGTGGGCTGCCCCCAGTGCAAGCGGAGCAGGAGCGAGGGCCGGCGCAGCAGCCCAGGGCAGGAGGGCGCGGCCCCTGCCGGGGGCGGTCCTCGCCTGAGTGAGTTGATGGGCCCCAGGGCGCGCACCAGGTGGCCGTGAGGGTACTGGCTGCCCAGCTCCCAGCCATCCAGCCGCAGCACCAGGCGCTGAACGGCAGCAAAAGAGTGCAGGGCAGAGTGCAGGGTGTGAGGCCGCGGCCCCTGAAGCGTCGCAAAGCGCGCCCCGCTCGCTTCCTGCCCCTTGCTAACGCCCCGGCCCCCTGCCTGAGGGCGCCCGCTGCCCTGCATGCCGCTTGCCTGCCAATGCACCCCCGCCAGGTCAGGTCATTGCAAGGCCGGCTGGCCACCCAAGGATGTGGCCCCCTGCCTCACCTGGCCAAGCAGGCGATGCAGCTGGCGGCTGCGCAGGCGGATCTTGGGCAGGCGGCGGTCGGTAGGGATGCACAGCACAGCCTCCTGCGCGGTGCAGTGCAGCGCAGCATATGCACAGATGGCATTGCAAGGGGTGCGCAGTTTGCGACAGGACGACGCGAACAGAACCAGCCACCACCAGGCAGGATTCCAAGGCATGTGCACAACCTAGACAAGCCAGACAGGGGCTGCCCGAGCTGCAGGGTAAAGAGCATCGGAAGCATCCCACAGCAGAGGCTTCCGGGCATCCGCCCGCTCCTTTCTGTACAGCCATCTCCCCTCGACCTCTGCCTCCACCTGCCCGCCACTCTCCCACCTCCCTCCAAAGAGCAGAGCGCAGCCGTTGAAGCAGGCCTGCGCTGCAGCCATGACCCACCGCCCCTGGCCCCGCTCACAGGCACCCCACCCCGCCCCGCCCCACCTGGCGGCTGCTCTCCCCCCTGGCCCCCAGGGCCCTCTCATCCTCCTCCGAGATGCAGGCCACCACCTCGCCGCCCCAGCGCTGCAGGATGCCGACCACCTCCGCCGTGGGCTGCAGCGCCCCCGCCGCCGCCGTCTGCAGCAGCGAGGCCTGCAGGGTGACGAAATGTCAGGGGGTGAGGGGAGCAGCTGAGAGATGCGACATTCAAACAGCAGAACAGGCCCGATGCAACGGCATCCAACCACAACAGCACCTCAGGGTCTGAAGCAAGGGCAGCCAGCCAGCACGGCAAGTCAAGGGGTGATAAGCAAACCGCAGCAAACAGCAGGGCAGCACCCACCACGCCGTCCAGCGGCTCGTCGTCGCCGGCGGGCCCCGCCTGGGGCGCCTCGTCAGCCGCCACGTCCGCCTCCCCATCGCCAGCAGTGGCCAGCAAATCGTGCTCGTCGGCCTCCTCCTCCTCCTCCTCGCCGCCCTCCCCTCCTCCTGCCCCAGCTGGGGCGCCCTGGCTGGCCCCGCCTGCCGCGCCGCCGGCGACCTCGGCCAGCGGCCGCCACTGCTCCCTGGGCAGCAGGCGCAGCGCGACGCGGTCGCCGTGCACGCCGCGGTTGAGCGCTGCCCGCCCGCTGACCAGCAGCTGGCGCCCGCCCACCGCCACGGTGGCCTCCCCCGGCGCGCGCCTGCTGGCGCACAGTGTGCCCGCCAGCAGGGCGCCGCTGGCCAGGCCCGCCTCGAGCGCCGCAGCGGACAGGTGGGGGCGGAAGCCGCCGGCGGGGCCGCCCGCACGCTGCGCATGCTGCGCCGCCTCCTGCGACGCCGCCCTGGACTGCTGGATCGAGTCAAACACGTCTGCCACCTCTGGGCGGTCGGCCCAGCACCCGCCAAAGTAGTCTGCCGCAGACAGGATGTGCACGCCTGGCTCCAACTCCCTCCGCTGCTGCTGCTGCTGCTGCTGCTGACCCTGCTGCCCGGCCAGCTGCTGCGCCCGCTGCCGATGGGGCGCAGCCATCACGCCCTCTCGTGCTGGCAGCGAGGGCTCGCTGTCCCCCAGCCCCAGGCTCTCCAGCAGGCCTCCGATGTCCTCTGCGCCAGGCGCAGCGCCGGCAGAGCCCAGGGGCAGCGCCGAGGCCGCGCTGGGCCTGCCGCCGCCGCCCCTGCCCCCCCCTCCAACGTCCATCCGCTGCAGCAGCGCCTCCAGCTCGGCGTCGTCATCGCCGTCCCCAGCAGCTGCAGCTGCTGGCGCTGCTAGCTGGCGTGCATGCTGCTGCTGCTGCTGCTGGCACTGCTGCTGCTGCTGCTGGCCCGCCGCGGGGGCTCCAAACTGCTGCGCCAGCGTGTCGGACACCACCACCACTGGCAGGCGACGCCCCAGGTGCTCGTAGTACCTGCGGCGGTTGGGGGGGAGAGGCAGGGAGGGAGGGAACCAGCAGGAGCCTGGGCAGCAGGGCACGCAGGCATCCCAAAGCACGGCACGGCTGCACAGACGCAGGCCAAATGTTGACAACAAGCGGGGAAGAGCACCCTGGAACGAGGGGACCCTGCTCCTGCACCCACGCGGCAGCCGTCCACCGGCCTCCCACCCCCAACCCGTCCCGAGCCGCCGGCGCACCACTCGGCGGCCGCCAGCAGGGGCAGGCCTGAGCGCAGCTGGGCGGGGCCCCCTGGGGGTGCCGTTTCCCGGTGGTGCAGGTTGTCAAACAGCACGTTGCGCCGCCGCCGGTCGGTGTACAGCGCCTGCAGGCGGGTGGAGCGCCGCATGTTGCCGCCGTCCACGAGCTGTGGGGGGTTGCGCAAGAGGGAGGGAGGGAGGGGGCGGGGAACTTGCGGTGGCTGCGAGGCGGAGCGCCGGCATGCCATGCTGGCCACGTCAGCCTGCCATTCAAATGCGAAGCAGCACGCCTAAAAGCGTTGGAGCACCGGCGGTCAGCAGCACCGCATCTCCTCTCTGCACACCAAGACGCCACAGGGCGGGGGGTCCAGCTCTTGTTGAACAACCCCCTGGGCGCACCACCCCCACCCACCTGCCGCAGCTCGCTGCTCAGCAGCACCAGCCCCTCCACCTGCGCCAGCTCCCACACCTCGAGGCACTCCTTCAGCGCTGCGCTGTCGGGCAGAACCAGGTGGCGCGGCGACGGCAGCAGCGCCGGCGACGTGGGTGCGCACACAGGGCATGCGGGGCTGCCGCAGGGGATGTCCACCCGCAGGTAGGCCTCCTCGGCTGTGTCCACGACGGTGCGCGAGCGCTTGCGGTAGCGGAAGGCCGGGCGCTCCTGCGCGTCGGCACGGATCGGATGGGGATGAGCACAATTCAGAAAGGTGAACCAAATAGTTTGAATGAAATGAGCAGCACCTTGAATCGTGGCGACAGACCTTGAAGAGGGTGAAAGGCGGCGCCGCTCAGCTTGCGCCAAGGCAGCGCCGGCGGCGGCAGAGCAGCCCGTCAGCGGCAAAGGTATCGATCGCGATTCGGATCGCTCATCGAGGTGCATATGACTGCGATTGCAGCGCAGCCAGGGGCTTGAGAGCTCGAAAGCCCCAAAGTGTGAGCGCTCTCACCCTGCGCTCCACCCAGTCGGGCTGCGGGAGGTGCAGCCGTGTCTCCATGTTCCATCAGAAAGCCCCAGAGGCGCTCAACAAACGGCCAATGCCCGAGACGACTGCGGCGATCGTGGTGTTGTTGCCGCTGCAGAATCAGCTCGCAGGGACACCTTATTGTTGATAATACAGCCAAAACAGTTCGGTGAATCGGTTGCATGAATGCTAGGGCCCGACACTAGCGGCCCCCCATAACCACGCCCCGAGCGCTGCCGTCAAGTGCCACCGGCGGCAGCATGGCTGCGCATTTCTCTCATCACGGACTCTACCAGCGCCTTTTACTCTAGTAGACCGGTTGGCCTCAGCACGCTTTGGCACGCTGGGGTCATCTGTTAGCCTTGAAATTGTTTTTGTGGGCCTTTCCGGCCTAACCCTCACCCCTTCCCCACCACCACCCACAACCGAACCCCCACCCAACCCACCCACACACACACACACACAACCACCACCACCACTCCCATCAAAGCACCCATGACCCTCGTCATCTCTCCTTCCCTCCCCCTTCTTCCTTCCTCCTCCTCATCTTCTGTCAAAAATTTGTTGCAATGCACAGGTCGACATTTAGTGTGTCTTGAGTCTTGCTGACGCTTGCGAAGAAAAGTCGGGATCCAGGCAGAGAGATTGGCAGCGGCTGCAACATAGGCCACCAAGAAGGCAACAACCCAGTTATGATTGTGCTTCCCTTGCTGCCTGCAGCCGCCTGCCAGCCAGCTCCTGCCCCGGCATCGGCTGCAAATGACGCAGGGCTCGAAACAGCGCCAGCACCCACGTCTGAGGCGCCGAGGGGTGGCAGAAGTGGGTGCTGCACACAAAAGGGGAGGGAGGAGAGATGTCATGAGGCGGGGGGGACCAGGGTCTGGTCAGTCGTCAACCCTTGTTTGGCCCGCTCAAAGGCCTGCCGCGCCCTGCCAATGCCTGCTGTGCTGGCAGACACAGGGCAGGCCAGAACCACCCGGCCCTACGGGAGCTCACCACTCCAGCCCATCCTTGTTCCACCGGTGCATGTCGGCCATCCACAGCGTCTGCACAGGGCGGGGGGCGGCAGCAGGAGGATGCATGTGAGCAGGGTGGAGGCAGGGACCCCCCTGCTCGTGCTCCTACAAAGGCGGCCAGGCCACGCTGGTAGAGCACCACATGCAGCAGCCTCACGAGTGCACTGCACGACACACAGGTTGCACTGCGCATGCCTGCTGGCCTGCAGGCCTGCCCCGTGGCCTTCCTACGCCCCCGCCTCACCTCGTTGAAGCTGCGAATGATGGGGATGCCCGCGGCACCCACCGCCGCATCTGCCGCCTGGTTGCGCCAGCCGCCGGCCAGCAGGCCAAAGCTGTCTGCTTTCCCCGGCTCCAGCTCAATGGCGCCATCGCTCTGAATGGGGGAAGCCGAGGGGGAGGCAGGGGTGCGGTGTTGGGAGGGAGGGCGCGTGTGCGTGCATGTGTGCGGCCAGAGCAGCGGGCACAATCACCATGGGCCGGCCCCCACAGCAGAGCTGGGCACGGCACGTGGAGCCCAGTCCTGCCCCTGCAGCTCCTGCAGCCAGCCTTGCTGCTCCCGGGCGGCACTCGCCACGACCGACAGGTTGGCGATGGGGCCGCACTCAAAGGGCGGCCCGCCCCCGGGGTACTCCCCGCTGCCCTGCGGCGCCTTGAAGTGCTGCTGGCTGGTCTGCTGCCACAGCACAAGCGGCAGCTGGTCGCGGCGCTGCTGTACGTGGGCCGTAAAGGCGGCCAGGGCGGCGCCGTAGTCGTCGGGCATGCCGTGGTGCAGGCCTGGGGGGGCGGGCGGGCGAGCGGGCAGGGCGGCATCTGTCGAGGCATGGCGGGCCGTTCCGATTTGTCGTATGGCGGGAATGTCGGGTGGGCCTGCCCCAGCATTTCGGCAAGCCGCAGAAGGAGGGCAGCATTAAGGCATGCTTTGCCGCGCATCAGAGGACGGAACGCCTCCTGGTGGGCGACGACGCCGTTCACATCAGCCCTCGCCACCCAGCCTGCCCACCAAAGTTGACGGCCAGCAGGTCTGAGGGGGCGGCGCCCAGCCGGGGCAGCAGCGGCAGCAGCCGCTGCACCATGTCGTCGCCCTGGGAGGGGGGGTGGCAGCGGGGGGAGCGGCGCGGAAAGGGGGGTGAGAGCCGAGCCAGCTGGCACGGCAGCATGCAGGTCCCTGGCCATCACCCACTGCCTCGCCCACGCACCGAGCGGAGCTTGCCAGCTACCCCCAGCCTGCCGGGCTGCCCAGCGCAGCGCCCCCACCCGGTCCCCCCGCAGGTAGCAGATGCGCGTCCCCTCCAGCAGGTCCACGCACGTGGACAGCAGCAGCCTGGACGCCTCCTCCTGCAGCGCCGCCAGTGTACAGCGCAGGGGGGCGGGTGCCGGCATCCAGCAGTTGTCCACTGTCCCTTTGGAGTATGCACGAGGCAGGTGGGCACACACTGTGCCGATCGCGCGAGCGCATGCCTGCGACCCGCGTCTCCCCAGCCTGCTCACAGTCCGCGGCGGCCCTTGCTTGCCTGGAGGGCCGCGTCTGCGCTGGTGTTGCGCTGCTGCAAGCTGGGCCAGAACTCGTACAGGAAGCACTGGGCAGCCTGCAGGCAGCGGGGGACCGAGGCAGAGGGACAATTAAAGGGATGTGGCACAGCCAGGCAGGGGCGGCCAGGGAGGCCAAATGCAACAGCAGCCTGCGCACGGGCAGGGGCGCAAGCCAGGCCGTGAGCGGCGGGTAACTGCAGGCACAAAACAACGCGCGCCAGCTCACTTTGTAAAAATCCAGCATCATTGAGTCACCCAGCAGCCAGAGCGTGCGGCCCCGCAGGTGGGCCCACAGGTCGCAGGGCGTCAGCCGCAGTGCCAGCTCGTGCCCCCGCTGCAGCCAGCCCCACTTAATGGCCGCCTGCACGCCCTGCAGTCGCCAGAGGCGTGGCAAGCGGCGGTCATCCGGCCAATCAAACCCTCAGGCCCTGCAGGGCAGCTGGCTGGGAATGGCGGCCTCGCAGGAACGTTGCCGGTGGGCAGGCAGCTGCAGCCGCCGCCCACAACCCACCTGTGAGCACAGCGGCCCCGCCTTGAACTGGCAGATCTCCGCCCACTCCCCGCTGCGCCGGCAGTTGGTGCAGGCCGGCTGCTGCGGGCCGCCCAGCAGGTAGGGCATGGCGCCTTCCCGCAGCTCATCCAAGCTGGGGCGGCGAAAGACTAGGGGGCAGGGCGGGCCGCCGTCTGTGCCAGATAAACCGCTGCTGCTGCTGCTGCTGCCGCTGCCGCTGCCAGAGCTGCGCCTGAAGAGCATCCAGGTCAGCAGGCCTGCCAGGGAGAGGCGAAACTGCATGAGCGATGGCCAAAGCGGCGAGTCTCGGCAGGGAGGCGACGGGCGGCGGCGGCAGCGACGGCACCCACTGAATGACTCGCCTGCTGCTGCAAGCGCCATCAGTCGGCTCCTCAGAACACGTCTTCGCCGGGGAGGCTTCATCGCCGTCGTGAGAGGTCAGCAGCAGCAGCTGGACAACTGTGCGCTAATCGTTGGCGGCTCACAGCAATCTCAAATCCTGTTCAATAGACCAGGCACACATCGGGACCCGTGCTGGGCTCCAGAAAGGAGGTGTGAGCGGCATTGCCAGCTCAGCGCCGTCCCGCCGCCAGCTGCTGCGCGATTTCTTTACTGTGCCGCATTGGACTTCTCTGCTGAAGTTGATTCCAAAGCGAGATTCATCACATCATATCAAGCTGCAAATGACGACGGATCAATGCAAACAACCCATGCATTTGGCGGGATGCGCTTTGCCTGCCGTGTGCGGGCCGGCCATGACCGCCCCATGGCGTGACATGCATGCGCTGTGCTCTTCCTGTGCCCGAAGAGGAACCCCCCTGATATGTCAGTGTGAGTATAGATTTAGATGCCCCCTCCTGGTGGTTTCAGACATCATCTGCTGGCACAGATGCCAAGAAGGGCGCTGTGCATTGCCAGGGTCGCAGGGAGCGTATCCGGGTGCAGAGCTGGTGTGCATTCATATCGGTTCCAGAGTATGAACAAGCGCTACAGGAGTGCTGTCGCGCAGGGCCTGAGCCTGGCGACTGTCGTTGCTTTTGCATTCCGCTGGTCGGTTCATTGCGGGTTGCTGCGCATTGCGCCCACCATGCACGATCTGCAGACAGACAATTGTCGCAAAATCTCTCCCGAGCAGGCCTGTATTCGCACAAGAAGACTAACGAATGCAAGGGCAAAGTTCAAACTTGCACTCCCATGTTGCGCTGGCTGCGATCCCCACGCTGAGCACATGCTGTGCCTGGCACAGGCTGCAGCTCGCGCATGTCCTCGCAAGCATTGGCCACTGTGCGCGATTCGGCGATCGGATGAGGCCTGCAGGGCGCAGAAGGCTGTCTTCGAGGGCCCGCCGCGTCGAAACCCGGCGGCCTTCTTGCTCTGCCCTCGGAAACGCGCTCGGGAGATATATCTGCTTCGTGGAGGGAATGCAGGGGGATGAGGGGCCCTACTGGCTCAGACTTGCTGGAGAGGAGCGCTTGGACAAGGAGCTGGGGGCGCTGAGGAGGAGTGTGAAGGCCGGCAAGCTGCCAGGAGTGACCAAGGCGAGCCCTTTTACCCGCAAGGACCAACCGCTCCTGCGGCTGAAAACCCTAGCTTCCCTCGGCAAGCGGGCTGGGGCGCCTGTGCGCCGGCGCCCCGCCTGTGCCCTGGCCGTGCATGCGCCCTGTGGCCATCGGTGCTTCGCAGCTTTCACCGTTCGTCGGAGTAACAAATCGGCTGTATCTCACGCCCTGCTTGCATCTGCAGCCTGTGCAATCATATTCAGAGAGTCGCCGTTGAGCACTTTTCTTGGCGGCAAACGCAGCCAGCCAGGCCTTGACAACACTGCTGTGCTCCCTCCCACCAGGTGTCCCTGCCGGACGACGACCTGCGCTGCTGGCGCGTCAAAGTGGAGTGGCTTGACCCCCTCACTCAGGCAGGTTTGGCCGCCAGAGTGGCCCACACGTGGATCCCCCACGCATGCATTTAGGCCTGCCCCTGCTCCACTTCTTGCATCGATGGCTGCACAAACCAGCTGGGTGGCTGCGTGGGTGCGACACGCAGTGCACACTGTTCTGAGAAAAGCAGCAGTCAGCACAATGGGTGCAGTGCCAGATGCGCGCTGAGCACCCGGCACACTGCCCTTGACGGCTTCCCATGCTGCAGGGCATTGAGCGCCTGGGCAAGCTGAAGCTGCGCTGTTCTGTCAAACCTGCTTGCGAAGCACGCCACCACGTGTGCTACCTACTGAGCTGCTCCGCGGGCCATCGAACCTCCCCCCTCCCAAGCCTGCAGGCGGGCATGCAGTTCAACACGCAGCTTGAGTGCGTGAGAGCAGAGCATGGGCCGGGGCACGCATCCCTGCAGCTGGAGATCAGGTGCGCATGCAGGGACGCTGCTACGCGACCCCGTGCCACTGCTGCTGCCACGCCTCATCCCTGTGGGGTCGCGCACCCCGGGCGGCCCGGAAGCCTGCGCCCCTATCGCTTTCAAGGCCGAAGGAGCGAGTGTCTTCGTATCACCAGAGATGATGTCTCCCAGCTGGCCTGCCTGCTGGACCCTGGATTCACAAATCCAGCTGCAACCCCAATCCCCCCCTGGTTCCCTCCCCTCCCACCCCCCCCCTCCTGCAGCTTTGGCGAGGCCTACCCAGCCGAGCCCTTCTTCCTGCGCATCGTGCGGCCGCGAGTGAAGCCGTTTACCGGTGGGTGGGCCGGCAGGGCCAAGAGCGCGGGCCACGCACCCAGATGGCCTGGGTCATGCTGACGTCAAGAGGGTCTGGCTGGCCCGCATCCAGGGTGGAAATCACATGCAATCTCTTAGGGTCGCTGCGTGTTAGCTGCGGCGCCCTCAACACCCCCTGCCCCCGCACCCTGTGCAGTGCACGTGACGGAGGGCGGCAGCGTGTGCCTCGAGGCGCTGGCGTCCTGTGGGGGGGAGCACGGCTGGAGCCCGGACAGGTCGGCTGGCAGGCCAGGCTCCAACGCAGATGCACTGCCTGTGCACCAATCCCTCGCGTGCACCTCCTCCCCTCGGCTGTCTGCCATGTGTGTGCACCTAATCTTCGTACGCAGCTCCTCCCCTTGGCTGCCTGCCCTGCAGGACTGTCGGCGGCATCCTGCAGCAGCTGCTGAGGGACCTTGTGCTGCCCCCCGAGACCCGCGGCCGCCGGGCAGACGGCACTGAGACCGCAGGTGGGGGGCAGCCAGCAGGGGCCTGGACATGTCGAAGCCTAGGCGCACGGCGATGGCATGCACCATCAAACCACTGCTGGGTGGCAGCGGCCTGCTGGCCTTGCCGCCGCTGAGCGTAGCAGCAAACCGGACAGTGCCCCGCCTCCCTCTGCCCAGCTGCAGATGCAGCGCAGGAGCCGCGCTGGCCGCACTGGCCCCTGCAGATCGAGCTTGGGGCGCCCGCCTTGGAGGCAGGTTTCACCCTGGGAGCAGGCTGGGTTCTGCAAGGCGTGGGAGGAGGAGCGTGGGGCGGCACTCCTGGAGCGGAAAAGAGCGGCCCTGCCCGTCTGTCTCTCCCACTCATGCAGGGGTACAGCCTGAGAGAGGCACAGGATGCCTTCCAGCTGGCCGCCTGGAAGAGCGGCTGGGCGTCGCCGCCGCCAAAGGCGCTCCTGGCGGCGCCGGCAGCAGCCTCGGCGATTGCCTCGCTGCCTGGGCAGCCCCCGCGCTGGGAGCTGAACGACGCGCTACTGGCAGGGCAGACGACATACGTCGAGCTGCCGCTGCCTGGGCAGCCTGGCCTGCCTGGCTCGCCCTGCAAGGCAAGCCTGGGCTGCATCGATGCCATCGTGCGGTGCTCAGCAGTGCGGTGCCTTCAGGCTCCGGGAGGGAGGCAGGCTGCCAGCGCCTGGCAGGGAGGCGAAAAATTCCAAGGGAGCACTTGCTGCTGCAGCCAGCAGCTCAGCTGGCAGGGGTGTGCACGCACTGCCGCCGCGTACCCATGCCCCCCTCATGCCCTGCAGGAGGCGGCGCTGGCAGAGGCTGAGCGCGTGCTGCAGCTGTGGGGGGCGAGGCCGCACGCAAACTCCCGCGTGGTGCGCATCGAGCGGGTGCAGAGCCTGGAGTTGTGGCACCGCTACCACAGGTGGGGGGCTCTGGGCCGAGCTTGGGGGCTTGTTGCGGCGGGAAGAGTGGTTTGGTGTGAGGAGGCCGCAGTACCTGGCCCCTGTCATCCGTTGTCAAGCTGGGCTGTGATCCAGGAGCCTGGGCCAAGGTGAAAGGCCAGCAGCGGCCCGTCTGGGCACGTTGGTTTGATTTACACTGATTAAATCTGATTGAGTACTATAATTGCCCTGCTTGCGCGGCGCCTGGCGCAGGCGGCGGGAGCTGGTGGAGCAGGAGAGCGGGCTGCCGGATGCCTACCTGTTCCACGGCACCTCCAGGGTGGGGTGCGCTGGCGAGGGTCGGGGCCGCAGCGGTTTGCCGAGCCGGGTGGATCCAAGCCGTCGCAGTGCATCTGCACATCTCCTGTGCTGTGTACGGTCTCTGGATGCTGGCGGTCATGGCCCGGGCCATCCAGGCTGCCCCGGCAGCCGGGCAGACAGCGCACTCTTGCTTGCCCAACAGCCCGCCTGACTGGCCGGCTGCGCCTGGGGCCTGCCTGGCTGCCCGCAGGAGGCGCTGGAGCTCATCTGCCGGGTCGGCTTTGATGTGCGGCTGGCCAACAGGCAGGGCTCCCTGGGGGCAGGCCTCTACTTTGGCGGCGACAGCTCCACCAGCGAAAGCTACTGCAGCAGGGTCTTTAATCAGACAGCCGTGACCGCGCTGGGACACCAGCCGGCCAAGCTGCTGCAGCTCGGTGCGGCTCCGGCTGCCGGCGGCGCTGGCGCCACCCCCCGCTTCCAGCCCGGCGGGCGCGCCATGCTGCTGTGCCGGGTGGCGGTGGGCAAGGCGGGCAGGGGCGGGCAGGGGTCAAAGGCGCCGCAGCCGGGCTGCCACAGCGTCGCAAGCGGCTTGATGCATGTGGTGTATAGCTCGGACCAGGTGAGGTTCCGCTGTGCACGCTCGGCTCTTGCATCAACGTCCCTTGCCATGCTGCCGCCCGGGCGGTCTGGTGCATGCATGCACGAGCGGGCTGCGCTGAGGGTGTGCAGTGGACCGCGTGCCTTTAAGGGACGGACATGGCGCAAGGCGGCCGGCGTGGCAGATTGTCCAGGACAGGGAAGGTGGCCTGTGAGCGCAAGGACATGCAGAAGAGTGGGAGCCAATGGCAGCTCCAGAACCAACACCTGCACTTTGTGCATCCCCTGTTGCCTGCCCAGGCCTATCCCGAGTACGTCATCCACTTTGAGAGCTTCTGAACCAACAGATTTAGAGAAGGTTAGAGGAGGACAGGTGAGCAGCATGATGTGTTGTGGGGCCCAGATGGCGTTCCTGCGGCCCAGCCCGGTGAAGCGAGCTGACATTGCCTTCCGGGCACCTTGATGTGGGCTGCGAGTTTATGATCCTCTGCAGGTGCCGCTGAAGCCCACGCTGCGTCTGTTCAAGTGACAATTTCTCAAGGACATCGTCCAAGATGGATAGCTTTGCCCTGGACCCTGCAGATTTTCCAATCAATGCAGCGGGGCCCTGTCGGGCAGGCAGAACTCACTAGCCGCTGCCATGCCGCTGCCATCCTCCCAGAGTAGTGCCGTTAAATATCTAGACGTATTCCCACCATTCAGGATGGCAAGCTTTCACTTGCAGTCCACTTGTTCCATCCATCCTCACTTGCACCCATGTCTGGCGCTGAGCGGTGCCACTGTTTTTTCTGAAATTTCAGGTGTTGAAAACTACCTGCCCGCCTTGGTGTGCACAGGACAGGTGAAGTTACAGTGCAAAAGGTGCAGAGACAAGCTTGGGGGTCAGGCGGTGCCCTCGTAGAAGAGCACGCTGGGCTGGATGCGCCCCGCCTCGCACTTGCGGCGCACCGCGTCCCAGCCGCCCACGCGCGCCACGCGGGTGTCGTCAAACATGAGCCACCCGCCCGCCTCGGGCACCAGCACCGCGGGGGCCCCATCTATTCAGAAGGCCCCCGTGAAACCTCAGCAGGCCATGCGCCGGCGTGTTGCACGAAAGCGCGAGCGTTGGCAGCGCTCCAGGCACAGGCATGCACGCCCACAGCTTTGTGCAGCATGGTGCAGGGAGCTGGGGCATGCAGTCACGCGCATGCCATGCCGCCAGCTTCCCGGTTGTATAATCGTGCACGCCCCTGGCTTGCAGGCAGGAGATGCTGCGCATGTCTGCCGCCGCCAACTTCCTGCCTGCGGAGCGGCGGGGCGAGCCGCCCGAGCGGTACAGCAAGGCGCCACTGGTTCAGGTGAGTGGGGGAGCCTGCATGTTCATTGACGGCATTCCACCCATCTCCACCCTTGAACAAGCTTGCCTCCCTGGTTGTCGTCGCTTCGAGACGAGGCCGAGGCAGCTGCTGCGCAGCAATCCTGCGCTGCGTTCCTGTGGGCCTGTGGCAGAGCCTCGCGTCGCCATCGTCCACGGCGTCGTGCCTGCGCTGGTGCATCTGCGGCTTCGGGCACGTGGCCGCCCACCAAGGCCAGGCAACGGCTCCCTCACTGGCCACTCCTCTTGCCTGCCCTCCCCGCAGGCGGCCTACCTGCTGGCTGATGCCTGCCTGCGCCCCGCCCTGCTGGGCCATCAGCTGATTGCCTGCCTGGCGGCTGGGGAGCAGCAGGCCCAGCAGCTCAGCATGGAGCCCCAGGCAGAGCCCCAGCATCTTGCCCACCTGGCAGCCACCTGGGAGAGCAGGGAGCCGCTGCACGTGCTGCTGGCGCAGCTGGAGGTGAGTGGGGCTGCAGCCGGGCGGAGGATGCGCTGGTTTGTGCTGGGCCTCACAGGTCCCTGCACACGTGGTGCACCCCGAGCGCTGCCCCCCACGCCACCAGCTGGTGCACACCTGGCACTGACCTGTGCCATCGGAGAGTTGCCTATGAACGGGCACTCCCTTCGGTCACCTTACACCCCATGTTCATCCTTGCTGCTGCGCCGCGCCCCGCATGCCACGCCGCAGGGAGTGAGCGAGGCGGATGCCGAGGATGCGGTTCGCCCGCTGGTGAACAGCCTGATGCGCAGCGAGGCCCGGGTGCTGGCCGAGGCGGCACCCCCCGGCAGGCTGGAGGGACCCGCTCTGCTGAGGCTGCTGTGAGTGACCAGCGGCGCTAAGACGACAAGGCACAAGAGCGCGCTGTGCTCAGCTTCACGACAAGGCACAAGAGCGCACTGTGCTCGCCCTCATGCCGCGGCACGTGCCTGACCCCCCATTCCACTGCTGGACTGCCAGCAGGCCTCCTGCAACGCCCCCAAGCCTCCTCCATCACAGCCCACCACCCAGCGCCCCCGTCCAGCACTGCTTGGCTCCCTGCCTCCCTGTGTGCAGGCAGAACCACCAGCTGGATGCGTGCGCCGACCTGTCGCGCAGGCTGAACTGCAATGTGCAGCTGTCGGACCTGGAGGAGGCGGCTCATGAACTGCAACAGGTGCTGCGGGCGGTCGACCGCTGCTGCGGGCCCTCGTTGCGTGCATTGCCTGTGCCCTGCTGCCTGCTCCAATGCTCCTCTTCCCATGCCCATGCCATCTGGTAGTGCGCGCGCCCCGCAGCCCCCCCCTCCGAGA
>KQ482057.1:1073563-1100005 GCA_001430745.1 Auxenochlorella pyrenoidosa | reverse complement strand
CCCCCCCAACCCCCCCACCCACACGCTGCAGCTGGCCGCTGGACCCGCCGCTGTCGGGGGGGCTGCCAAAGGACCCTCAGGCCCTGCTGGCGGCGGCCGTGGCCGAGTATCAGCAGCAGGTGGTGGATGATGGCGGCCGCGGCAGCGCGGCGGGAGACGCGCGCGCAACCCAGGCCCGCGCCCAGCATATGCACCGCAAGGTGCGGCCGCTGGCAGCGGTGCATCCCGCTTGCCGGGCCCTGTGCCTGCCCACACGTGTGCGCGGCCATGGAAGAGGGGCTGGTGCTGCTCCCACGTGGCGCTGGCCAAAGCAGCAGCCTGCTTGAACACTTTCCTAAACCCTAAACCCTAACACTCCCAACCAACCTGTGCATCCGGCCCACATGCTCGCTCGCAGACGAGGAGCAACAAGCCGATGCCCCTGGCGTACACGGCCCTGCAGCGCCTCGTTAACAGCAGTGAGGCTGGGGCCCGCTGGGTGGCTCAATGCCTAGCGTGGCCTCCCGGTGCATGGGCCCCCAGGGTTGGTTGCCTGCTGCAGCGCGTGCGGCAGAGGGCACTCAGCCCCGGGACTGTGTCCCGCGGGCCCCACCTGGGAGGCCTGCCTGCAGCATGGAGCCATCCCCAGGCATCTGCGCCTGCTGCGCGCCCTATGTTCCCTGCGGCCCTCTCACCCTACTGCCTGGTCCCTGCGCCTGCTGGCCCGCCTGCAGGGGACTGGGATGTGCTGCCGCCCAAGTGCCGTGACATGCTGGTGGCAAGTGCGCGGCGGTGGGACCAGGGCATCACGGCACGCAAGGCGGAGGTTCTGAGGCGGCTGCAGCGGGTGGTGCCCAAGGAACCACAGCAGCGGCAGCAGGTTGACCAGCGCATTAAGGAGGTGAGCATGCATGGGCGATGGCGGGCCTGGGGCCGTGCTGCCATGCCCACGCCGCTGGCTGTGCCCAGGCTTGCCTCAGCCTGGCTGGCTCTGACCGCTCGCCCACTCCGCTCCCCCACTGCGCTCCCACACCACGACCCTCACCTGGTTCGCCGCAGCTTTCTGAGTTCCTGGCCCAAGCCGTGCGCCCAAGCGTCGGCAGCGGCGCTGGCAGCGGCGAGCGGAGCGTGGACGCGCTGCTGCACCTGGCGCGCCTGCCGCTGCCCGACTTCCGGCGGCTGCTGGAGGGGTCGCTGGCGTCTGCGGGCGCTGGGGAGCGCGCCGCGGTGCTGCAGCAGGCGGAGCAGGCGCTGGGCGAGGCGGCCAAGGCGCCGGGGCGGGCGCGGTACAACGCCGCGGTCCTTGTGGACAGCGCCATGGGGGCGTCGCTGGCGGCGTTTGGCAGGCTTTTCGTGTACGGCTCCTCGCGCCGGCGGTGCCGGCTGCTCATCCAGGCCATGGTGCACCAGCCCCCCCGCACGCTGGGGCGCAAGCTGCAGGCGCAAGCAAAGGCGGCGGCGCCGCTGGGCGCCGTGCTAGATGTCGTCTTGCAGGATGGCAGGCTGGCCGCCTTGTCCGCCAAGGTGGGTCCTGCCGGGCTAGCCCAACAGCCGTGACGGCTGGTCGCCGCGAAGCCTCATGCCCTCTGCGCTGCTGGCGCCGCACTGCTGCTCTGGCCCTCTGCTCGTGGCCGCATAGTGGCAGGCGCCCCTGAAGCGGGCACCCCTCCATGCCTGCAGCCGCTGGAAGACATGCTTGCGCCCAAGTCACTGGCGCTGCCGGCAGCTGCCGAGCTGCTGGAAGGCGCGGCGCCTGGCCCGCGGGATGCCCAAGGTGCGCACCCCTCGGCTGGGGAGAGCAGTAGACCACGGCGCACGCGCGCGCTGTGCGATGCCGTGGGCCGCGGCAGCAGCAGCAGATGTGGGGAGGGTGAATGGCTGCTCATAGGCACTGGACCGACATCGGCGCCCCACATCTGGTGGGCAGGCTGCAGCTGTGGTGGTTGCTCCTAGTTGCAATATGTCACTCCCCAACCCTCCTGCAGCGCTGCTGGCAGGCAGGCGGCTGGCAGACGGTGCCGGCGTGGGCGTGGAGCCGCAGACCGGTGTTCTTGCCGGCATGCTGGAGCTGCTGGAGCAGGATGCTGAGCTGGCAGGTGGGCTCTGGGAGACAGAGCAGAGGGCAGAGCGTGGTCGCCTTGACGTTGGCTTGGGGCCAGCCTGCGGAGGGCAGCCTGCACGCCCCAGCCCGAGCCCCTGCTCTTGGCGTCGCTAGTTCTAGCTCAGCACGCAGCCCGCGAACGCACGCACTGCTGTGCCACTCCCTGCTACCTGCAGCTGCGCTGGGCAGCTGCGCGGACACTGAGCGTGTGGTGGTGCTGGCAAACGGGAGGCTTGATCTCGAGGGTTCTGCGCAGGTGTGTTTGGGTGCCCTGTTCCCTCGGCAACGAGATGCGCAGGCCGCCTGCCTGCCGCAGCGTGCCACGAGCTTCCATGCTGAAGCGCCTGCCTGTCAGGCGCCGCTTTTCACCCGCTGTTGCTCGTTGATCAACCCTGCTTGCCTGATCTATGGCACACCTGCGGGCCGGCTGGTGCTGCTGCTGCGCTCGCCTTGTGCCCAGCATGTGCCCAACATGCTGGTGCGCGGGCTGCGCGGCCGCTGATGCAGGAGGCGCTGCTGAAGCGCGTCGCTCTGGGCCTGCAGCTGATAGAGACCGCCATGCAGCAGCCAGACGGCCCGCAGCCCATGCTCGACCGCTGGCTGGACGCCCGGGAGCTCGATGATGCGCTGGAGGAGGCGCATGGGATGGGCAGCAGCGCCCGGGATGCACAGGGCGCCGGCTCCAGCGCCGACAGCGACGGCGACAGCGACAGCTCAGGCGACGAGTTGTTTTCCGCCGGCAGCGGCACGCCGCGGGGAGACCGCATGGCCGCTGCGCCGCCCTGCACAGACGCCGCCCTGGGCCTGCGCCTGCTTCAGATGCAGCACTGCGCAGAGCACCTGGAGGGGACGTCGCTCCCGACGATGCTGCGCCTGGGCTGGGTGAGCAGCCGAGGCGGGGCGCTGGGCAACAGGCCACGCATTGCCCCGCTGCACCATGCCGGCATGGAGGCCCTCCCGCCCGGGGAGGCTGCCATGCATGCCTGCCGCAGCGTTGGCTGCCCTGCAGACCAAGGGGGCCCAACCCACGCACCTGCCTTGCTGCCTGTCCACCCCACGGCTGCAGGAGGAGGGCGTGGCGCAGCGAGCAATCAAGGCATGCTCTGATGCCCTGGCCAGCCCTGCAGCTGCACCAGACGGCGGTGCCGTGGAGGAGGGCGGGCGGCTGGTGCTGGCGCTGCTGCCGCTGGGCGACCCGCCGCAGCTGTCGTCCGCGGACGAGGGGCAGCCGAGCGGGCAGCTGGCAACCTTCTTGCTGCAGGCACGGCCCCCGCGTGCTCACGTCTGCCAGCCACCTTATAGCAGTGCTTTTCGCCCCGCCCAGCTTTCCTGCCTCTGTTGTGGCGCTTGGCTTCGAGGCGCAGCCAACGAGTTGCTGTGGGCTGCTCAACACTGGGTGCTGCCACTGCAGCATGCGCCCCCGACCGGGCCCTGGCTTGCTGCCCCGCTGCAGGCGAGACAGCTGGCTGTCACCCGCATCCTGGCGGCGCTGCACCAACTGCGGCTGCGCAGCCGGCTGTATGCGCAGCACCTGCAGGACATCGAGGCCTTTCTGCACGCAGCAGACGCAGACAAGTGAGCGGGCAGCAGGCTGCGGAGGGATGTTGGTGTTCCCAGGAGACCTGCCGGCCTGCTTTTCCGGCGGGCAGCCTGCTGTTGGAACGTGAGGGTGGGGCTGCCGGCAGCGGCTGTGCGCGCAGGCTGACCACCTGCCACGGGCCTCCCCCTCCTGCCGCAGCTCTGGCAGCAGCCAGCAGGAGCAGCCGGCCTGGCACCTGCTGCGCACGCTGCCCCTGGGCGACGTGCTCAACCTGCTGGCCTTCCTTGCCGTGCTCTTCCTCTGCTCGTTTGGCGGCCCTGCCGGCCTGGGCCGCTGGTACCAGGTGGGCGGCCAGCCTGCCCGCCCGCCACCGCCCCTTTGGGCGCCCCATCCGCCCCGCTGTTCCCTGGGGGCTGCCCCGCCGCAGCCAGCTCGTCCTGTGCGTGTGTGTGTGTGTGTGGTGGCGTTGGTGGTGGTGTGTTTGTGTGTGTGGGGGGTCCGCCCGGCCCGCCAGTCTGCCCGCTTGCGCCGTGGCCCGTGCGACAAGCGCCGCCCAGCAAGTGTTTCCGGCAGCACTGGTACTGCTAGTGCCGGCTCTGCCGTGTTCCCGATGATGTTCCTGCTCCCGCCCGGCTGGCTGGCTGCAGGAGGCCATCACCCTGGCCCGGGCCGGCAGCGAGCTGCGCCCTGGCGGCGAGGCTGCGAGCAGCGACCCCGCCCTGGCCGGCGCCCAGCCGGGGCGTGTGGAGCTGGCGTTGACTCGCGCCGGGCTGGCCCAGGCGGTGGGCGACGCCGTGTCTGTGTCGCCCAGCTGCGCGCGCGCGTGCGGCGCCGATGAGCGCTGCCGCGAGGGCGTGCCCCACCCGCCGCAGCTGGGCCCGCCGGAGGCGTGCGCCCGGGCCCTGGCCGTGGGCGCCTGCGCCTTGGAGCTGGGCGAGCTGGGCGGGGCGCCGCCGCGGCTGCAGCACCGCCACAACGTGCGCCTCAGGAACAGCGCGCGGACCTCTGGGGACGAGGAGGCGAGCCCGGGGCACCTGGATCTGGAGCAGGTGGGTGCCTCGCTGCCTGCACTCGCGGCCTAGCCCGCCTGGCTCCCTGCCCGGCGCTGTCACGCCGTCTGGCTGCCTGCCCGCCGCTGTCACGCTCGCTGCACCCCAGGCCTGCCGACGGCGCACACGAGCAGCCCCCTTCCCGCCCGACCCCGCTGCCTGCCTCTGCGCAGTTTGCCGCCACGCTGGCCGGCTGCCGCGTGCTCAACCTGTGGCGCACGCTGGCGGCCCTGGCGTGCCGGGAGCTGGGCCTGGTGGCCGAGCGGGTGGTTCAGGCAGAGTACCTGCTTGAGCAGGTGCAGCAGGCGTGCATGCAGGTGCGTGGCAGCATGCAGGGCACGGGGCGGCTGGGTGCCTGCTCTGCCGGCCGCATGCGAGTAGGTACCGGCGCCACCCAGCTGGGCAAGGCCTGATGCCCTAGGTAGCACGGCCTGGAGTGGTGGCCGGCTGTGGCCATACCGGCTGGGCCTGGCGGGACCCTTGGGTTGCCACATAAGCATACGGCTGAAGCCCGCGCTGCACGCTGCCACTGCAGGGCGCAGCGGGCGCCGGCGGGATGCTGGCAGGGCGCCGGCTGGAGGCCATAGTGGGCCTGCTGCAGCAGCTGCAGCGCACC
The DNA here is from genome assembly GCA_001430745.1 of Auxenochlorella pyrenoidosa. NCBI lineage: Eukaryota > Viridiplantae > Chlorophyta > Trebouxiophyceae > Chlorellales > Chlorellaceae > Auxenochlorella > Auxenochlorella pyrenoidosa. The sequence goes on along the minus strand of KQ482057.1, from coordinate 1,094,720 downwards.
GCTGTGCAGCTGCCGGGCAAAGCTGGGACAGCCTGCTACCTGGCGCGCACAGTTCGGGTGAGCAGCAGCTTGTCTTGGCTGCGCTGGGCTTCGGTGGGCTGGGCTAGACTCCGCTCCACCCATGAGGGCGGTGGCAGGGCTGCAGAGGGCAGGCAGACGGGCAGCGCAGCGCAGGGCAGCGCCGCCTGCACTTGCTGCCTGGGGTCAGCGGCTGCCTGCACAGGCTTGCAAAGGTTGGTGCGGCGCTGTGCTGCGTATGCTGGAGCTGAGCTTGGGGCCGCCGCCTCTTGCTTAGCAGAGCCTGCTGAGCAGTGCTGGCCAGCGTGGCTTGCACGACCCCCTCCTTGCGCCCCTGCAGACAGCCGCCTCCCAAGCAGCGGTGCTATGGGCACGAGATGAGCTGACGCTGGTGCAAAGGGACATCACCGTGCCTAACAGGACCCGCTTTGAGCGCGTGAGAGGCCGTGTATGTGGTTTTTTTGTGCGGAGGCAGTCTGTTTGGCAGGGGTTCGCAATCATGGGCAGGCTGGGCCTGCTCACACCTCGCAGAAGCCCAGGCCCAGGCGATGCCCCGCAGGCTGGCAGGCTGGCAGTTTGAGGGGCAGGCAACACAGCGGCAGAAGGCCAGGTGCAGGCTGGAGACGCTGCCTGGCACCCAGCCAGCCAAGGTGCGCGTACCAAGCACTCTGCTGCCACGCCCGCGCTCTGCCCTGCCACAGGCGCGAGACCAGCTGGAGCAGGATGCCCAGGGCTACCAGCAAGAGATGGACACCCTGGCAGATGTGCTCTCCGGTGCGTGTCAGCAAGGGGGGAGCCAAGGGGCAGTACCAGTGCATCCCCACGCTGGTGCTTGGCGAGCGGTGCCAGCATGTGTTCTGGACTGTATGGCTGGAGTGAGGTACCATACCCGCTTCGCAGCAGCTTTGCTTGCCGCCCCTGAACTCCGTTATTTTGCCTCCCGGTTCCTCGCACGAGAGTCAGACTTGCTGCCTGACTCAGGTGCTATCATCAGCAGTCTAGCATGGCCACCCTGCACCTGCAGGGAAGGTGACGCCTGCTGAACTGACTGAGCCAGCACTTTGGATGCAGCTTGCGGTGGACAGGTTGCAAACAGCGCAGCAGCAGCTCATGCGGAGCGACATGCAGTCTGCCGAGTGAGGCAAACATTGTGGGCAGGGCTGTGCTGCCTGGTCTGACTGTGGGGTGTTGGGTTCAGGATCCGGCTTGAGGGCGCCTGCCACGATGTGCTGGCACTCGCTTGAGGTATGGCCACCTGGCGCGACACACGACCGACATCCATCTGTGGGCGATCTGTCTGTGCAGTTTGGCGTCGAGAACGACGTGGGCTGCCGTGCTGAGTGCCACAGACCATGCTGAGAAGGCGCTGCAGGTGCGCAGGGCCCGGCAAGCGCAGCTGCTCTGTGATACGGCTTGAGCAGCGGCGGCGGCGTCAGCACACCCAGCAATTGCGTGGCGTGCCCAAGGGCATCGGCAGAGACAGGCCCGGCAGGCATGCTAGCGTCAGGGCAGGGCAAGTGCGGGCATGCCAGGCCCTCGTGCCAGCGCCAGTGCGGCCACCAACCTGTGCATCTGTGCTCTCCCCCACCCCGGGGGTTGTGGCCCCGCAGGGCCTTGTGGAGCTGGTGGGGCGGCAGGGGGACGCCACGCGCCACCTGCTGGTCTCCTTGGATGCCAGGCTGCAGACCCAGCTCAGGTACGGCTTCTCTGCGTGCCTTGCACTGTGCAGCAGCACTGGCCTGCCGTGCATGCCTGCCGCACCCAAGCAGGCTCTGCACGTGCCAGGCAAGGCGGGGGCGCGCCCGAACCGCCGGGCTGGCACCTCTGCAGGTGTGCTGCGCGGGCAGCGCATGGCATGCAGCACGCCGGGCGCGCCACCTCCGCCTTGCTCCTGCCGCCCTGCCCACACCGACCCCCCCCCCCGCCGCGCCACCCGCAGCTCGCTCTGCCACTGGTGCGCCTACTCGCCGCTGGAGGTGCTCACGGGCCAGCTGCTGCAGCGGGCGCTGCCCCACAAGTGGGAGCAGCAGATGCTGGCGGCCTCCACCGCGGCAGAGCTGCGGCGCCGCCAGCAGGGCCAGGCAGGGGCGCCGTGGCCGCCGACGCGGCGGGCGCAGCCCCGAGGCGGCGCAGAGGGCCAGGGGGCGGCGGAGGGTGGGGCCGGCGTGCAGGAGGGGGGCGAAGCCGAGGCGCAGAAGCGGCGGGAGGAGGAGGCGGCGCGCGCGGCTGCCGTGGCTGCCCTGCTCGAGGCTGAGGAGCGGGAGCGGGAGAAGCAGGTGGGGCGTGGAGCCTAGGGGAAAACAAGAGGGGGGGCTGCCAGGCATGAATGTTGAGCGCTGCTCCAGCCTGGCTGCACAGTAGTTGTCCGCCAGAGCATTCCTTGCTCGCAAGGTCAGCCAAAGCCAGCATTGCGGCACGGCTGCAAGCCCCACTCCGGACTACTTTTGAATCCCCCTGTGGCTGCAGGAGCGGCAGCGGGAGAAGGCTGAGCAGGCCAGGAAGCGGCAGGCGGAGCAGAAGGCAGCAGCAGAGGCAGAGGCCCGCCGGCGAGCGGCCGCCGAGAAGGCCGCCGCCGAACGTGCGGCAGCCGAGCAGGCTGCGGCAGAGGCGCGGGAGGCGCAGGCCGAGAGGGAGCGGCGGGAGCAGGAGCGGCGGGAGCAGGAGCGCAGGCTGCGCGAGCAGCAGCAGCGGTGGCAGCAGGAAGAGGCGATGCAGCAGCAGCTGAAGCAAGGGCAACGGCGGCGGCAGCAGGAGGAGGAGGAAGAGCGGCGACAGCAGCAGGAGGAAGCGCGGCGGCGACACAAGCAGGCAGGTGGACGGGAGGAGGCGCTTGTGGCGCAGCAGGAGAAGGAGCGGCAGCGCCTTGCCGCCAAGCAGGAGCAGCAACAGTTGCAGAAGCGGCGGCAGAAGCAGCAGGAAGGCGGGCCAGGTCTTGCAGGTGTGCCCGTGGCTCAGGAGCCGCCTAGCAGTGAGGCACAGCTGGCAGTTTCATCGCTTGGAGGGAGCGGCGAGGGCAGCAGAGCCGGAGGCGCCGCCCAAGCTGCCGCGGCAGGCCGAGACCGGCATGCCAACAAACCGCGCGCAGCTGCCCACAAGGCTTTGGAAGTAGGAGATGCAGGCGGCATGCCGAAGCTGCAGCAAGCGCCGCAGCACGCGGCATCGCAAGCTAGCAGCCGCCCGGCAAGCGCAGAGGCGGCGGGTGGTGCCTCTGCCCAGGCGCACGATCGCCAGGGCCTGCCAGCCTCCCCTCGTCCGGCTGCGTCGCCACGGCACGCGGCAGCGGGTCCACCTGCTCTGCAGGGCAGGCAGCAGCAGGAGCAGGAGCAGCAGGCGGCTCCTGCTGCTGCTCGGCAGGGGAGCCTGGACCTGGAGGCCGAGCTGGCGGCGGCGGAGCGGCTGCAGCTGACTGCCGACGGCGAGGTGGACCTGGCTGCCCTGGCGCTGGAGGATGTGCTGCCGGTGCGCACGCCGCCGCTGACAGCGGCCCCAACCGCGGCATCAGCCGCAGCCGCAGCCGCAGCAGGAGCCCGCGGCTCGAAGGGCAGCCCGCCTGCGGTGCGGCAGCCTGGCAGCACGGGCAGCAAGTCGGAGCAGGCCACTGGCAGGGATGCGCCTGGCCTGCCAGCCCGCTTTGTTAGCTGGACGGGGCTGTGGGTGTGCGAGTGCGGGCAGCGGTACGAGCTGAAGGACAGGTGCCCCTGTGGAGCGCCCGACCCCTGCCGGTGAGCCCGTGTGCCAGGGCAGGGGCAGGCGCCTGGCGTTGGGGGGGGGCGGGGGGGGGGGTCGTGGGGTGGCGCGCCGGCCTGCCTCGCGCGCCGGCCAGGCTTCTTGCATGGAAGCAACGGGGGTGCAGCAGCCACGGTAGCCAGGGGCACGAGGGGAAGAGGTTGGACCCAGGCTGCGCCCTCAACCCCACCCCCAACCCCGCAGCAACTTTTTCCTGGGCAAGTGCGCCTTTGGCTCCCGCTGCAACCTGCCGCACCTGCTCTTCGACCTGCCAACCGAGCGGCCGACCAAGGCTGACAGCAAGGCCGGCAGGGCGATGGCAGCGTGAGGCGGGGCTGGGGGGCAGCTGGCCGAGGCGCTGGGCACAGCCACTGGTCAATTGCGGGTCGGGCTGCTCAACCTGTTTGCTGACGTACGCCCGGCTGCTCCAACTCTGTGGCGGCGACCTTTTCTGTCCGCAGGTATAAGAGCGTGGAGGAGCGCAGCTTCAAGACCTGGCAGCAGCAGCAGCGACGACGCCTGGCGGCTGCCAAGCCGCAGGCCAAGGCGACGGTGGGCGATGAGCCAGCAGGGCAGCCGGTGGCGCCGCCTGCAGCAGCAGCCTGGGCGCGGCAGACCCAGCCAGCAGCCTCCAGCGCAGCACAGGTGGCTGGCCGGCAGGCGGCGCAGCCTGCTCCATCGGCCTGGGCACGGCGGCCGCAGCTGGCAGCTGCCAGTGCAGCAGCAGAGGAAGAGGCACAGCTGCAGCCAGGCTCCCCGGCCGGCAGCCAAGAGCAGCAGTCGCCAGAGGATACATCGCCACCTGTGCACCCTGTCGCTTCCAAGACAGCGGCAGCGGCACCCAGCCCCTGGTCGCTGCAGCCGCCCGCTGGCCATCCAGAGGGTGCGCCAGGACGGGCAGCTGCGCTCCACCCCCCGGCAGCGGCTCCACGGCCGCTGTCGCCGCTTGCATTCCTGCCAGGCATCCACGGAGGAACGGCGGCAGCTGCTGCAGCGGCGGCAGCAGCGGCGGCAAATGTGCAGCTGACACGGGGCGCAGGGCCGGCTGCTGCTGGGGAGGCGCAGCAGGCGCAGCAGGGCGATGATGACCTGGCACAGCTGCTGGGGGCGATGGGCATCTCGGCAGCAGAGCAGCCACCCAGCGCGCAGGGGGCAGCAGTGGCCGCCCCAGCCGCCGAGCTGGGCGGCTGGGACTTTGCAGCAGCTGGCGAGGGGGAAGCGCCGCCTGCGCCCGGCGACTGGCCTGCCCCCGGCCAGAGCCGCGAGGAGGCCGAGCTGGAAGCCGCGCTGGCAGCCAGCCTGGCGGATGCAAAGGCCGAGACAAGCACTCGCTGGCTGCAGCAGGCCGGCGCCTCCTGGCAGGGCCCAGGCCAGGGGGCAGGGTCGGCAGCGAGGGAGGCACCTGCTGAGCACGGCCTGGGCCTGGCCGGCCTGCGCAACGAGGCGGGCGAGTACAACTGCTTCCTCAACGTCATCGTGCAGTGCCTGTGGCGCTGCGCCGACTTCCGGCGGCAGGTGGGGCTGGCACGACACGTTGTGCACCTCCTGCTGGATGCTGCCACCCCTCTGCCTGCTGCATGATCTCATCAGCTGCGGGTCTCGTGTCTGCCCGCCCACATGCTTCGTCCCTCGATGCACCCTCCCCAGGTGGCGGGCTGGGACGACGCCTTCACCGGCAGGAGCAGGGTGCTGCACGGCCTGTGCTCGCTCTTCCGTCAGCTGCACCTGCACGAGGAGCAGCAGGCCGTGGAGGCTGCGCAGGGCGGCGCGCCGCCGCCGGTGGACCCCACGCCACTGCGCGAGGCGCTGGCGGCGCTGCCAGGCCAGCAATTCCGCGTGGGTGAGCGCTCTCTGTATAGCAGGCTCTGTCACTGTGCATGTTTTGCGGCCGGGTACACTCGTGGCAGACTGCTGAGCCCCTGTCTCGGCCAACGGTGGCTGCTGATACTGCCTGCCCCATCCTGCTGCCGCACAGGCGAGATGAACGATGCTGCCGAGGTGCTGCTGTGCATTTACGAGCAGGCAAGGTCCCAGGGCCATGGCGCTCCCCTGCCAGCTAGCCATTCCCTGGCCAAACGAGTCGAGTGCTTGCGACCCCCCCCGCTCCCGCTGCAGCATTGGCAAGTGATCCTACTATTTTCAGTGCTGTGCACCAGCACTTGCGCACATCCCCCTGGAAGCAAGCCTGCTGTTCACTGGGTGCTCCTGCAATGCAGGCAATGGAGGCTGCTTCGGGGCTGGGAGTGCCCTCTGCCATTGATGCCACTTTTGGATCGACGGTCACGGAGGAGGTGGCATGTGGTGCCTGTGGGAAGACAACCCACCAGGCCTCGTATACGCAGTACTTTTACAACACCCAGGTGGGTAGGGCAGGGAGGTTGCGCTTGGCGGGGCAGCAGGTTGGGTCGGCGAAGGTGGCCAGGAATTCCACGGCTCAAGGCACTGGCATGCAGTAGGCAAGGAGCAGTCCTCGAAAATGCCAACCTTTCTTTCGCCACTTCTTCCCCCAATGCTTTCAGGCCACCATCCTGCGCTTCCTGCATGCCGACACCCCCGGAATCAGCATGGGCCGCCTGCTGCGGGACGCAGAGGCGCAGCACCACAAGAGCTGCGACACGGACGTGGGCGGCTGCGGCAAGCCCTGCCCCGTCAACCATTTCCTGCAGCGAGCGCCACGTGTTTTCACGCTGCAGCTGGCTTGGGAGTCGCACAGCGAGCAGCCCGCCGACATTGCAGCCACGCTGGCAGCAATCGACGAGGAGGTGAGGGGGCTGGTGGGTTGGGTGGTATGGGTATGGGTAGGTGGATCGTTGAGGTGCCTCCATTCTGACTCAGCCATTTGCTTGCTTCCTCAAGCTTGGTCACCTCCCCCCCCTCCCCCCGCCCCCCCCCCCCCACGGTCGACCTGGGCGAGGTGTACCAGGGCGCAGAGGTGGGCGCGCACCGCTACCGCCTGCGCAGCATGGTGTGCTACTACGGGCAGCACTACCAGGCGCTGGTGCTGGTGCCCGAGGCGGGCGGGTGGCTCATGTTTGACGACACCCGCGTGGCGCGCGTGGGCGGCTGGGACGCGTTGCGCCGCAAGTGCGAGGCGGGCCGCATCCAGCCCAGCGTGCTCTTCTACGAGGCAGCATGATGTTTGAATCAAGCAGTGTGATGGTGAATGCTCTCTTGTCTACAAATCGATAGCAGCGTCCCCTCCCAACATCACTTCCCAAAGTAGCCGGCAAAGCCTCGCCAGGTGTTGGCAGCTGGCAGCAGCTGCAGCGAATTGTACAACAGGATGTGAACCCACCTGAAGCTTTGATTAGCAAATTGCTATTGGTTTGTGTCAATGGAGCAGTGGAGTCTGCTGCAGGGCCGGCGAGCTCTGGAAGCCCAAGGGTTGTCGGGCCGTCACAGCGCAGCGGGCGGGAGCAGAAGCGAGCAGCAGCGAGCATCATCGGCCTGGATGGTTCTTTCGTTTGTTACCCGCTGATCACTTGAGATATGCCCACCGCCGCTGCTACGGCAATCGCTTAGGGGAGGCGACGGAGAGCAGGCGGAAATGGCCTGTTGCAGCTGATGGCCAAACCAGAGAGGCGCGGGCGCTCCAGCTCGACCGGCGCGGGGCCCGGAGCCCTGCAAAAGGCCGGTGCTGGCAGCGCCGCCGCCGCCGCCGCCAGTCCAGCTGCCGCTCACGGCAGCGAGGCACGGGCTGCCTACCAGCAGTACGTCAAGGGCAAGCGGCAGGCGCTGGACAAGCTGCTGAAATCACACGAGAAGTCGCCATGTGCCGCAACCTGCCTGGTGGGCGCCAAGCTGCATGTGCTGGAGGCGGTAGAGGCGGCCTTCAAGGTGGGTGCAGGGCATGGATGCCGGGCGGAGGGCTTGCCCCGACCTTGGAGCAGCTCCACTGGCGCCCAGTCAATCTGGGGTTGCTTCTTCCAATCCAAAGCCGTGCCTGGCGCCACAGCTGCCACAGTCGCTGCTTTGCATGCTGCCTCAACCAGCCTGCTGCCTCGCCGCAGGACGGCGATCCTGGCGCTCGCGAGGCGGCGGTGCTGCGGCAGGTGCACAAAGCACTGGAGCTGGCGGTGTGCGGCGCGCTGAGCCACCTCTCCCCAACCTGCCTCTGTCTCATCACCCGATTGCTGCACGTCACCGGTGGCCGACCGGGTGAGCTGGCGCATGCTCGGCAGTGCGCGCCTGGAGCGTGCCCGTTCCGCATGCAGATGTTCTGGCCACCTGCCGCTGGTGGGCATCAGCGAGTGTGCTGCATGCCGGTCAGCGGAGGCCTCAACCGGCCTGCACCTGCCGGGGTGCTGCGCAGGCGGCGACGAGCGCAAGCGCATCCTGGAGCCGCTGGAGGCGGCCCTTGGCGGCGCGCAGCACCCGGCAGAGGCGCTGGCTGGCAGGGGGTGGGCGAGCGCCGCACGCGATGCTGAGGGCATGGACCGGTGCGCCCTTTTGCCGGCACAGACTGCGGCGTGGTGGCGGCGTGCGATGCTGGGCTGCCTGCCCCTGATGCTGTGCTTGGTCGCCCATCTTTGCCGAGTCCGCTGCTGACCATGCTTTGCTGGCAAGTAAGCTGCGTTGCGTCGCCTGCAAGCTGTCCTAGTGCACACAGCCCCTGCCCTGGCCAAGCTCTTTATTGGCTGCAGGTGGCCGTTTGATGTGGAGCAAGGGGCAAAGCAGGAGGCATTTGTAAATCAGGTTTGCGGGCAATGCAGTGCGTCTGCATGTCCTATGGAGACGCGATGACTTGCAGTCTGCATAAACAGGTTTGCGCAGTCAGAGGCGGCGCTGTTGTGCTTATGTCGGAGCTGAACTGCAGCCTGTTAGAACTGCACTTACGAACCCATGGGCCCTGGCATCCTATGCAGGCCTGCACGGAGGTAACAAAGGCAAAGAAGGATTACGACATACTGGAGCTACTAAGCAGCTTGTCAAAGGGTAGGCGCCACAGCCCACTGGCCCTGCCTTTGCCTGCTGCAGCACGCCTGCAGGCGTGGCCGCTTGGCTCTTTCACAACTGCGCCCAGGAACTGCGTGCCTGCTGCCATGCTGCTCCATGAGTGCCGTGCACCTGCTTTTCCTATATGGGTGATATCTGCAGGACTCTCCATCACCGGAGCTGATGATCACAAGGAACTGCTTGACATGCCCGCCGACCATCGCATGGTAGAAAGTGAGCACTGCGCGTCACGTGCATGTGCAGGACAGCAAGTAGAGCACTGCTGTGCTGCCGCTCCTGTATTCCAACTTGGTCACAGAGCGCTGCTGCTGGAGTACATTGGTTGCGTCGTGCCTGGCCTCCGGTGCAGCAAAGCGAAGTTCTCCTTGCCCGCAGGAGTAGCGCTGCTGCCAACTCCGGCTCTCCTGGCGCTCAAGAGGCGGCAGGATGAGCGTGCAGCAAGGGAGCGCTCTGGCGCTGCAGCTGCCATGGCACAGCGTACGCAGCAGGAGCAGCGGCAGCAGGAGCAAAGGCGGCGGCAAGAGCAGGAGGAGCAGGAGCAGCTGGCGAAGCAGGCAGAGCTGGAGGGTCGGCGCATCCCCGAGCTGAGGGCTCGGGCAGCCAAGGTGGGGCGCTGCCAGGGCAGCAAGGCTGCAAGCACGCAGGAGAGGCTGGCTCAGCACAATGTTGTTGTTGCAGCTAATGCAGCAGTTCCCATGCCTGCCCTCCCCCCTCACCCACCCACAAAGCTGCGCTCCCGTTGCGTCCCTAGTGCACAGATGCGCGAGTACCTCGCTTCCTGCACGGCAGCAGCGGCGCCAGCGGCAGCCACAGCAGAGGCGCAGCAAGACGGGGGTGCTGCTGCCGCCGGGCCGCGCAGCACAGATGCAGCATCGGGCGCGGCATCGCCGCCGCGCCGCCTGTCGGCGCTGCTGCGGCAGACGGAGGTGGGGGAGGGGGAGCTGGAGGCGCTGCTGGCAGGCCCGGGGGGGGCCATCGGTGAAGCAGAGCGGCAGGCGGTGCGCCAGGGGCTGCGGCGCGCCCGTGCGGGGCAGGCCATATCCTGCGAGCCACCGCCGCAGCTGGCAGCCCTGCTGGATGCTGCGACTTCCAGGAAGCTGCAGCAAGCAGCTGGCAGCGGTGCCGCGGCGGAGCAGGCTGCTTGCCTGGTGGCGCGGCTGCGAGAGCTGCTGGAGGGCGGCGCGCATGCGGCATCGCCCTCACAGCCACTTGCGAGCCAGGCGAGTGTTGCCGCCGTGCCGGGTGTCCTGCCTGCTCTGCCTGCCCCTCATTCCCTAGATGCCCCCTGCTCGATTGGCTTCTGCCCTGCCCCTGCACGCCTTCTCTGCACGGCTGCCGCGTGCTTGTTGCCATCGCAGCTCCTTACCTGCGACGCTCTGCCATGGCGACGTCCCTCCTCGTGCAGGAGGCCGCCATCCGTGAGATGCATGAGATGGACCCTCGGCTGGGCGGCGTCGCTGCGTATGCGCTGTCCATCCCCCGTCAGGTTGGGTGGCAGAGCAGCTGTGGGCTCTGTTTCGTCTGCAGTCTGTGGTTGTTTTCGCGGGAGATGAGCAGACACACACAACCTTGCGGCCTGCTGGTGCCCTGCCTTGCCAAACACTGGTGCGCCCCTCCTGCCCATGGTCTTCCGCAGGACTTATTTGAGCAGTCGCACAGCCTGGACCTGCCCAGCCCGGACTCCGTGCTGCCAGAGTGCCCCGGGGACCTTGAGGCTCTGCTGGGGCAGGAGGAGGCGCAGGGGGGCGCTGGTGCTGGAGACAGGGAAGCGTCGGTCGCTGTGGGCAGCGTGCTGCACCCTCCTGGAGAAGCTGCGCAGCTGAAGGGTATCAGCTTGGCAGAGCTGGACTTCATTGATGCCGATGAGCTGGCAGCCGAACAGCATTCGCCAAGCCACGCAAGCAGCAGCACCGCCCCCCCGTCCCCTCCCCAGGCGCCCACTGTAAGCTGCCTTTGGTTGGTTTCTGCCCTGGGCAGCATGCTGGTGCTGGGACAGAGCCAACAGCATTGCTGAAATGTCTGGAAGTGGGTGCCGCATAGCATACAGCTGCTGCTGCACGTGGTGTGCAGGCCCTGCATGGCCGCGCAAGCAAGCTGCCATCACAATGCTCTGCTTCCTTGCCCTTCTTGCGGCAGGCGGAGGAGCCGGAGTGGCAGCCGCAGGACCCCCGTATCGCCCTCGACAGTGCCTTTGGCAACGCGCTGCGAGCCACCCACATCCTGGGTGCGCGCAGGACCCTGGGCCTGTGGTGCAGGGGTCTTAGCACTCTCGTTGCGCGGTCGCCCCCGTGCCTGCCCTTATGACTGCTGTTTCCAATGTGTCTGCAGCGTTGCTGCTGCTCCCACTTTCCTACGCTACGTGCTCATGGCGGGTCTGTGCTGCTCCCTCTCCCCTGCAGACTGCCTCGCCCGCGCCGACGGCGGCCGCTTTGCCCAGCACATACAAGCTGCTGGCGCTGGGCAGGAGGGCAGGGACCTGCCTGCCTTCCAGCAGCGCAACTTCCTGGTGGGGCTGCAGCTGCTGGACCTGCTGGAGCAGCGGGCCCAGCTTGCCGCCGCAGCGGGGGCTGCGGGGCAGCCCGACCCCGCCGCCCTCGACCGTGTGGCGGCAGGCCTGCGGCGGCTGGCAGCGTTTGGAGCCGGGGGGCAGCCCACGCAGGCTGAGCAGCTGGTGGAGATCTTTGTGGAGGTGAGGCGCTGGGCGGTGGCTGGCGCAGGGGTGGACGAAGCTTGCAGGCTCGTGCGTGAGTTCTGCTGCCGGCGCATGAGGCCAGCGCCTCGGGTGAGCTGCCCCGAATTACGTGCATCCTTTTGTGCTGAGCCATGCGCCCCTGTCAGCAGCGCCCTGTCAGCAGCCCCTCGCCCGGCCCGGCCTGCAGGACCCCGAGGACCGCCCGGCGGAGCTCACGGCGCTGCAGTCTGTGTCAGACCTGCCGCCGGTGGACGCCGGCGCGTCCATCCTGCAGCAGCGGGCCTGGCGCGGCGTGCACGACATTGTGCAGGCAGCGCTGGCGGCGGGGCTGGGCGCCGCGCATGCGGCCCGGCCCTACCTGGCAGAGGTGCGTCGCGGTGCAGCATGCCCGCAGCCCACCTGTGGTGGATGTGGCGGCGTTTGGGGCAGGGTGGCTTACCGTGGTCACGCACCCCTGGGATCGCCTCCTTGCAGCTCCACGTGCGAGCGGGATGCAGCGGGGCTGGCCGTCGTCACCGAGCTCCCCCCCGCCCCGCCCTGCGCAGGTCCGCGAGGGCGCCTGCCGCTCAGTGCTGGCAGCCCTGCGCATGCTGCGCAAGGACGGGCGCATGGCGGCAACCACTCTGGCCGCGGTGCGCGAATTTGTTCGCAAGGCGCTGCCTGGCAGGCCCGGCGGTGGCGAGGAGGAGGGCGGCCCTGCTGCGCTGGCCCGCCTCGGCCGGCTGCCCCTCGTGCGGCTGCTGCAGCTGCGCGCCTTCCTGGCCCTGCACGCATCCCGCGTGTACCTGCCGTCCGGCCTGGATGCCGTGCCAGAGGCGCAGGCAAGCCTGGGGAGGGCAGGGCATGCGTGCGGGAGGCTGCAGCGCGCTCGTGGGTCGCGCTCCGTGCACAGCCCTGCACAAGAGCCTGCCCCTTGGCACTGGAGATGACGTGCACTTTGGCACCTTACTTTCTCATCTGCTCCTCCATGCACGCCCGGGTGACTCGCCGCCTGCTGCAGGACAGCCTGATGCCTGCGCCCGCTGAAGTCACCCAGGCAGGGGGCATCCGCCTGACCCCGGCTGGGCTGGCCACTGTGGAGGTGGAGACACGTGTGCTCGAGGTACGCACACCTGAGATGGGGCGCGTCAGCTGCATTGCAGCAGGTTGGGCATGGCAAGCCACGGTGGTGGACATGGCAGAAGCAAGAGCAGGCTTGAACAAGGTCTACGATTCCAGGTCTCAACTCCGTCTCGGGCCGGTGCACCGCGCCCTGCAGGCCGCCGCCAGGAACCCCGGGGCGGAGCTCGGGCCCCTGCCGCTGCCCGCCGAGCGCCTGCACCTCGCTGGCGCAGCCGCCGCCGGGGCAGCAGATGGCACCGAGGAGGCGGCCCGCTCCCTGTGCAAGTACGGCCTGGGCCTGCCCATGCTGGAGGCGGCGGTGGCTCGCAAGAAGCCCAGTGCAGTGCTTGCCAAGGACATGCAGGTGAGGCGCGTCGTCGGCCGCCTGCGGCGGCAGCCATTGCCAGCAGCGTTTGTGGTATGGGGTGGGGCCTCCCCGATTAGACGTGCTGCCTGCAACCCAGAGTTTCTGCTGCGTGCTGGCCATTTCTGGTGGCGTGCGTGCAGGAGGCCCAGGACATGCAGGAGGCGGTGCTGCACCTGCAGCGGCTGGCCCACATCCACCGAGTGCTGGCCGGCCTGGGCTCCCTGGCTGGCATGGCGGAGGAGGCCACCAGGGCGCTGCGCTCGCTGGTGGATGATGCAGAGGCCAAGCTGCGCATGGTGGGTGGGGACGGCAGGCGGATGGAGGGAAGCTCAGCGCAGTGCTTGGGGCCTGCACAGCTGGACAGGCCAGGTGGCCCGCCAGCTGGGGGCATGGCTGGGTGGTAGGGAGCTGTGGGGCCGCAACAGGGGGAGGTGGAGGGGGTTGAAGCGCAGGCATGCACATCGAGCAAAGCGCTAAGCGGTTTGTTCCCTTCCCATCCCGCCCACCACGTGCGCGCAGGCCCGTGACCGTGCTGGCCGACCCGGGGAGGCCGCGGCCCGCCAGGATGCGGCGGGCGCGGTGGATGCGCTGGCAAAGAAGCTGCCTTACGCCATGGACCGCCTGGCCAGCGCAGCCTGCAACATCGCCACTGTGCAGGTGCCTGGCGCTGCCGCTGCATCACTGAGTTACTTGGCCAGCTGGGCATGCGAGCTTACGCTGCCTTCATTGTTGTTTGGAAGCCAGGGAGGGCCACGGTTTGGCCACAGTTTGGGCAGCCTGCCACGAACCCTCGCAGTGGCGCCTTTCACCTGCCACTGCTGGTCTGCAGTGTTCGCTGTTCGCGGCGCTGGAGCGCTTCAAGGCGCGGCTGCTGCGGCGACAGGAGGAGGGCATCAAGCGGCAGCTGGAGTTCCTGGCGGGGACGGCCGGCTCGGACTGCAGCAGCCACCAGGCGCTGTTGAGTAAGGTGCGCACCTGCCGGCTGCACTGGACCCCATTGCCAGGCTCACCCAACCCTGCTTCCCTTCCACTGCTGTTCTCTTGGAATGCTGGTTTCTCGCCGCACCACCGCCCCTGTGTTCCAGCGGGTCGCTCTGTTGTCGCCATTGCAGTTGTGGCCTGGCTCGCGGGCACGCACAGCTCGATGTTCGTGCCACAGCTTGTTGCTGCTGCATGGGCCTATGCGTGCTGCAGCAGCAGGCGAGCAACCTCTGCACCGCATGGGTGGACACATCCCTGCCTTGGCTTTGAGCTTCATGCTGGCGCAGGTGGAAGCAGAACGGCGAATGGTGGAGGGCAAGGTGAAGGTGCTGGAGCGCAGGGCCGATGCCATAGTGCAGGGCCTGCAAGGTGCGCAGGGGGCATGGTGGGGCACGGGCAGCGTTGTGCCTACAACGCACAAGGCCCTTGGTTCGCTTGCGCGTGCACATGCGCATCGACTGGTCGCAAACCACGCCAGTGTGTGAACATGCATGCAATCCAGGCGCCACGTGTACGCCTGCCCGCTGCCTCTGTCGCAGGAGAGGATCGCGGCCACTTGTCTCGGATCAGAGCTGCCATCATCAAGGGGTCCCGAAGCCTTGCAGATGACGCGTGAGTGCCGTCACGGGCCCACAGAACGCCGTGTCCGGGGGAGGAAGTGTTCACCGCCACCACGCAGTTCCGCCAAGCCCGGCCACATGCTCTGTGCCGCCGCATCTGCTGTGCGTAATCCCCTGCGCTTCCCAATTTCGCGCCCTGCACTGCTGCAGGAGCTTGATGCATTACTCCGACATCCTGGAAGCTCTGAGCCAGCTGAAGGCAATTGTGTCTGAGCAAAGGGGCCTGGTGTCGGACTGCAGGCCGCTGGTCCTGGGTGTGGCAGATGCGGCAGCGGAGCAGGCAGAGGCACGCATTGGGTGAGGCTTGGCCAGCCGCCAGTGGTGTGGTTGGGACTGCCATTGGACCACTGCACGGGTGGGCCGCCGCATCGTCAGGCCCTTGCTGGGGCTGTTGGAGGTTCCGCTGCTGGAAAGCCCCGCTCCACCCTTGGTCAGGCACCACCACGCACCCCCTCCCCCCTCTGCCACGTTTGCAGGCAGCTGGTGTACGCCCACAGCCTGCGGCCCAGCCTGGAGCCGGCTTTCCGCGCCCTCACCCGCCACCTGCTGGCCCCCAAGTGGGAGGCGCAGCTGGCGGCGCGGCAGGCAGCGGAGGAGGAGGCGCGACGCCAGGCGGCCCTGCAGGCGCTGCTGCAGGAGGAGGAGGAGGGGGGCGGGGGCGATGCTGCGGCGCAGGTGGGTAGAACGTCGCCGTCCGGGGACAGTTTCTGCGTACTTTTGAAGTGAACGGTGCTACATGGATGACCAGTAACTCCCATGGCAATGTCTCTTGCCCTCATCTTCCCTCCTTCTGCATGCTCAGCACCGTCCATGTGCCACTGCTACCCCGTAGGCTAAGCAGGAGGCAACGCGGGCCAAGAAGAAGGCAAAGAAGGCGGCGAAGAAGGAGGCGCCAGCAGCCGCAGCAGAGCAGGCAGAGCCGCAGCAGCAGGCGGCCCCCCAGGTTGGCGGGCAGCGGCAGGACAGCAAACAGCAGGAGCAAGAGGCTGGGCTTCAGCGACTGCTGCAGCAGATGCAGGAGGAGCAGGAGGAGCAGGAGCGCCAGATGCAGCGGCAGCAGCAGCAACAATTGCGGGAGCAGCAGCAGCGAGAGCAGGAGCAGCAAGAGCAGCAGCAACGAGAGCAGCGGGACCAGGAGCAGCAGCGGCGGCAGGAGAGAAAGCAAGCGCAGCAGCAGAAGCAGAAACAGCAGCAACAGCAGCGGCAGCAGGAGCAGGAGGAAAAGACAGAGCAGCAGCTGCAACAGGAGACGAAGCAGCAGCAGCAGGTTGAGAAGCCAGCAATGGAGGACCGTGAGCAAGCTTTGCTTGGGCAGCAGGCAGGCTTGCAGGAGCCTCTGTCAGCAGGCCGCGGAATGCAAGACGAGGGCCCTGCAGAGACTCATTCGCCTGCTGCGCCGCCGCAGCAGCACGCAGCAGCTGCAGTGCCGCGAGATGAGCGTAAGCAGGCAGGGCCATCATCAAGGCCCGCAAGCACAGATGCAGCAGGGACAGCAGCAACAGCAGCTCCTGATCTGCCAGATGCAGCATTTGCAGCCTCAGCGACAGTGCCAGCACGTCAGGGGAAGCAGGTCGGTGCACCTGTCGTGGCGCAGTCCCATGACAAGCTGCAGGGGCAGGGCCAGCAAGCTGAGCAGCAGGGCCCTTCAGCCGCCCAGCCGCCCGCGCAGCAGGCGGAGGAGGGGGATGGCTGGCAGGAAGCGGGCGCGAGGCATCGCCGTGGGGGCAAGGCCAGCAGCAGCAGCACGGGCAGCAGCATTCCCACGCTGCATGGCAGCACGCCACAGCCAGCCGGGGATTGGCCAGGGGTTCGGCAGGGTGGCCTAGCCCAGCCGGCCCGCCAGCTGCAGAGTAATGCGCCGACTGCACTTGGAGCCAGCGCCGCAGCAGCCCAGCTTGCTCCTGCGGGTGGCAATGCATGGCGGCAGGGCCCCGCAGCTGTGACTGCACTCGGCGAGCGGCGCTCCTCCTCTCCTGATTCAAACCGGCAGCCGGGCACTAAGAAGGCGTGGCAGCAGCGCAGGGCGGCTCCTGGCCTGGATCCTTCGGCGCCGCCCACCCCGGCACCAGTTGCAGCAGCACCAGCACCAGCACCAGGCCATGCTGAGCTTGCTGGCGAGGATGGCGAGCTGGCGTCCCTGCTGGGCCTGATGGGCGTGGACAGCGAGGAGCAGGGGGCGGCAGCGGCGGCGCTGGCAGAATCGGGCGCGTCTGCGGCAGCTGCCTCACCACGAGCCCCGACGGTCACTGCAGCGGCGTCAGGCCCAGCCCAGCTGGCTCAACGCAACGTCTGGGCGCAGCGTGTTGGTGGCAACTTGGAAAACAAGCCTGCTGCCACCTTGCCCACCGCAGCAGCAGCAGGAACTGCCTGGCCAGCCCCCGGGCAGAGCCAGGAAGATGCTGACTTTGAAGCCGCCATCCAGGCCAGCCTCACTGAGGCATCAGCTGCAGGAGAGGCGTTCCGGCAGCCGAGGGGCCGCGGCCCCGCTGCACCTGAGATGCACGCAGCGGGGGCGGCACCAGCGGAGAATGGGCTGGGCCTGGCCGGCCTGCGCAACGAGGCGGGCGAGTACAACTGCTTCCTCAACGTCATCGTGCAGTGTCTGTGGCGCTGCGCCGACTTCCGGCGGCAGGTGGGAGAAAAGGGCATGAGACTTGGTATCGAGTGATTCATGGCGAGTCAACCAGGCGGGCGCAGGCATCAAGGACAGGAAGCCCGCCAGGCGGTTGCGGGAGGACAGCACACCTGACCACCTTTCATGATGCCCCTTTGCCGTCTCCCCAGGTGGCCGGCTGGGACCCCGCCTTTTGCGGCAGCGACCCCGTGGTCAGCTGCCTGCATGACCTGTTCCAGCAGTTCCAGCAGCAGGAGCAGCAGCTGCGTGGCAGCAGCAGTGATGGAGAGGCAGGGCCCAGCCCTCCAGGGCTGCCGCCAGTGGACCCCACGCCGCTGCGTAAGGCACTGGCGGCGCTGCCGGGCCAGCAGTTCCGCGTGGGTGAGTGGGGTTGCACTGGGGCGGGTGGCGCGGACCGTTCAGTTCACCGCATCTTTAAATCCTGCTTGTACACAACACAGCCTGTCTGCGCGCATGCCAACATGCCTCCCACTTGTGGCTGCCCCCAATATCCAGGCGAGATGAACGACGCCGCCGAAGTGCTGCTAGCCATCTACGAGCGGGTGAGCAGACAGCGTTGGGAGGTCAGGAAGAGCGGGGCTGCAGACCTCTTGCGATGAGCGCATCCACAACCTACGAGTGGGCTCGGGGGCATGCCTCAGCAGATGGGCGGCTGATTACCTCATATCCTCGGTTCCGCTGGGCAGGTGATGGAGGCGGCGGCTGGCCTGGACCGGCCTGCCGGCATTGAGCCCACCTTTGGCCTGTCTGTGCGCGAGGAGGTGCACTGCCCGAGCTGCGGCAAGGCCACCCACCAGGCCTCGTACACGCAGTACTTTTACAACACTCAGGCAGGGTGGGGGGGGGGCGGTGGGGCGTGGGCAGGAGTAAGAGAGAAATGCTCGAGGTGGGAACTTCATCGCACCGAGCATCTCAGCTTGTTTAACCGTGGTTCAGGCTGCATAGTCTGCTGTCCTTGAGCAATTCACACTGTTCAAATGTGTGTGAATGACTGGGGCCGTTCTCTGCAGGCCACCGTGCTGCACATGCTGAGCGATGCCTACGGCGGCAGCCTCTCCACCGGCCAGCTGCTGCGGGAGGCAGAGGCGCAGCACCACAAGAGCTGCGACACGGACGTGGGCGGCTGCGGCAAGCCCTGCCCTGTCAACCATTTCTTGGAGCGCGCGCCACGCGTGTTCACGCTGCAGCTGGCGTGGGAGTCGCACAGCGAGCAGCCGGCCGACATTGCAGCCACGCTGGCAGCAATCGACGAGGAGGTGAGGGGGCTGGTGGGTTGGGTGGTGTGGGTGTGTGTAGGTGGATCGTTGAGGTGCCTCCATTCTGACTCAGCCATTTGCTTGCTTCCTGAGGCGTTGGTCAACGCCCCCCCCCCCACACCCCAGGTCGACCTGGGCGAGGTGTACCAGGGCGCAGAGGTGGGCGCGCACCGATACCGCCTGCGCAGCATGGTGTGCTACTACGGGCAGCACTACCAGGCGCTGGTGCTGGTGCCCAAGGCGGGCGAGTGGCTAATGTTTGACGACACCCGCGTGGCGCGCGTGGGCGGCTGGGACGCGGTGCGCCGCAAGTGCGAGGCGGGGCGCATCCAGCCCAGCGTGCTCTTCTATGAGACAGCTTGAGGGTGTCTCATTTGTTTGTTGTGCTGATACCTGCCATGCTTGGACTGTCTTCACGCTGTTCATCGCTTTCTAGTTGATTTCTTAACAAGAACAACAACTGCTGGGAAGATGGGGTGCAGGGACGAGCTGCTTCGTGCTGGTACTGGCGTTCATTGCAACCACAATGTAGGGGCTTTGGCACCTTTCAATGGAAAGACCAGGGCAGCCCACTTGCATCACTTCTAATCATGCAGTGCAAGGCAAGCCTAGCCAGGCTTCTACCTTGGCTGTTGCAACATGGATGCCCCGCTGGCGGCGGTGGCAGTGTGCAAGGCAGGCGTGCAGGGCCTTGCTGCATTAATTCCAACCTCAGCTTCGATCACTTTTTGGCTGCCTTTGGAGGCGCCGAGGCGGGGGCGCTGGACAGGAAGTTTGCGAATTCATGGCGGCGTGAAGCAGCGGCGGGCAGGGACGCTCGGAGGATGGCTCCCAAAAAGGGCAACCGCCAGCTCCTGGCACGGGCGCTGGGAGGCGGCGCCGGCGGCAACTTGGTGGTGCCAGCCGACTTTAAGCGAGCGCAGGAGCTCTATGCGCAGGTGCGATATTCTGCAGTACTTTCGATTAGCTTTCGGCAATCTGAGCGCCCTTCCTGGCGCCGCTCACCCCGCGCATGTTAAAGGGAGCGCTGCTGTAGCAGCAAGTTGCGGCTGCTGCGGCCTGGAGCTATGTACAGCACATTTGTATGCCATGCAGCATCGTCCGAGCGTGCCTGGACAGCCGGCAGCCGTGGCGGCGGCGGCGCCACTGGCAGCGGCCAACAGGCGCCCAATATTTGTATACTGAAGCTGTGCTGCATCGCCGAACGATGAGCCTTGCAGCGGCAGCACTCTCAGGACGCCTCTGATTGCTGCCACAATTCTTCCCTTCCGCGCTCGCTGCTACCTGCCCGCACCGCCGAGGCAGCCAGTTCCCCAGCTGCGCTCGCATGGTGCTTGCGCAGCCTTGCCCACCTGCTGGCCCCCCCCGCCCCTGGCCGCGCAGTTCAAAAAGGGCAAGAAGCGGGCGCGGGCGCAGGAGGAGGCGGAGGCGATGTACCTGGCCGGCGCCAACTCGGCGCTCTGCATCGCGCTGGCCAAGATGCACATGACGCTGGCGGTGGAGCAGGTGCAGCCTTCCGGGGCAGGCGCTGCGCAGCACGCTTGCTGCGGTGGACTGGCGCGCCCCAGCTGCACTGCTTCGCGGGCCCCCATCAGACCTGGCCCCACCTGGGCCCTGCCTGCAGGCGCTGAAGCTGGACGACGAGGCGGCGCGCGAGGCCGCGGTGCTGTGCGCCCTGCACGCCGCGCTGCAGTACGCGGTGACGGGCGCGGTGCAGTTCCGCTCCATCCAGTGCGTGGTGCTGTGCGTGTTCACGCTACACTGCTGCCGCGGGCGCGGCACGCCGGAGCAGAAGGCGCAGCGCCAGGGGTGGCACGCGCAGCTGGGCGACGCGCTGCCATCGGGGGACAAGGCCAAGTGGGCGGCCGCGGGGTGGGTGGACCCCCGGCTGGAGAGCCACGCCACGCAGGTGCGCCCGGGGGGGGGCAAGGGGCGGCGGCTGCGGTGGCGCCGACGCTGCGCGCAGCGCCCCGCCAAGCTCGGGGTCTCACGAGCCGCTGCGCTGGCGGCGCTGCATGGGACGCGTGTGTGGGCCGCTCCGCAAGGTGCCGCCGGCAGCCGCCCACCACCTGCTGCCCCGCGCCCCGTGCAGGACCGGTTTGGGTTTGAGTGGAACCAGCGGGGGCAGCACCCCACGGTGGAGGCGTGGGCCGAGGCGGTGCGCGACGACTGGACCAAGTTCATGCACAAGGTGGGTGGGTGGGTTGGGACGTGGGGGCCGCACTTGTGCCGATGCAGCCTGGGGTGGTCAGGGATGCCCCGATGGGACCTGCCCTGGCCTGGGGCGGGTGCGGATCCAAGGGCGCCGCGCCGTAGCCAACTCAGTCTGTCCGACACTTGCTCCGTGCTCCTCTCCCCCGTCCTCTGGCTCGTCCGCGTGCCGCCAGCCAAGTGCCCCGGAGCCTGCTGGCCCGCTCAGTCGACCCCCCCCCCACCCCACCCCACCCCACCCCACCCCAGGCGCGCGTGGCCGACACCATTGACTTCAAGCTGCTGGAGCGGCTGCCCACCAAGAACCCGGAGAGCCTGCGGGAGCTGCTGCACGAGGTGGAGCAGCCGGTGGACAGGCGGCTGGGTGAGGGGGGGGGGCCCGGCCGGGCAGGCTGCCAGGTGGCCGCGCCCTGGCTGCTGGGCGGATGCGGAGCAGGCGCGGTTGGGGTGGCTGCTATGCCAAGGCACCCCCTGGCGGGGAGTGCGTGGCTGGGCAAGTTGACTGGGGGGAAGGGAGGGGATGAGCATTCCGGTCGCCCTTTCACAAGAGCCTGCGCCCCCCCACCCCCCCCCCCCCGCAGCCGGCAACGTGAC
>KQ482057.1:996174-1021729 GCA_001430745.1 Auxenochlorella pyrenoidosa | reverse complement strand
AGGCTGGGGCATCTGACAGCTGCTTTGGGACCACCGCGGCCGCAGTGCGACCCTGCCTTGCGCAACCAGCGGCCAACCAACTGGACTTTCACACGGGAGCGCTTGGCCGGACGATTTGCCCCCGCCTCTGCAACCTGCCGCTTGGCAGTGTCGCCACCCAGGCATGCACGCCATGCCTGGCTCTCCTGAGTCGCGCCCTCGGCTCCTGCCCGGCGCTGCAGGTGGAAGAGCTGCGCTTCCAGCTGCAATGGCTGCTTGAACACGGCCCAGGTGAATCCCAACTGAAGTCGCCGACTCGGCAGTTGGGAGTCGTTTTGGCGCTGTGCAGTGGGTTGCGATATCTCAAACCCGGGTGCCGCAGCGTGGCCTGCTGCGTGGCCGAGGTGTAGCGCCCCGCCGTGACGGCAGCCTCCCCCACCATGCCCTGCTGTGCGCCGTCCTGCAGGCAACGCGGCACCGTGCGTGGCTTTCCGGTACCCACCGCTGAGGGGCGACTCTCGGGTGCACGGGGCCCTGCCCGATGCCGCCAGCTACCAGCGGCTTCTGGAGAGGGAGCTGCTGGGCCAGCTGCAGGCGGAGGTGAGCAGGGCTGCCTGCAGAGCAGAGGTTGTTTTTGTGGGGGAGGGCTCGCCTGTGCCAGAGGGCTGCAGTTGCAGTTGCATGCAAGGGCAGACAGCTGCCGCAGGATGGTTCCTGTTGCTGCCTGTCTATAACGGCCCGCCATCCTGCATGCCACCCACCCGCATGCTTGCCATGTAGCAACTGCCCAGGGAGAGCTCTCTGCCTGCGCGCCGACCTGCCGCCCCCCTTGCCGCCCCAAACCACTCCTCCCCCATCCCCACCTCCACCCCACGTCTCCCTCCCTCCCCTGCCTGCAGTACGGCAAGCTGCTGGGCGGCCCCGAGGGCCTGCTGGCGGAGGTGTCCACGGCGGCAGCAGCCGTCGCCGCCGGTGCCGATGCCGCGCTGCTCCAGCTGTGTGTGGCGCTGCGCCTGCCGGCGGAGGAGGAGGGGCTGCTGAGGGAGTGCCTCATCAGGGAGGCTCCAAAGGTGGGGCAGCGGCGCTGCCGGCTGGGCCGCCTCAGGCCGCTGGGCCCCCCCGCGCTGCCCAGAAGCCGGAGCAGCCTGCCGAGTGTGCACGCTGTTGCGCCGCAGGGCGCGCCCTGGCCTTCGGTGTGCCGCCCAGCATCGTTCTGTTACCCCCAGTGCGCCTAGTATGACTGTTCCCTCGCGTGCAATGCTGCCGTGAATCGCTCACGTGCCCTTTCGGCCTCCCGCCCCACCGCTGTCGCAGCCGTGGCAGGGCCAGGGGAGGCTGAAGGAGCTGCCCTTCCTGCAGCATGGCCACCTGCCCCACCCTGCTTTGCTGGAGGAGCTCCTTACCCCTCCGGTCGCCCTGCACGAGCTGCAAGGTGTGCTTGGGCGGACGCGTGCCCGCTGGCGGTCGCCCACCCAACCCGCAGTTGGGCTGCACCTGGCCGTGGCTTGGGCAGGCAGACCTCCCGGCGCCTGCCCGCCTGCCCACTCATCGCTGCCCAGAGGCTGGCCCAAACTAAGGGTTGGTGTTGCATTGCGCAATTCCCTACTGTTCCCTCCAGCAATGCCCCTGTCTTGCAGAGGTGTTCCCCTTGCTTGAGCTGCCAGCGCCGCCACTTGGACAGCGGGAGCAGCGCGGGAGCACTGGGGATGGGGCTGCCCAGGAGCAGGGCCTGTTAAGCACTGAGCCAGGCCACAGCTCGCCTAACGGCGCGAGCAGCAGCGATGCCCTGGGGTGTCTGCACAGCGCTGGCAGCGGGGGCCTCCTCGCTGATGCAGTTTCGGCCGAGGAGGCCTGCAGCAGCGACAGCGAGGATGATGGCGGGCAGCAGCCCTCGCAGCATCGGGGGTACCACAGCAGCTTTGACAGCTCTGAAGGGAGCGATTGCGCAGAGGGGGTGGCGGCACTGGAGCAGGGTCGGGTCGAGCCCATGCATCAGGATGAAGCGGCGGTGAGAAGGCTGCCGTGCCTGAACATGGCCCATCGTCCTCTGTCCCTTTGCTCGTGCTTGCTGCACAAGGTCAGCGCAACAAGTGTTTGCCTATATCGAGGCCTTCCTGCTGTTTCCTGTTGTAGGACCATCTGGCGATGCTGCTTGGCAGCTATGCTGTGGTCAGGTAGGTTGCCTGGGGCAAGGCAGCACTGGCGGCGGCTAGGTGTCAAGTCAGCCGGGCACGAGCTCAGACCTGCAGGCCTGGAGCGGGCCTGCACGGGAGGCAGGCTGTGCCTGCAGCGAGCATCCCTCGCTGCTGCGGCGCTGCCGCCCTGTCGAGCAGGCGGGTCTGTTGTCGCTATGTATGCAGGGGGCCTGTGCAGGAGGCCTTTGGCGCCGACCGCTTCCTCCTGGAGCAGCCGCTGCCGGCAGTGCCTGAGCAGTTCACCAAGGCCCCGCTGCTGCGGGTAGGGAGGGCGCTGCCGGCGTTCGCCCTGCCCAGCTCCTGGCCGTTGTTTAACATTAGGCAGCCGCCTACGGGTTTTCATGGCTGTTTGCATCACTGCCTGCCATGCATCGCCTGCTTCAGCAGCCTCGGGCACATGTGCGCCTCGGCAAGCGTTGCCTGTAGTCTGCACACCTCCATGCTGCCCTCCCTTCTCTTGGAAAAGGCAATCATGCCTTGGTGCATCTTGTCAGGCAGCCGCCCAGGATTGTTGCAGATGGACGAAGCTTGCCAACTGTGCGTGTGCTCACCCGGATGAGCGATGCACACCCTGCCGCCCCGCCCTCCCCGCAGGCGGCCTACCTGCTGGCTGATGCCTGCCTGCGCCCCGCCCTGCTGGGCCACCAGCTGATTATTTGCATGGCGGCTGGGGAGCAGCAGGCCCAGCAGCTCAGCATGGAGGCCCAGGCAGAACCCCAGCACCTGGCCTGCCTGGCAGCCGCCTGGGAGAGCAGGGAGCCGCTGCACGTGCTGCTGGCACAGCTGGAGGTGAGTGGGGCTGCACAGCCTGAGCTGCCGCAAATCAGCGGATCAACAGGCGCAATAAAGACAACACTGGTGGAACGAGGCTCGGCCGGGGCCTGCCCGGCTCTGCTGCAGTATTGCTGCACTGGGTGCCCTGCTGCCTACGCCCTGCCTTGCCCCTGTCTCGCACTGCCCTGCTCCGCCTGTGCCCTGCTTTGCCCACCCCCCGGGCCATGCTGCCTGTAGCAGATTTGAACAGCCATGCGCTGCGGTGCCCTGCTGCCGCCCTGGCACACACACAGCTTGGCCCCCACCTCCTTGCCGCCCCGTCCCCCTCCCTCCCCGCCCCCCCCCCCCCCCCACCCTACTTGGCAGGCCCTTCCCGAAAGCCACGCCCAGGAGCTGCTGTTGCCGGCAGTGAGAGACATGGCGCGGAGCGGCCTGGCGGGCAGGATGCCCAGCGCCCAGCCAGAGGACGATTCGGGAGAAAAGCTGCTGTGAGTGACTGTGCCGAGGCAGTCTAGGTCCTGGGTTGGGCTGCCCTGGCAGGGCAGGGCCAAGCAGAGGCTGCAGCCCGACCGAATCCCTCGGCCGATCCTGCCAGCTGCTTCTGTCGCATCTGTGCCACAACTGGTGCTGTCCCTGCATCCTCTGCCGTGCACCACGGCCGTCGCGCACACAACCGCTGCGGCCCTCTCTGCAGGCACCGCGAGCAGCTCGACCTGTGGTCGGACCTGCAGCGCTCGCTGTTCCTGGGCCACGTCGCGTCGGGGGCCTGCACCGTGGAGGATGCGGAGCGCCACGTGCAGCAGGTGGGCGGCTCCCTGCCGGCCACCCCGGCGCCCACTGTCCGCCGGGCGACCTGCCCTGCCCGCTTCCCTGACTGGGTTGCCTGGGTGGCCCCAGGGTTGCCTCTGGCCCCAGCACCAGCGCTGGCGGCACCGCCCCTTGTCGGCCGTGCCGGATGCCCCTGCCTGGGAGGCCTTTGGACGCTCTGGAAGCGCGGGCTGTGCAGCAGCGTGTTGGCTCCAGCCAGGATATGCCTGCCCCCATCCTCCTTTCCCCACTACTTTGCAGTACAAGCGGATGCTGGTAGAGGAGCTGGTGCGAGGCCTGCTGCTGCTGCAGACGACGGCGCGCCTCACCCAGCACCAGGTGCGCGTGCGGGGCGCTGGCAGGCTACGGGGTACCACGGGCGGGCCTCCCCCCTACCCCTGTGCCTGCGGGCGCCTTGCTTGTGCCTTGCACCCTGCGGCAAGGCCCCTCCCTGTCCTTGGGATCAGCCTTGGGTGGCCGTTCTGCAAAACTTGGGGCGACCCTTGGACCGTGTTCCCTGCCCTGCCCTGCAGTACGCGCCAGTGCAGCAGTACCTGGACGGACTGACGACACCCGGGTGCGGGGGAGAAAGCCGGGGGGAGGGGAGGGTGCTGCGCCCGCACAGGCGCGCAACTGACTGGCCAGGCGCTGCAGCAACCCTGGCTGCGTGCCTCATTGCTGCCTGGTGCAGCCCTGCTCTCTGCCCGAGTGCACCATCGCCTGCCCTTTCTCCCGCCCACACCCGGCCGCATGCAGCGCGGACTGGTTCAAGACGGCGAAGCGTCTAAGGCTTGCAATCGCCAGGATGGAGCGCAAGATGCAGGAGCTTGACGTCCGCACTGCGGCCGCCCTGGTGCGCCCGGCTGGCTGCACCGCTGGCTGGCGAGGGCGTAGGTTGGGCTCGTTGTTTGTGGTCCCCAAAGCCGGCAGCGGAGACCCCCTGTTCCTGCCCGAGGCAGGGTCTGCCTTTGCGATTGGCGCAGCCTGAGCCGCTTGAGTTTGCCAGCAGGCTCCCATGCATGCCCTCATATGTGGGTGTGCCCATGCTTCAGGAAGCTGACGAGTCCCTGGAGGCGGTCAGGGCGGACAGGGAGCGGTATCAAGCGGCTGCCCGTGGTGAGGCGGGGCTGGGCTCGCCTGCATGTATCTGGCAGTCTGGCATGTTGGACCCACCTGCCTCGCAGGGAGGGCGAATCCAGGCCAGCAGGACCACCTGACACTCTGTTTGCAGTGA
Source organism: Auxenochlorella pyrenoidosa (assembly GCA_001430745.1). Lineage (NCBI taxonomy): Eukaryota > Viridiplantae > Chlorophyta > Trebouxiophyceae > Chlorellales > Chlorellaceae > Auxenochlorella > Auxenochlorella pyrenoidosa. The sequence continues at coordinate 1,016,740 of KQ482057.1, read as the reverse complement.
CAGTGACATGCAATGCTGGCTATCCGGCTGGCAAAATTGCCGTGCAAGCTACAGCTCTCTGCCAAGCGCTGCATGACGGCACGCTGGCTCCCGCTGACAGCTGGCTCCTCCTCCCCACAAACAACTTGGGACGCAACTCATGTCTGCAGAGACCGAGGTTGGCAAGCGGTACTTGACTACGAAGGCCACGATTGATGCCTGGCTGTTGGAGGCTCGGAAGGAGGCGCAGCTTATGGAGAGCAAGGGTGCGCTACGTCCGCATCTCCCCCTTTGCATCACCAATGACTGGCGAGACTTTCGTTCTGCTCTGGCATGCCATGGCAGTTTGACGCACTCACGCCTGCCAGGGAGGGCATGCAGAAGCATCCTGTGCATGCCCTCTGAGGGCAGCTGTCGCAGGGCTTTGTTATCACTGCAATGCCAGCCCTAGACCCCATCACGTGCCGTCATATCTCAACTCTGTGCAGCCGACCTGGGGCGCGCCACGCTGCTGCCCATCCGTGCGCTGGAGCGCCTGCACGGTTTTGTGTGCATTCTTGTCTTCAACGCCTTTGGCGCGCCTGAGGAGGCCGGCCTGGAGCTGGTGGTAAGCCGTCCAGGGGGCATTTTATGGGCTTGGCTCAAGGTCTTGCAAAGATACGACCACGCGTGCTGTGCCCGTGCTGATTGGAGCGCTGCTCAGCGTGATGCCTTGGGCTGTCGCAACAACGTCTTGGGCTGTCGCGCACAGCGGAGCGTGTCTGGGAGGCTGTCGAGGCACGGGGGAATGCACCACGTGCCGGCCGGCGGGAGCTGCGCGCTCGACGCCTCTGTGGCTCCCGCTCTCCGCCCACCCTGTGATCCAGGGCCGGCTGGCTCAGCTGCGGGCCTGCGGCCAGCTGCTACCCGCTGAGCAGGAGCAGGGGCAGGAGCCAGACGGTGCTGGAGACCCGCTGAACCGGTTGGCTCTTGCCATGCGGGGCAGCGGGCTGGCTGCTGCCCTGGGCCTGGAGGAGGTGGGCTGCCTTGCCTGCAGGCTGGCCTGTGCAATGCCTGCCGTTCCGCACTGCATGAGGAGCACGGGCGTGCCCTTCGCCTCTGGGCATCCATCTTCTCGCCTGCGGGCGACAACATGGCTCCATAGATTCAGGCTACATACATTGAGGGTCTGGCTTGCGCCCTGGTGTTGCAATCCCGAGCTAACCCTTTGCAGGGCATGCAGCTGGAGCAGGCAGTGCGCAAGGTGGCCCACTTTGCCACAGGTCTGCGCACAGCAGAGGATGGGGCAGCAGCCGGCAGCCCTCCCGCAGCACTCGGGCAGGCACAGCAGGCAGGTGCGCCGGGCAGCAAGCCAGGCGGCAAGGCGGCCAAGCGCCGAGGCGCTGCCAGCGGCGCTGCTCTGCCTGGGCCCACAGCAAAGGCGGAGGGCGCTGGCGCGGCTGGCGCAGCGCACCCTGGCGGCCCGGCAGCCGACCTCGTCAGGCTGATTCAGCCTTGGCAGGCGGGACCCCTGGCGCTGGAGGTGCTTCGCCTCTGCCTTCGCTACCTCGCGCTGGTGCGATGCAGCAGCGCCCTGCTCGCTTCGAGCCGGCATGGTGCTGGGCAATGCAGTGGGCTGGCAATGGCAGCATGCGTGCTGCTGGCTCTCCAGCGCGCCTGCCCGCCTGCCCACGCCTGCCCGCACCTGCCTCTGCATGCAGTGGTGTGGCCGCTGCTGCCTCTTTCTCCTCCTGTCGCACGCTGGGCCGTTGCCGCTTTGCCATGTTTGCCGCACGCTGCGCTGCCGCGTTACACATCCCTGCTCCTCGGATTGCACAGAATTTGCCGCCTCTGCTGCCTCCCTGCCATCACAGGCTAGCTTTGTCACCGAGCTGATTTACCTTGTGGAGGGGGTGCAGGACATGCTGAGGGGCTGGGACCAATACATGCCCGCGTCAAACGCCCAGCACTCGCTCGCCGGCCGCGTGCAGCTCCAGGCAAGGACAGCCTCGCCCTCCCTGCCCATGTCGCAACTCATTGGCTGCATGCTGGCCTCGCAGGGCAGCGTAGTTCTCCACCTCTTGGGTCAGAGAAGCTGTGCTGCAGCTCAAGTGGGGAGGGCAACAAGCGGTGGGAAGCAAGTCTCACTGTAAAATACCCCACGATTTTGTCGCCCCGCTGGGCGTGGCTCCTGCCACAGCCGGCCACACCACGCCGGCCGGGCCTCTTCTGCGTTCTCCCTTGCGCCTGCAGCTGCAAGAGCAGGGCTGCTCGCCGGCCCTGTGTGAGCACGTGCTGGCTGTTTGCGAGGGCCAGGTGGCGCTGATGTGGCAGGCACAGCGTGCTGCGCACATCGTAGAGGCTTTCCTGCTAGGCCTGGAGGTGCAGAGATTCAGCAGCGAGGTTGCGGTGAGTGGGGCCCTGGGCGCCGCACCCTGGCCCATCGCGCGTTGGGGTGCTGTGAAGGGGCAGGTGCGGACGCATGCCTCCATCCGGCAGCTGTGCATGGTAGAACCACTGGGCCAGATCGCTTGCAGCCGTTCACGTGCTGACCCTCGTCGCAGACTCGCCTGGTGCGGTTCCCGCGCCAGCGTATCCCTCCACTGCCCTGTTGCCAGTCTGTCACCCTCGCTTGCTTTACAGCCTGTACAGCCTTGCTGTACACCCTGAAACAGTGTCCACTTCCCCGACCCATGCTTTGCCCTGCACCCCAACCCGGCAGTGCATTGAGACCGCGCTCGAGTGCGTGCGCGAGGGCAGCACCGAGCTGCCCCCCTCCTGGGGCCTGCACCCGTCGGCCACCGAGGAGGAGATGGAGGCGGCGGCTGCAGAGGCGCGCAAACAGGCAAAGAGCCACCAGGACCAGGTTGACGCAAAGCTGCGCAAGACGGGTGCGCCGGGCAACCCGGGGGGGGGGGGCTTGCCGTGCTGGCGCGGAGGTTGGAGGGCCGCAGGGACGGGAGCGTTCGGGCCATTGTGGACAGCGGCTGCTGAAACTGCGGTCGACGGGGAAGGCTGGCGGTGGGCGCGGCGCGGTGCTCCAGGCGGCATGCTGGCGCTGCGCCTCTATAGAGGGCGCCCGCCTGCCCCGAGCACTCAGGGCTGCTGCGAACACCACCTGGCCCTGTCCCGCGCCAGCATCCACGCCTCTGCGCCAGCATCTGCGCCGGGATCAGCCCCCAGGGCTGCCCACCCCCCCAAGCATTGGCTCACCCCGATGTGCCTGCCCCTGCCTGCCTGCAGACTCGAGCGCCGAGGTCTGGCTGTACAGCCTGGACGTCACCCACCGGCAGCCCGGCGCCGAGCGGCGCCCGCTGCGTCACGTGCTGGTTGACCTGCCAAACCAGCTGCGCGGCCTGGCAGCCAAGGCGCGGGCAGCTGCAGCCGGTGGCACGGCAGCGGCGGCCGACACGGAGCAGGGGCAGGGGAGCAGCGGGGGCTTGGATGCCTGGGACCTGTATGACACTCTGGACTGGGGCACCCTGGACAGCCTGGGCGGCCTGGGCGGCGGCAGGGCGCGGTGAGGCGGGCCGCTGGGGGGACGGGTGCCCTAACCCCATTTACGCCAGCAGCCTTCGTGCCCCGCCGACAGCCAGCGGCCATTTAGGCACCTCCAGCGGCCGTCAAGGCACCTCCGCTGCCATGTGCGTTCTGCCCCCGCTCCACCTGCCACTCTGGCTTCCCTGTGGCCCGCCCTGCGTGCCCAACCCGCAGGGACCCGGGCGCACAGCTGGGGCGGCGCCTGGTGGACTGCGCCGCCGCCCTGCCCCAGCTGTGGCGCAGCGCCGGCTTTGAGGCGGTGCGGCTGGCGCTAATGCGCTCCAGCCGCGAGCTGGCGGCGGTGCAGGGCGAGGCGTACCGCACCGCGCGCCTGCTGCTGGGGTGGGTGGTGGGGGGTGGGGGCGGCCGCCTCGCCGCATGCTTGGATGGCGCCGCCGAGGTCACGGTTGAGCTGAGCTGTGTGGGCAGTTGGCCGCCACCATTGCTGCTGCCGGGGCTCAAGAGGCGTGGAGCTGGGAGGCTGTGCAGTGCCGCGATGGCATGCTGCAGCCGCCCTCCTTGTCCACTTGCGGCAGCCGCCCTGTGGGCCTGTCGATTACAGTAGGTCTCTCACTCTGCTGCTCCCTGCGCCCGCCCCAGCAGGCAAATGTGCGGGTTGCTCTGCCGCGTCATGTGCCCTGCGGACCACCTAGCGCGCTGCATGCTGGCGCACCTGCTGCCTGGGGAGTGGCGGGCGGCGGTGGATCAGGCCGAGAGTGAGCTGGGTGGGGCATGGCCAGTACTAATGCACCTCTTGGTTCCAACGTCCGACGGTTGACTGGTCTTTGACTGGCTTCTGGGGTGCATGAGCAGCGAGAGGCAGCATCGTGCCCAAGCCATCGACCTGCACCTGTCCTGCCCCTGTACAGAGAACAGGATTGACAGCACCTGGGACGAGCTCGAGGCATCCGAGGCTGAGGCAGCGCCGGGCAAGAAGCAGAAGAAGGGCAGGAAGGGAGGGAAGGCGGGGGCAGCAGCGCAGGGGCGTGCAGCCCCACAGGAGGCGCCGCCACCAGAGACGCCGCCAGATGGTGCACCTGCCTTCGAGGCAGAGGCTGATGAGGAGGAGCAGGGGGGGCAGCGGGCGGGGGAGGAGGACGAGGGAGTGCTGCTGGGCCTGCTGCAGCTGCAGCGCGGGCAGCAGGCTCCAGGGCAGAAGGGCACGGCAGCCCTGCACCAGCAGCAGGCAGCCACTGCGAAGGCTGCTGCGCCCGCTGGGCCTGCTGAGCGCCAGGAGGGCTACCAGCGCATGCTGCGTGAGTATGAGGATGCGCAGCAGGCACAGCAGGCACAGCAGGCAGGCAGCCGCGCTAGCAGCCGGGCATCTGTAGCTTCCGTGGCTGCGCCCTCCCTGGCAGCAGCTGCAACAGCAGACACTTCCAGCAGTGCAGGCGCAGACAGCAGCACCTTTGCAGCTGGGCAGGACACCCAAGCCGTGGCACCAGGGGCACCCGACGGAGATGGGGATGGCGAGCAGCAGCACAGCCTGGCGGCACTGCAGGCGGCGTCGCAGGCGTTCGACTGGTCGGCCATTGAGGGGGCCGATGCTGATGCCAGCTGGCGGCAGGACGCCGCACTGCCGGCCGCTGCTGATTGGCAGGAGGCGCCCAGCCAACGGCCTGCGGCAGACAAGGCACGCTCGGGAGCTGCTGCTATTACGGGTTCAGCTGGCAGCAAGCCTGGCAAGGCGGCAGCGGCAGATGAGGAGGGGGAGCAGCAGGCGGAGCAGCAGCGGGCAGAGCAGCAGCAGCGGCGGCAGCAGCAGCCGCAGCGGCCGGCCGTCGACCCAAGCAAACCGCGGGTATTGGTTGGGACGGCTCCTGGGTGTGCAAGTGCGGCAGGCGGCACCGCGTTTCAGAGGCCTGCAAGGCGTGCAGCACGGCCGAGCCATGCAGGTGGGGGGTGGTGGTGCAGGGCTGATTTGAGCTGGCATGTGTCTTGCCTTGAAGCAGTCTCCCCTGCTGCTTGTCGGCTGCCAACAGCGGCTGGTTTGCCGTGTCTTGTATGGATTGAGCAGCCCTTGTGCATGCAGCCCCAGTCCACCTGCCCCCTCGCCCTTGAACAGCCCCTCTCCGCCGACTCCCTGCTGCCCACGCACCACATGTTTCTTTCCCCCCATCGGCCCTCCCCCGGCAGGGAACACCTGAAGAGCGGCTGTCCGTACGGCAGAAGGTGCCGCTTCTCGCACCCCCAGTTTGCGCTGGAACCGCCGCACCCGCCGGCTCATGCTCTGGTGGCCAACACAAAGGCGCTGCCGCCACCAGAGGAGAAGCAGGTGGGCAAGCACTACGGCAGCGCCGCTGCCCTAGTCGCCACTGTCTGTGTGGCCAGCTGCCCTTTGCCCAGGTCCCACTTTCCACCCAATGCAACAACAGCCTGCGACCTCGTGCGCTGCAACGGCCCGACCGCTGGCCACCCTCTCCCGCTCCCTGCGCCACCCCCAACAGGCCACCGGTGACTGGCGCGTGCGGGTCGTGAGCTGGAGGGGCGAGTGGAGGTGCCCCTGCGAGCAGACGCACTTCATGCAGCACCCCTGCTCCACCTGCGGCTACCCCTCGCCCTGCCGGTGGGTGCAGAGGAGGAGCCGCAGCTGCGCGTTGGCGGTTGCAGGCCCTCGAAAGCGAAGTCCGGGCCTGCAGCAGCTTTTGCATGAGTGCCACAGGCATGGCACACCTGCTTCCTCCACTGGCCACCTTGACTCGTGCAGAGACTGGCTGCGTGGCAACTGCCGATTTGGGGCGACCTGCAGCTTCCCACACCCGCCCTTTGACCTGCCGTCTGGGCCTGCGCCGCCAGCAGGTGGGCAGGCAAACTAGCAGAGCGGAGCTGCTGTGATGCACCTCCCTGGTGCTCCACCCAGGCCTGATGCAAGAGTGCTGCTGCGTTGCTTGGTTGCAATGTGCGTCGCTCCGACCACTTGATGACCATTGTTTTCAAGCCGGCCGCTTCCTTTGTATGCAGATGTGCGGGTGGTGCAACCTCGCGAGGGCATGCCGATATGGCGTGGCACGCCGGTGTCGCCGCGTCGTGCCTCGTCCGCCGGCGCATCCACGGCAGCGCGCCGACCTGAGGCGCCGCCAGCAGAGCCAGCAGCAGCTTCGCTATCCGCAGCAGCAGTGCTGGAAGCAGCACCCCCCGCGGCGGTGGCAGCACTTGCCCAGTCGCTGGGCGTGGCGGCTGAGGACCTGGCGGGCCTGCTGCCCCCCGAAGACCTGGCGGCGGCGCTGGAGACGGTGCAGCTGCAGGCGATAGAACAGGAGGGGCAGCAGGCGCAGCAGGGGCAGCAAGGGGAGCAGGGGCAGCAGGGACAGCAGATGCAGCAGGAGCAGCAGGGGCAGCAGGGGCAGGACCAGCAGGGGCTGCTTGTGGCGCCTGCCAGCGCAGGCAATGGGTTTTCGGCAGCGGAGCCAGAAGGCGGCGGCATGCGCATTGTGGGTGGAGACGGATCGTGGGTGTGCAGCTGCGGCGAGTTCAACACCATGGCACGGCAGCCCAACAGGAGCGGCCGCAGGGGAGCCGGCAGGCTGCTCCTAAGATGCCAGGGCTGCCCACAGGCTGGACCCTGCAGGTGCGTGCGTGTGTGTGCGTGAACAGCAGGCCCCCCCCCATGCCGGTCGCGTTTGTGTGTGCGTGCGTGTGTGTGGGGGGACTGGCGCAGTTACCAGCTCAACAGACCGCCCTGCCCTTGCTGCATCAGGTGGGCAGGGTACCGGGATAAGGGACGGACATGTCCCCTGCACGACTCACCGCATGCCTGACTGACTCACCTGCCGCGCTGTTCTGCCTGCTCACGCCGATCTGCAGGCACTGGATGCTGGGCAAGTGCACTGCAGCGCCCTGCCCCTACCCCCACCCGCCCTTTGACGAGGCCTGCTGGGCGCCCGCTCCCAGCGGCACGCAGCCCCGTGCAGTGCTGTGGGATGGCGCTCCACGCTATGAGCACGGCCAGCCTGCAGTCTGCCTGCAGCCGCCATCGTCGTCGCCCATGGCAGCGCAGCAAGAGGCACAGCAGCAACAGGGGTGGAGCCCATTTGACTCGGTATCAATCGGGCCTGCCGCAGCGGCAGCCGCGATGCAGCAACCTGCGCTGCCGCCGGAGCTTCGCCCTGTAGGCGGCACGACGGCTGCAGCAGGCACGGCAGGCGCAGCGGTGCTAGTGGGCTCAGCTTCTGGTGGCGAGGAGGAGGTGCTTGATGAGCTGCTGCAGGTGAGTTTTGGCCATGACATATTTAAAGTGGTCCTGGCGGGTGGATGAGGAACGGCATGCACTTTGGCCAGAGCCTGCTCCTTTGGCTGCGTGCCAAGCAGGCTGCCCCGAGGCATACCCTAAGCTGGGCCCGGCACACACGCATTGTTGCGCTCATGCAGATGATGGGTGTGAGCGCGTCAGAGCCCGCAGAAGCAGCAGGTGCGGCGGTCCTGCCCTGCGACGTGGCCACTCCCGGCCTGCGCAACGAGGCGGGCGAGTACAACTGCTTCCTCAACGTCATCATCCAGTGCCTGTGGCGCTGCGCCGACTTCCGGCGGCAGGTGGGTGGGCAGCATGTTGATCCGGGTGCGAATTTGGCTGCAGTGCCTGGGCCAGCCACCTGTGCTGGTGTCCCTGGCATGCATGCTCTGCAGCTGCCTGGCAGCATGCATGCTCTGTATGCTGCCGCCAGCTCGCAACCAAAATTCTTGTCTCATTGACTGTGCTGCCATCCCCCCCCCAACCCCCACCCCACCCCACCCCACCCACGCTGCCTGCAGATCATGGCGTGGGGTGCTGACGTGTGCGCTCGCGACCCTGTGCTCGCCGCCCTGCACTCCCTGTTCCACGCCTTTGCCGCCGAGGAGGCCCAGCGCCGGGCGGGCGGGCCCCTGACGGGGACGGCGGCCCGGCGGGGCCTGGTGGACCCCTCACAGCTGCGCCAAGCGCTGGCGGGGCTGCCGGGCCATTGCTTCCGTACGGGTGAGCAAATGGGGCGACCTTGGCGCCAAGGGGCGCACTGGTTGGGGGTGGCAGGAGGCTGCCCGGCAAGCGCATGCATGCCCTGCACCCAAGGTTGTGCAGGCCGGCAGACTGCCTGGGCTGCTGTGCGCCGGCCGCGCAGTTGACGTTGCTTGCTGGTCTGCGCCGTGCTACTTGCTCCCGGCAGGCGAGATGAATGATGCCGGCGAGGTGCTGCTCACGCTGTACGAGCGCACCATGAGCGTGGGGCAGGCAGCCCAGGGCGCCGTCAACGCCATCTTTGGCCTGCCGGTGGAGGAGCAGGTGGGCCCCACCTGGCAGCCCAAGGGTGGGGGGTGGGTGGTGCAGCAAGCAGGCACACTGCTGGCAGGCGCAGCCATGCTGTCCAGCCAGCTCCCTGCCTCGCTTGCCATGCTGCGCCTTTATGGTCTGGTATGGGAATGGAAGCTTTTGAGGCTACTCAGGCAAATGCACTCGTGAGACTGCGGAAAGCTGAGCCACCGTGACCGGTTTCGATTTTCCTGAGGGTCCCATCAGAGGGCAGGATGCAAAGACCTGACTTTGCCGGCGCCGGCCCGTGCCGCCTGCCGCCTGCAGGTGAAGTGCACGCGCTGCGGCAAGGCCACGCACAACACCAGCTACACCCAGTACTTTTACAACATACAGGTGGGGGGCAGTCGGGGGCAAGTGGCAAGGGACACCACGTGTGGGGACGCGCGATGCAGGCATGTTGGCCGTTCTGGCGTCTGCACCAAGCACCAGGGCAGGTGCGGCTCTGCATGGGAGGCCCTGCCACCTGAAACAGCCTCCGGGAGCGCGCAAGCCACCCGGCCCCGCACACCTGCTGCCCTGCAGGCCGCCGCGCTGCAGCAGGCCCCGCAGGGGTCGCACCCCCACCTCTCCATGGGCCAGCTGTTCAGGCAGCTGGAGTCGCAGCACCAGAAGTCGTGCGACCAGGTGGGCTGTGATGAACGCTTGCTTGCCGGGCAGGAGACGGCAGTGCTGTTCTGAGTAATGCTGGTGCGGTGGGGTTGCGGGCATGCGGGGGAGCGGAACGGATTCGCAACCAGGCGGGTGCCTGCCGGCCGGGGCGCCCCTTGTCGTGTGCCCCCGACTGGGCACCCCAGGCACAGCAGGCAGCCCTGCCCGCCAGCCTCTGCTTTCTGAAGGCTCCCATCCCCTCTGCCCTTGTGGCCGCAGGATGTGGGGGGATGCGGCGCCCTGAACAGCGTGTCCTACGGCCTCGCCTGCCCGCCGCGCGTGTTCACGGTCCAGCTGGCATGGGAGTCGCACAGCGAGCAGCCGGCAAGCATCGCTGCCACGCTGGCGGCCATCGACGAGCAGGTGGGGAGTGCAGCCGTGTGTGTGTGCGTCTGTGGAGTGGCAGTAGGTTTGACTGTTGTCTAACCGTGTGTGCACGGTCAACACTGGGCAGGACGTGCTCTATAGAGGGGCACTGTGTGCTACATAGAGCTTCGCGAGTGCCTGCTTCCGGGCAGCAGTGCATGTTCGCTCGGTCAACTGCAGGCCTGCATCCCCATTTGTCCGTCCCACCGGCTGAGCTCATGGCAACGCCCTGTCCGGCTGCGCTCACGCTGGACCCCCGCGCACGCATGCAGGTCGACCTGGGAGAGGTGTACACGGGTGTGGCGCCCGGCAGCAGGTTGTACCGCCTGCGCAGCATCGTGTGCTACTACGGGCAGCACTACACCGCCTTTGTCTGGGCCGATGACCTTGGCGCCTGGCTCATGTTTGACGACGCCGCCGTCAGCCGGGTGGGCGGCTGGGCAGAAGTGCGGCGCAAGTGCGAGGCGGGGCGCATCCAACCCAGCGTGCTCTTCTATGAGGCTCTGCTGCGGGGCCGGCCGGAGGGGCATGAGACCCCTATGTCTGGCAGCATGTGGAGGGGCCAGGGCGGCGTGTCTGCTCCACTCCTCCACCAGCTGGGTGAAGTCGTGCCCTGACGGTCGGCTGCATCGCTTGTATTTCTTAGGAGCTCTGCGTTCACGGTGCAACCGGAACCATCCCTGTTGTCCATAGCGACAGTACGCGCCCTTGGGCGGGCCTGCAGCAACAGGGCGGGCAGCTTCAAGGGAGCGCAGGTAGAGCGCACGTATAGCTCTGTCTGATGCCAGGGGCTGTTATGCTTTTCCCTCTGTCTCTTACACCAGGCGCAGCCAGGAGCGAGCACTACAAGGTCCAGCCGTTGGGCAGTGCCCCTTGTGGGGTGGCATCAGCTGCTACCGGTGTCCCCCGACAGCGACATGTGTGGTCCTGCCGAAGAACCTCCTGATTCCGCATGAATCGAGGTGCAAAGCACTTTAAATGCAGTGAGGGAGAGGTTTCGAGCGAGATTCAGGTGTCAGGAGGGTCTGCAAAACGAGCCCGACAGCCACGTGGCAGCTTGTGACCTTTCCTCCTGTGGCATTTCTCGCTCTGCACTGCTCATGTACTGCTTACGCATTTGTTGCAAGACTCGCCGAGGCGGCCGGCTGTGCGAGTACGCTACGCCAGCAACAGCACCTGAAGGTTAGTTAGGCGGGGGCCCGCTGGAGGGCGAGCCCACGTGCCACGCTGCTATGCAAACTCCAAAAAGCGCTTCGATCGCCCTTGGAGGCCCGCTGCGTCTTCCCGCCTGCTGGGCAATTCTCACGCGCCCGCCATCTTGTCCTGTCCCTCTTGCGCGCATGCCCCCTCTTGCTTCGACTCGAGCCACAGACGCTCGCATTGGAGCAGGTTTTTACTGACGACCGAGCGACACGAGCGGGGCTGAGCCCTGCCGGCAGTGATGGCGCCGCCAGCGCCGGCGGCTGCAGGGCTCCTCCTGCTCCTGCTCGCAGCAGCAGTTGTCAGCACTGTAGCTGGTGCGCACCCTGCACCAGGTCCTGCGCCATGTCAGTTCCGTCGTGCTTGCTGTCAGATGTGTTGGCTGCGTGCGTAGCTGCCTGGCGGCAGCTGTCACATTTTGCTGGCGCGAGCCCATCTTTTCCTGCTGCCCCTGCCAACCCTTGGGCCTGGTCATGCCCCCGCTGACGTCGCCATTGTTGTGCTGGCGCCGCATGCTGCCCAACAGAGCGCAGCGCTTCCGCAACGGAGGGCAAGCGGGCCGTGGCCCTGTGCCCTCGTGGCCAGGTCATCAGCGCCATCCCGGGGGTGTTCTACGGCAAGCACAGCGCGCGCTGCCGCGCCAGCAGCAGTTACAGGTGTGCTTGGGAAGGACCTACTATCAGTTGCGGCGGGGCCAGGCAATCGGCTCTAGCTGCAAGGGTGCTCTATGCCAGGCCTAGAGCTGGCCTGCAATCGCTTCCAGCCTGCAACGCACGTACGAGTGCTTAACTTGCCCTACCCTGCAGGGTGGTAGCGCGCAGTTGCATGGGCAAGGGTATCTGCGCACCGCTGGCCACAGATGGCACGTTTGGCGGGGACCCCTGCCCTCGCGTCAAGCCCAAGGTGCTGTGGTTCAAGTACAGGTGAGCTGGCAGACCTCACACGGGTGCTCCTGATGCCCCGCGCCCAGGCTGGAGGCAGGCACTGAACGGCGACACCCTGGCTCCCTGCCTCGTTCCCTGGTTCTGCAGGTGCACGCCGCGGAGCCAGCTGCCAGCCGGTGGTGAGTGGCCCGGCCGGGAGAGCGCAGGGCAGAACCTGCCTGTGCCAGCACCAGACGCGCATCCGTTTCGCATCCGCTTTGCAGCGTGCTCCGAGCCCAGATCCTGCACCGGTCCATGCATCCCCCTCCCTCACACACATGCTCACACATGCGTGACAAAGAGCAGATCGAGTGCGCAGCCCCGGCTCTCCCTGACCCCCGCAGGAGGCTTCCGGGGCGTGGGCGCTACGGAGGGCACGCGTGCCACGGCGCGCTGCCCCGCGGGCCAGGTCATCACCGCAATCCAGGGGGCCTTCTACGGCAAGGCCTCTCGGGGCTGCAGCGCACAGAACTCCCACAGGTGAAGGCGGGGCGCCGGGCTGGCACGCTGCCTGCGGGCCTGGGTCGGGACACCGCATGCCGTGCTGCATGCGGGTGACCCTGCGCAGCCCGCAAGAGAGAGGCAGGTTCGGGAGCAAGGCTGCGTGGCAAGAAGAGGTTCACACGGTTCTCGAGGTGCGGACCGTACAGGCGAGGGCTTGCAGCCCGACCCGACCTCTGCGCCTCTGTGCCACGGCCCGCAGGCTGGTCGCCCGCCGCTGCATGGGCAGGCGCAGCTGCTGGGTGCGCGCCAGCAACATCCAGTTTGGCGTCAACCCCTGCCCCGCCATCAAGCCCAAGTACCTCTTCTTCAAGTACAAGTGGGCGGGCGCCGGAGCCACTGGGCTAAGATGCCGACGCGTGCCTGTGCTCGATGCGCCTGCAGGCCTGCACGTGGTGGCAAATAAGCTTGCTGCAGCCTGGGCTGCACATGCACATGCTTGGGCTGTCAGAGCAGACGAGCAACTTTGCTCTGCCCCCGGTCCTCCATGCAGGTGCGGGAAGAAGGCGCCCAGCCCACGCCCGCCCTCAGGTGCGCCTGCTGCGGAACCCCTCTCTGCCCGCTGATCTGCTGGAAGGCCGGCCTGCCTCCTGACTGCCCACTCCTGCTGTGATCCCTGCAAGCCTCGGGGGTTCAGGACACCATGCCAGGATGTCCTGCCGCTGCCGGCTGCGCTGCAGGCCCCACTGCGGTGGCGGTGGAGGGCAAGCGCGCCGTGGCCTCCTGCCCCTCTGGCCAGGTCATCAAGTCGGTGGCCAACGTGTTTTACGGCAAGCACTCGGCCGGCTGTGTGGCCCGCACCAGCTACAGGCGCGCGCTGGGGGAGCTCTGGCGGGCGGGCCGGTGTTGCCCTGTGCAGGCCGAACCAGCGGGCAACATGTTGGTGCCGTCAGATATTGTGCGTGCTGCAGCACCAGGCATGGGCAAGGTCCGGCCGTCTCAGCAACCTTCTTGTCCTGGCCCACCCTGCAGGGTGGTGGCGGGCAGCTGCGTGGGCAAGGCTGTCTGCGCCCCGCTGGCGAATGACCTGGTGTTTGGCGGTGACCCATGCCCTCGCGTGAAGCCCAAGGTGCTGTGGTTCCAGTACCGGTGAGCTGGCGGCGGTGCAGACGGGGGCCCAGGGCAGCGCAGGAGGCTTTAGGCCGCTCCAGCACAGGAGGGTCATGGAGCTTTAACTGGGCTGCACGGCTGTCTGGGTGCTGCTGAAGAAGTTCCCGGAATCGGCTCTGAACGACACAACCCGCCGGGGCGCCCCCCGCCCTGCAGCTGCGGCAAGCGCCCGCGTGCCCCACGGCCCCCTCCGCGGCGTGACCCGCCCTCTGGCGGCAACAACAACATGGGTGATGGCCAGCGCAGCCTGCTGTGGGGCGAGCGCGGTGAGCGGTGGCGGCCCACCGGGCGCATCCCCGACTGGAGCTACGCGGGCTACATGGGTAGGTGGGGGCGGGGCGCGGCACACAGAGGGAGGCCACCAGGGGTGCAAGCGCCTGCGTGCGCGTGCCTGCACATGTGCGCGTGCGGTTGGGTTGTTGGTTCTGTGGGGGCGGTTGGGTGCAGTGAAGCGAAGCATCCAGGCCCGCACGCCCCAGCATTCCCCACCCCAAGTGCTGCCGTGGTCTGCCCTGCAGCCAACGAGCGGCCCATCCCCGACTATCCCGTGCGGGTCAACGTCAAGGACTTTGGGGCGGTGGGCGACGGCGTGGCGGGTGAGGAGCCCAGGCCGGCGGCCAGGCCCCTTGCAGCCAGCCCCCTTGCAGTCAAGGTGCCATGTCGGAGTGTGCAGCAGTGCTGCGCTGGCTGATGCTTCCGTGCACCCCCCCTGCAGACGACACCAACGCCATCACCAAGGCCATTGAGCGCGCCTCCGAGCTCGCCCTGCAGCTGACCACCGAGCCCTGCGGCAGCCACAACAGCAGGCGCTGCCCGGTACGTGGGGGGCATGGAGCGAGTTAGTCGCTCCAATGTCAACCATGCGCTTGGGGCAGGGAGGCGCCTGGCGCGGGCCGGCTGCTGCCTTGAGATGCGGTTGATGTTCAGGATGTTGAGGGTGGGTGTTCAGCGCCCCTGCCTGGCTGCAGGGTGTGCATCGTCCGCTCACACCCTGCGCCTCCCGTCCCCTCTCTCCTCCCCCGCAGCTGCCATACAAGGGCTTTGGGAACGAGGGCCGGGAGGGCGTGGCGGTGCTGCTGCCGGCGGGCACCTACAGGGTCACCCGCATGGTGGAGATCTACCAGAGCAACGTGGTGCTGCGGGGCGAGGGGGTGAGGGGGGATATGGGAGGAGGTTCACGAGGGGCGAGGGGGTGAGGGGGGATGAGGGGGGGGCCTCGCTGGCGGGTGAGGGGGTGAGGGGGCGGGGAGGGGCTCGCATTGGGGCCTGCCTGTCCAGCCACTGCGGCGGGAAGCATCACTGCGGATGCGTGCTTGTGCAGAGCGGACGGGGTTGGCGCATGATTGGCCGCCAAGGGAGCACAGAGTGATGTGGGGCCTCCCCGCGTCGCAGGCATCAACCGCCCCCTCCACTCCCACGTGCCCCCCCCCCCCCTGCAGCCGCGGCGCACCACCCTGTACTTCCCCAAGGGCCTGCAGCACGTGTACGGGAACCAGATGACGTGGGCCTACATGGGGGGCTTCCTGGTGTGAGTCCCTGGGGCAGCAGGGGCGGGTGGGCGGGCAGGTGCTGGGACCCGTCAGGCGCTGGGTGCACCTCTCGGCATCCCAGTTGTGTGTCAGGACCAGCAGCGCTGTTGCGACCCCGCTGCAGCCGCTTCAAGCCCACCCCACGCTTGCCCCACCGCTTCGAGGTGCAGCCTTTGACAGCAGCACTTCTTGCTGCCGTCCCATCCTCCCCCCCTCCTTCACCCACCACCACCACACACACACACACACACACACAAACACACAAACACACACCTCCCGTGCGTCTGCAGCCTGCACGGCCGCAACTACGACAGCACCGACACCCAGTTCCTGCTGGCAGAGGTCACCGCGGGACTGACCAAGGGGCAGACGCGGGTGCAGGTGGGTGGGTGCACGAGAACACGACGGCAGTGTGTGTGGTGGGGGGGGGGTGCTGTCAGGCACAGCCGGCAACGCCTGCCTGGGCCCCACCCTGCTGGCCAAGGGGCAGGGCACAGGGTGGAACACCAGGGCAGGTGTCGGGCTGGCTGACACTTGCTTCCCGTCTTTCTTGTGCCTTTACAGGGCCAGAGGCGCCGGCTGCTCATATCCTCCTTAATGTAACTCCTGCCCCACCCTAAGCGCAGGTCAGCACCACCAGCGGCATCGAGGTCGGCCAGTGGGTGCGCATCTTTGCGCGGTCGCCCAGCAGGGTGGCCAGCCGGCGTGGCCTGCTGCAGGGGCAGGCAGCCGCCCGACGCACCGAGGCAGAGCCCATGGGCACGGCAGCCACGGCCTCTGGCTCCGTCTCCCTCACCTCCATGGACGCCGGCTCCTCACAGCTCCCGCTCCCGGGGTCGGCACCCGGCAACGCCTCGACGGCCCCGCGGGCTGCCAGCTCCCCGCCGCCCCCTCCCTCCCCCTCCCCCCCTCACGCCTACCTGCCCCTGCCCGAAGCCTTTGTGGCCGGCAGGGCGGACGCCCAGGCCATGGGCCTGGACCGCGAGGAGCACCTGGACCCCGGGGAGGGGGTCATCACCGCCGCCGGCGACGGCACCCTGGATGTGAGGCCCCTCGCCACTCGCCACGCGCAGCGCCTGCACCTGCCGGGCCAGCTGGCAGCTGCGCTCTGTCGACATGCCCACAGGGCAGCACGGGCAGCTGCGCCCTGGCCCGCCTGGCCGGCTGGCCCCTTGCCTTGGTGCTGCCTGCACAACCTCTTGTGGTCCCTTTCTCTCAATCCACATCGCCCCCCCCCCGACTCCCCCCCCCCCACACACACCCCACCCTCACACACCCCAGGCCTACCTGTATGGCGAGAACCTGGCCTCCTCGGCCACCCCCTACAGCGGAGAGCGCCTCCGCTTCGCCTCCAGGCAAGCAGGCCGGGCGCAGGCCGGGCTCCCACGCTGCCGCCAGCACCCCAGTTGCCAGCGAACCTCCTCTGCCGGCATCAGTCACACTGCTGCGATGGCTTGCGCTGCCCCACCTCCTCTTCTCCCGGGCCTGAAGGGTGCGGCGGGTGGGCTCAGGCTGGGTGGAGCTGGAGCGCCCGCTGCCCTATGATGTGCGGCTGGGCTGGGAGGTGAGGCCGAGCACTGGGGGATCTGGCTACCTACGGCACCCGGGCAAGCAGCGGATGCGCTGAGAAACCAGGGCCAGGTGCTTTGGGTGGCGGGCTGCCCCGCCCTGGCTGATTGCAGTCTTCCACAGGCTGGAGCGTCTGTAGCCGGCAGAGTGCTCCCTGCCCTGTATCCTTGATCAACGACCCTCTCCCCGCCCTCTGCCCTTTGCCCTGCAGCCCGCGCTGTACAGCTTCGCCACCCCCCTGCAGCACAGCGGCTTTGAGTCCTTCACCGTCAACTTCCAGTGGGACGTCTACCCGCAGCACATGAAGGCCTACGGCTACAACGCCTTCTGGCTGTACGGAGCCGCCAACAGCTGGGTCCGCAACGTGAGCGCGGCGCAGCCGGCCCAGGGCCGCAAACCCAGCCCACCCGGGACGGTACCCTATGCTCAGCCAATGCCTTGCTGCAGACCAGCGATGCAGCGGGCCACTCGCCTGCGCCTGCCCCGGAAACCCGGCACCCCCTCCCCCGCAGGTGGAGATCATCAACGCCGACACCGGCGCCGAGGCCCAGAACTGCGACTTCATCACCATGCGCGACCTGACCTACAACATCACCGCCCCCCGGTGAGGCTGCATCTCGTAACCGGGAGCCGCGAGGCGGGAATGGTGCACGGGAGCAGTCAGTGGCGCACGTCCCTGCCCTGGTCTGGTGGCGCATTCCCTGCCTTTGACTGCCCCGTCCTGCCCCTGCATCCTCTCGGCCAATGCAGCGGCAACCAGAACACGCAGTACTGCGACGGCCACCACGGCGCCTGGTCCGCCGGCAGCAGCAACGTGCACATTGTCAAGTGAGCGATGCGCCTGCTGTGATGCCTTTCTGTCTTTTCCCCGGCATGGTGCGTACTCATGGCGTGAGCACAAAGGACAGCACGGGGCAGCCACCTTGCAGCGTCCCGGTCTCTCGCAAGCCAGCTCACCTGGCTGTGCGCCCCACCTACCTTGCCATCTTGCCCTCCACCTTTTGTCCCCCACCCCCGCCCCGCAGCTTCAACTTCCACTCCCGCTTCATCCACGACCTCACCCTCGACGTCTTCTCCCAGGAGTGTGTGTATAACAACGGGCGCGGCAAGGACATGAGCCTGGACATGCACCGGTCGGGTGGGTGCACGCACCTTGCTGAATCCAGACCGCCAGGGCATGCAGCTGGCGAGTGGCAGCAGAGGGCCGCTGCAGCAATGCCCCCCTGCATCCCACGCCGCACCCTCCGCCCCCTGCCCCTCGCCCCAGCCGTCCACAACAATTTGTGGAGCAACATCGACGTGGGGGAGGGCACCCGCCCCTTTGCCAGCAGCGGGCAGACCGTGCGCGGCGCCCACGCTGCCGCCAACAACACCTGGTGCGCAGCCGGCATGCCCCGCCATGCCGCCGGCGGCCGCTGCTGCACCTTTGCTTCCCTGGCGCATGCTGTGGCACTGTTGAAATGTCGGGCGTGGCTGTATCGTCTCCGGCTGGTGCACTCCCTAACCTGGTGCACCAGGCACTGGGTGCGCCTCTCGAGATTTAGTCTTTGCCATCGCAGGCGCCCCCCACCCTCCCCCACTATTCCGGCTGCCACATGCAGGTGGAACATCTACAGCAGCGCCCGGGCGGAGCTCAGCCTGCCCGACTGCGACTTTGGGTGAGGGAGGAGCACCATGCTGGCACACAGGGCACCAGAGTTCACGCTGCACACCTCCTGGGTTGCTTCCTTGCCAGCGGCGCT
This sequence comes from Auxenochlorella pyrenoidosa, assembly GCA_001430745.1. Lineage (NCBI taxonomy): Eukaryota > Viridiplantae > Chlorophyta > Trebouxiophyceae > Chlorellales > Chlorellaceae > Auxenochlorella > Auxenochlorella pyrenoidosa. The sequence goes on along the minus strand of KQ482057.1, from coordinate 998,370 downwards.
TGTCCAGCAAGCGTGTGCTTCGCCCCCCCCGGGTGTTCCCTCCCCCCCTGCAGGCCCCTCCTCAACTTTGTGGGGCAGTACGGCCCACCGCAGGACTGCACCAAGCCCGGTGCGTGCACTGCGCAGCCCTGGGCTGCCTGTCCTTGCCGAGAGCAGCCGGCCCCCTCGCCTCCTCTCTCCTCACTGCACCCCTGGCGGCCCCCCCCCCCCCCCCCCCACTCGCTGTTGCCTGCAGGCAAGTGCGTCAAGCAGGGGGGCGTGGACACCAGCACGGTGCTCCCGCCCTACTGCGCCAGCATGCAGTGGCGGGTGGAGCAGAACCTGAACAAGGCCGGGCAGCGCATACCGCTGTTTGCGCCAAAGGACCTGTTTGGTGCCATGGTGGAGACGCGTAAGCAGCGGCTGCGCCTGTGAGCCGGGCCAGCGTCCGTCCCCGTGTCCCGCCTCTGCCCCAATTCACGACCCCTTCTTTTTTCGCACGCTGTGTCCCCCTCCCCATGCCGTGCACACCGATCCCCTTGACCCCGATTCCATCACGATTCATCCCTCCCTGCACTCACCTCGCCCGAATATGCAACGACGGGCCCCTTTCATGCCGCACGCCACACCCCAATCCACCCTGCAACTCCACGCCATGCTTTTCTGGCACCCCTGCCCAGGCCGCCCCTTACACATGCAGTCCAGGCAGGAACAGGAGGGGGTAGCAAAGGGGTACAGGCAGGGAGGCGGCCGTTGGGCAGGAGCACTGGCCCTTTCGAGCAAGTGCCCATCCTATGGTGTACAAAGCACAGCACTAGAAGAAGTCCAGTGGTTGCTGCTGCGCAGGTGGCGCCAGGAGGTGCTGCGGGATGGCGTCGTTCATGTACAGCACGCCCAGCTGGTTGCACTTGATGGCCACCTGCAGCGGCAGCGGGGGTGCAGGCACAGCCAGTGGATCGCTAAGAAGCACACAGGGCGGCAGCAGCACAGACGCGACAATCATGCGACTTGTTCCTTCGCTCCTTCAACACCTCTTGTGCAGATGCCAAGCGAAACACCCAGGCATGCAAAGGAGCTGACGTGGCCGCAGCTGTCGAGTCCTGCCCCTGGCTGCACGACCTTCCTGGCCAGCACCCCTGCTGCCCACCTGCAGCACGTTGCCCTGCTCGGGGGCCTGCAGGTGGGGTGCGTGCGTCATGGGCACACGCGCGCTGCTGGTTGCGCCAGGCAGCACTGCAGGGAGAGGGAGCAGGATGTCTAGGTGCGCTCAGGAGGGGAGCGGCAAGCACCGCCAAAAAGTCTAGCCTGCGCCCCGCCCCGCAAGCTCGCATGCTGCAAGCCTGCGGTCCACCCTCCCGCGCAGGCATGGTGCGGTGCCCCACCACTCACCTGGCTCCAGCGGCACAACCTGCGACGTGGGCGCCAGGCCCAGCGCGTTCTTGTTGAACTGGATCATGAAGCCGTCCAGGGGCACGCCCGCAGACACGTTGGACACCGACAGCTGCGCCAGCAGGGGGGGCAGGGTCAGCAGTGAGGGCCATGGCCACCGTGAGCCGGCCAGCGCGCAGGCGCCCGTCTGTTTGGGCTCGCATCGCAACTGCCATCCTCCCTGTGCCGGTTTGCGCCCCTTGCCCAGGGCGCCTGCCCCCCTCGGCAGCCTCCCTGCACGCACCTCGTACTCGTATCCGCCGCCGGGCGCCTGCACCAGCAGCGCGCGCACCACCACGCCCTTGCCCTTGTCCTCGCCAAACACCACCGGCAGCTCTGCACCAGGTAGGGGCAGCGCCGCCGCGTGAGCACGCGATGACTGACCTGCTGGCCCCATGGCAGAGGCCGTCTCTCAAAGGCACCCTGCTCCACAAGCTGCCGAGACTTGGTGACAGCAGCGCTCCCCACACCGGACACCGGTCCAGCATGCATCCAGGCGGCAAGCTGTGGCTCCCCCAGCCCCCGGCCCGCCCACCCACCCGGCGAAGCCGCTGGCGTGGGGCCTGCCGCCGCTGCTGCGGGTGCGGGGGCGGGCACATCCAGGTCCAGCAGGTCCCCCAGCAGGTCGGGCACGGGGGCAGCCGCTGCGGGCGTAGCGCCCGCCGAGGCCGCCATGGGCGACTCTGCCACCACCGCGGAGGTGAGCGCCTCTGCAGGCGATGCCGGGTGCAAAGGTGCAAGGAGGGCGGGAAAGGTGGGTGTGCATTTACACAACCACCCAGCGCCTCA
>KQ482057.1:962255-972699 GCA_001430745.1 Auxenochlorella pyrenoidosa | reverse complement strand
CCCAAACACACACACATCCACCCCACCCCACGCCACGCCACCCCACCCACATCCACACCCACCCACCCTCTTCCCACACACAGGAGGAGCACCGCGAGGAGCTCAAGTCGCTGCGGGCCAAGGAGACGGAGGAGGGGGGCGACAGGTGGGACGGGGGCGAGCGCTGCAGGGTAGCAGGCGCTGCGTCAGGCCGGGCACTGGAGCGACAACGCCTGTGCGGGCAGGGCGGCCTTGTGCACGGCATCAGGGCGCCACGGCGCTAAAGCCACCCCAAAAGGGCATCCAACGGCCTCGGGCCCCCCGCCGCCGCGCTGCACCCACCCCCGTCACCTGCCCCCTTCCTGCCATCTGTGCCAGCGGTCCCATGGTGATCAACGGCGCCTCGCTGCCAGAGAGCCTGCTGGAGGCGCTGGGCATGCCCGCCGGCGGCGGCTTCCAGATCAAGCTCGTGCGCTCAGGTGGGCATGCATGCCCCGGCGGGTCCCTGCAGCCCGCTTCGCTGCGGTCGCGAATGCCAACGCAGGCAAGCAAGCCGCCCTGCTCCAGGGTGCCGGCACTCTGCGCCAGGCCGCCCAGCAGCTCTGCGCCGCGCCGCGATGCCAGATTTTAACCCAGAAGTAACACCGCGCGGCACCGGGTGGCCGCCCGCCTGCTGCAGGGCCGGGGGCGCGGGGCATTGCCATCGACGACATTGAAGAGGGCGAGGACTCGGACCGCAGCGGGGCCACCATTGTGAGCTGGTTGGCTGGCTGGCTGGCTGGCTGGCTTCCCCCCGCAGGCTGCCTCCTGAAACGGCTCCTGCTTCTGGCTGTCACTGTAAGTTGATTTCAGCGCAGCGCCATCCTCTGCCCTCAAGCCGCCTCCGCGTGTCCTGCCCTGTGTGCTCTGCGCGTGCAGGTTGAAGTGGTAGAGGGAGAGGTAGACCCGGAAGAGGAGGAGGATGAGGAGGGGGGCCAGCCAGCTGCGGCAGCCGAGGGCGCAACGGAGGGCGCGGCGGCCGCAGCGGTGGACGCCGCCGCCGCTGCGGAGCGCAACAGCAAGCGCAAGCGCGAGGACAGGGCCATGCAGGTGGATGCTGCGGCGGGTGCAGCGGGCCAGGCCAGCGGCGGCAGCGGCAGCGAGCAGCAGCAGCGGGCGGCTGGGCAGGGGCCAGACGTGACAGCCGAGGTGGAGGAGGCTGTGGAGGGTTTGGCGACGCCCGAAAAGGTGCGAAGGCCCTGCGTTTGTGCAAGCCCGAGCTTGCGTTGGGGTACACCGCATGTCGAGGGCAGACGGGGCCTGCTCAGGCAGCAATGCGTGTCCGCTGCACACCCGCCTGCGCCAGCCCAGCCCTTGAAGCAGGGCTGCCTGGGAGCCTCGTCTCCTGGCCCTCAACCTCTCGAGCCGCAGCCTGGCCCCGCACCAACCTGGCTGCTGTTGCTGCTCTGCCGTGGGCTGCAGGGCGACGACGATTACCTCGGCCCCTCTGCGGGCTGCACCGCCGTGTGCGCGGTGGTGCGCGGCGGCGAGCTGTTTGTCGCCAACGCCGGTGGGTGCTGCACGCGCTGGCGTGGTGCCCCCGCCGTTGCAGTTTCGTGGGCACCCCGCCGGCTCGTTGCCGCCGGTGGTACACAGCACCCAGCAGCCAGTGGCCAGCCCATTTGGACAACCCGACACAGCCACGCTCAGCTGCCATGCACGCCCGACCGTGCGCCCCATGCCGCGCGCCCGCCGCCCCCCACCCCGCAGGTGACTCGCGGTGCGTGCTATCGCGCGCCGGGCGTGCTGTGGCCATGACTCAGGACCACAAGCCCATGGACACTGACGAGTACGCGCGCATCATGAAGGTGCGCCTGGGGGGGTGGGGCCCAGAGCTGCATGCCTGCGCAAGGGGGTGTAGTGACCCTCGCCTGTGTGGCTGTGGGAGAAAGGCGGGGCGGGGTGGCGGGGGGCGTTCTGATGCACACCCTGTTCCAAGCCACGAAGCAGCGGGGCCTGCCGAGTGCACGCGGGCAGGCAACAGCTGGTACGTGCAAAGGGCTGGTTTTGCATGGGTTGCGCGCCCACCCGCAGGGCCCTGCCCTCCCCTCGCAGGCGGGCGGCTTTGTGGCGGACGGCCGCGTCAACGGCAGCCTCAACCTGTCGCGCGCCCTGGGGGACCTGGAGTACAAGCAGACCAAGGAGCTGGGCCCTGAGGAGCAGGCGAGGGGAGCTGGGGGCCTGCAACAACCCTACCCCTGCCTGCCGCGCTCCTGCGCGACGCGCATGTCTGGGTGCCAGCTGCACCCGGCCTCGCGCCGCACCTCCCACCCGTGCAGCTGGCTGCTTCCACGCCTGGGGCCCTTCCCGGCCCGGCCTCCCCCCGCCCGGCCTGCCCCAGCGCTTGCAAAGGTGCTTTCAGGGATCGCCGCCATGTTCGCAGCTTGTGCTCAGCCCGGCTGCCCCACCCAACCCTTCCCCCGCGTACAGATGGTCACCGCCATGCCGGAGATCCGCCGCGAGACGCTGCAGCCCGGCGACGAGTTCCTCATCCTCGCCTGCGACGGCATCTGGGACGTGCTCACCAACCAGGAGGTGCGCTCGCGCCTTGCATGGCTTGCCTGCATGCGCTGGCCCCCCCGCTGGCTCGCCCACCCAGAGTTGGGCTGGTGCGCGCCGGCATGCGCTCACCAGGCGTTCTTCTTGCAAACGCCAGCTCCCTGCCAGGCACGTGCACAGCGGCATGGCCCCCACACCTTCCTCCCCCTCTCCCTCCCCCGCCCCCCCCCCGCAGGCGGTGGACTTTGTGCGCGAGCGGCTGGGCGCGGGCAAGTCCCCCCGCGAGGTGGCCGAGGAGGTGTGCGACCACTGCCTGGCCCCCGACACCGGCGGCTGCGGCAAGGGCTGCGACAACATGTCGGTGAGGGGCGGCGCCCGGGAGAGCGGGCCCCTCGACTCGCGATCGCGCGGTGCGCAGGTGCAGCACAGCTTGCGAGGGGCAGCCCTGCCTGTGAGCTGGGACTGTCATAGGACGGGCACAGGCGTCACGTCACCCCGCCCTTGCCTGCCCCTCTCTTCAGGTTGTGGTGGTGCAGCTCAAGGAGTTTGCGGCCAGGTAGTGGGCCGGCAATGGAGGGGGGTGGGAGCGCAGGCTTCGGCTGGCTGCACCCCCCTGTGCATGGCCAGGCGTCGCTTGCCTGGCCCGACCCTCCGGCGTTGCGCTGCCCGGTCATCCCAGCATACGCCCGACTCTTGACAATGGATGTGATTCGCTGTATCGCCTTCCTGCAACGGTTGTCCCCGACGGCTGCCCGCTGTCCCGTCCCGCTCCTTGCTTCGCATGTCTGTATCCATCATCATCCTCTCTCCATTCCCCTTTTTCTGTCTGTTTTCCTTGTAATAATGAGTTCGGCTGTGTGCCAACTTGCAGGGCTAGTGTAGGCAGAACTAGGCAATGGCTTCGAGCTACATGAAGGGAGTGAATATGGGCGTATAGCGGGCATGGACACTAGGGTACACGGGCGGATGGGTGTTGATTTCTTGCTTGCTAGCTGCACATGTATGAAGCAGGGCATGAGGACGCAAAATGAAGGAACGAAATTGAGTAGGGCATTCAAAGACAATGGGGCAGGGTTGACGTAAAGGAATATCGAGGGTGTGGAGGGTTTGGACGAAAGCATGCTGCTGCGAGCGCGGAGACGCATGGCCAAAGGGGAAAAGCTGAGGGGTTGCCGGATGGGCGCAAGGGGCGGACTAGAGGGGGATGTTGGGCGCGGCAGGCTCTCATGGGAACGGCAGAGGGGCGTGGTATCGTTGCGCTCCAGCTGCTCCGGCTGCATATCAAGGCAGGCGTAAAGCAGCAGGGCATGCAGATGCTGGTTGGAACTGAAAAAGAAGTGAAAAGAATGCAAATAATTCTGGGGATGCATGAAGACAGCGCTGCAGGGTTGACGGCACATGGGCAGGGCAGCGGCCAGTGTGCTTCAGGCAGTTTGGACGCAGCGTTCTGACGCCCCCAACATGAAAACATGAAGGACTACAGGAGGGCTTCCTCGCTCCATGCTCCATGACACTTGAAGGGGAGCATTGGCGACCGCGCTCATCAGTGCCAGCCGCCAGCGGCAGCAGCTGACGCAAATGGCGAGAGCAGCAGTGCCGGGGGTCGGGACTGCGCAGGGCTTGCTGGCGCCGCCGCTTCAGCAGGCGCGCCGTCCATGCTGGGCAGGGCGTCTGATGAGCTTGAACCAGCCAGGCCGGGCAGCGAGAGGTCGGAGGGGACGTGGGGCATGGGGGAGGCAGCCCGTGCGGGGGTGCTGGGCGGCGAGGCATCCAGTAGGGACAGTGCACGCTGCGAAGGGCGCCTGGCCACAGCTTCGGGCTGCAAGGAAGGGAGGTGGGGTGGGCGGCCCAGCGAGGTGAGAAGTGCCGCCTGGGTGGCTGCCACAGTCGCCATCTGAAAGCCTGCGCCACAGCAAGACATGCCCCTCGCCGTCGACGCGACGCCGGCCTGCGAGCCCTGTGCCACAGGCCCGGCCTGCCGTCGCCAGCATGCCACGCACTCGGCCACCTGCACCGGGGTTTGCAAGGCGCTGCTGCCTGCCAGCGTCCCACCGGCTTGCTTGCCTGCATGTCGATGCGGACCACACCCTCTGCACTGGAGCAGTCCACCAGGCGGGACCCCTGATACAGCTGCAATGGGGATGGCAGCACGGCAGGGGGACCTGGTCTCTACCTCTGTGTAAGGGCGCTGGCACGGCACCACTGGAGCAGCGCTGCCACCTGGCGGCGCGGCTTTTGAGAGCTCCCTGCTCCCGCCAAAAAATGCGCAGCCACGGGCAGCCCAGGCAGGCCTCAGCCCACACCGGCAGCTGCAGAGCCCCACACACGGGGCGCTGCCTGCCGCTCATGCACCCACCTGCGCCCAGCGCTGGTGGGTTTGGCGCCAGTGGTCACTGGGCGCTGCTGCCTCGCGCACCTGCAGAGGGGGGGCCGGCCGGGCACCCGGGCTTCAACGTGCTGGGCCATATCTGCTGGCCCCAGCACCGGCTGCCACTGCCAGGTGCAACGCGCTGTGATCATGGCATGCCGGCACATCCCTGCCGCCCTCACCAGGTCGTACACCCGGCTGTTGCGCTGGTGCACCAGTGCTTGGTCGGGCGTCAGCGCAGCCAGCCGGTGCTCCAGCTGCAGCTGCGCGTGCCGCACGCGCTGCCAGGCCGCCTCCAAGGGTGGCGACAGCGGCCTGCAGCCCAGAGGGAGGGATGGAGGCGGAGGGCACACGGTGGGCAGGGAGTGTGTGCAATGGTGCTTTGCGCTTCCAGGCTTGCAGGGCCGGCGGCAGATGTGTGTTTCGGCAGCGGCGGAGGCATGCCAGGAGGCATGTCGCCGCTCCGTGGGCAACCTGCAAATGCAAGGCAGCAGACAGCCGGAGCACAGGCGGGCACTCCCGAGCTCTTTGCTCCTGTGGAGGCCTTCGCTGCACCAAACCCACCCACCTGTGCATCCAGGGGTGCTCCTTGATGCCCTCCAGGCTGATGCGGCGCTCGGGATCGTGGTGCAGTATCTGAGTCAGCAGATCGCGCAGCTCGGGGGACAGCAGGTGCACGTACGGCCGCACGTGCCGGCTCTCGTACCAGGGACCGTTGAGCTGCTGGCGCCTGCAGTTGGGGCGGGACCCACGGCCGCAGCGGGACCAGGGAGGAGTGCTGGTCAGGGTCGCCCTGGTCACCACACAGGCTTCAGGCCAGCACGCCAGCTGCAAAGAGCACACCAGCAGGGTTGTGGCCAGGGGAATGCAGGGCGACCAAAGTGGAGCAAGGCTGGCAGGGCAGCCAGGGCGGCCTGCCTCACAGGATCTGCATCTCCGCCGCTGTGTCGTCGGCGCCGGGGCGGTTGTCGTAGATGAAGGCTCCAAACAGCAGGGCGGCCAGCCTGCGCGTTGGTGGGCGGCAGGCAGTCAAGGCAAAGTTGTCAACCACCAGGTAGGTGCACATGAGCTGAGCATGCATTCCCCCCCACACCCGAGTAGACCCGCACGACACTGATGTCCCTTTCTCTGCTCGCCACCACATGCCACCAGCCTGCACACATCCGCCTCCGCAAAGCGGCCTGCTGGCCAGGCCCACACAATCCTGGAGACCACGCCCCTGCCATGCAACCCTGCCGTCCCCCCCCCCCCCCCCCCTGCCCACCAGATGCCTGCCGCCCACACATCCACCTCCACGGGGTCGTACGCCTCGTGAGTCTGCCGGTTCTCAATCAGCTCGGGAGACATGTACACGGCGGTGCCTGCGGCCACCAGGGGCAGGCGGTGACAGCTAGGTGACGGGGGGCAGCAACAGGGCGAGGGTGGCCACTGATGGCAGCAACATTCGGCGGCTTCTGCAGCCTAGGGGAAGGGGGGTTCCTTCCCACAGCCCTGCCCCTGCTGCCGCCTCACCCAGGTGCGTCTTGGTGCGCGTCAGCTGCGGCTTGCCCCAGTACTTGGCAAACTGCGGGGGGGAGGTGCAGGACGGCGATCCAGCCTGGGCAGGTGGTTGAACGTGCCAGCCCTCCCGGCTGGCGAGCCAGCCGCTCGGAAAAGCAGGCCAAGGGCCAAGAGCATCTGTGCCTACAACTCAACCCACCCCAACCCACCCCACCTGGAAGTCGCACAGCTTGACGGTGGGCAGCTGCTCGCCATCCAGCAGGGTGTTGTCCAGCTTCACGTCCCTGGGAGGGGGGGGGGGAGCAGGGTATGGACGCTGGGTCGGGCTTCCCCCTCTTGCAAATCAAGCGGCAAACCACACCGGAGATACTGCCTGCCACCCCAGCCTGCTCCCAGTCGCAGCCACCAGCGCAGTGCTCACCGCAGTACGGGAACGCCCCCCCCTGCCCCACCTGTGCGCCACGTGGTTGTCGTGCAGGTGCTCCAGCCCCAGCACCAGCTGCTTGAAGGCGAAGCGCGCAAAGTCCTCGTCCACAATCAGGTCGTGGCGCGACACGCGCGGGATCTGGGCACGTCGGGACAGCCAGGCGGGGAGCAGGGGGCTGTGGGTGCCTGGCAGAGAAGCACACATTCACATGCAGTGCATTGGCGGGGAAAGCAAGAGGCGCCAGCAATCTACGAGCAATTTGAAAAGAACACTGCAGTGGTGACCCGCTCCGTTGCAGGCCTGGCCCTTTCCACGGAGCCTTCAGCCCTGTCCAGCTCCCTCACCAGCGCCCCGCCCCCCGCACCTGCTGGGCCACAAACTCTGCCGCGCTGCCCCCCGCCTCGAAGTCCAGCACCAGCGCCAGGTGGGTGGGGGTGAGCAGCGCCTCGCGGATGTGGGTGGAGTGCACGCTCGACACGCAGGTGGAGGCCTGGATCTGCCGGGGGGACGAGACAGGAGGAGCAGGCAGGCAGAGCAGCCCGGTGAGCACACAGCCGGCATGGCCAAGCTGAGCTGCACAAGCAACTGCTGCCCATTCTGCTCAGCAAAGTATCAAGCCATCCTTCACAGCCTCCCTCCCCCCAGCGGCAACAGGACAGGAGAAAGGAACGCACCGTGATTTCCTTGTATGCAAGCTTCATGGCACTGCGTGGAATGGGGCGCTGCAGGGCAAGGGAGGCAGGCATCACGGCGCCAAGTTGAAAGGCAGGGGTGCATTTGGTGTTGCAGTAGCCCGGCCTAACATATAGCACTGCGCTTGGAAAGGAGGCAGCCAGAGCAGGCACGCTGGCGAGCTGTGTGGGCCGCTGCCCTGCCCTTCCCATCCCCCCACCTCTTGCAGCTTCAGGGCATACAGCTTGCCGGAGGCGGCCTCGCAGCAAAGCCACGTCTGGCCCGTGCCGCCGCGCCCCAGCAGCTTGAGCGGCTCGTACGTGCCGCCCAGCCCAAAGTGGTCGCCTGGAGATTGAGCAGGGGAGCAAGGGCGCAGGCACAAGCTGTGGGGCGTCCGGTTGCCGCGCAACGCAGGTGGAGCCGTCCGCCTGCACGGACAAGCTTGCAAGTGCGCCTCTAGGGCAGCCCCCCCACCCCCCACCCCCACCCCCACCCCCCCACAAACACACACCTGAGTGCTGCTGGAAGGGCTGCAAGCGCGGGTGGCGCACCAGGTGCGCCACCGCCTGCTCCTGCCCCTGCCTCGAAATGTCTTCAAGCTGGGCCTTCCCCTGCCCATGCTTCTGCCCGCCGGCCATGCCTGGCTGCTTGCCGCCGGCGGCGGGGCCGAGCGTGGCCAGGGGCATGGCAGGCGCCGCAGGCGCTGGCAGCGCCATCTGTTGCTGCCGTCGCTGCTGCGCAGGCCATACCATGACCTCGAGGTCATTCTGAGCCTCCTCCCTCCAAGACGCGCACGTGGAGACGCAGGCACCCATTGGGGGCGGGTGGGCGGGGCGGGTGCCAGTGTGGCAGGTGCGGCAGCGCTGGGTGGGGTCGTGGTGCAAATCGGTGCGGCGTGGACAGGTGGGTCGCAATTGCCTGCAGGGGAGAGGACTTTGGTGCAACAGGGTAAGCAGGCAGTATGCACCCCACAACAGGAAGGCCAGGAAAGCTGGAGGCAGCGACCGGTGCGGCGGGCCCGTGAAAGCTGGCGGCGGCTGCAGCGGACTTGCGGGGAGCCTGAGGGGGCGGAGAGTCCCCCCCGGGGGCTGCGATGGTCTGTACCAACCATTTGCGACGCAAAGGACCGATGGGAACCAAGGCAGCTCACCGCGCTGAGCAAAGGCGGCGATGGAGTAGGGGCTAGAGGGCACAACAGGTTCGCGCGCCGTCCAGCGGCCTTTCAGGCGAGAATGAATGGCGCCCTGAGCACAACCGGGCCGACAACTCAGCACGGGAAAATTGGAACGGAGCCATTATGCAAACTGTAGTCGCACGCGAGCTGACGCAGACAGCTGGCAATCACTCCTGCCTGCCCCACCTATTTCTCATTTCCTCAACTCCCACTCTCCATCCCTCCATATTCCATCACATCTTTCTTGCTGCAGGCTTTCAGGCACAATGAAATAGTGCCACAGGTGCCCGCAGTGCCCTCCCCCACGGGACGCACTCGTTTCGCCTGCTCACCGCCTGGCCAGGCCATTGTGCATGCAACCATTCCATGCCACGTTTATGCTTCTGTGCATCAAGGCCCAGAAAGTGTGCTCATAATTTTGTCAGACGGTTGCACCTGCATGTCAGAGATGCTGCGAGGCCGCTGGCACCAGCAGCCCTGCGCTGTTATTCTCACAACCAGCAGGCCAGCTGTGCCGCTGTCGAATGTATGATGTAGCACAGATGGTGACAGTACCAGATACACCACATCAAGGCCGCCTAATTCACTGCCACAATGGATCCTTCATTGGCAGTCTGTCGCATGAATGCGAGCGCGCCCAGCGTGCAAACTTCACAGCATGCTTTCCTGCATCTTTGCATCCATTTCATCATCTGATCAGTGTCGTTGTTTGCTGAACGCTTGCACCAGTTACACGTGCCTGTGGCCTCAATTATCTGCACACCTGGACGCAGTAGGGCACCTCCCGCCCACCGCCCCGCCCACGGCGCTGCCGCCGCTTGTATGGCCTGCGCCTGGCGCTCGATCCGGCAAGCTAGCAACAACTACAAGCCTTGCCGTCCAACAGCAGCGACAGGGCTACGCAAGACAGCAGCCATGGCGAGCGCGGCACCTCCTCCGGCCACCATCTACTTTGCCACTGGTGCGGTATCATCCACACATAATGATCTTACTCATCCGGATGCCGGGCGCGATCCCTCGCCATCACCCCTGCCGCCGCCAGCGCCACTGCCGCCACTGCTACAGCCGCAGACCCCACCGGCAGCTGACCCCCTTTCACTTGCACCCGCCACCTCCTGCTCGTTTGCCGCAGGCAACAAGAAGAAGTTGGAGGAGGTGGTGGCCATCCTGGAGGCCGGCCACAAGCTGCCCTTCTCTGTGCAGCCTGCTGCAGTCGACCTGCCAGAGCTGCAGGTCGGCCCTGTTGGCGAGGGTGGGCCAGTGCCCACCCGCCCTCTGCAGCCCCGGCGCGAGCCCTGGCATGCTGCGCCCTGCAGCAGGAGCTCCAACAATTCCAAAGTATCCATAGCACAGAACAACACATGGGGTCTCGCATGCCAGTGCATCCCTCCATTGTCCCGCCCCCCGCAGGGCGACCCCGAGGAGATTGCCGCCGAGAAGTGCCGCCTGGCTGTGGAGAAGCTGCAGGCAGCAGGTGGGCTGGGAACAGCCAGCGAAGGCTAGGCAGCATGTGTGCAGGGTGCGGTGGGTATTGCGTGGCTGAGGCGGATCGACTCTGCAAGCTGTCTGCACGGGTGGTGACAGCTGTAGGGGGCAACAAGAGGGGCTGGCTGTGGGAAGCACGCGTGTTAGACGCGTTGTTTGTTGATGCTCATCCTGGCGGCAAGGCAGGGTGCCGCGGGTGCCGCTCCCCGCCGGCTGCCCCTGCTGCGCGGCGTCTCTCCACGCCCTCACTGCAAGCAGCCTGCCCCCACCCCCACCCCACCCCCACCCCACCCCCACCCCA
>KQ482057.1:913910-931161 GCA_001430745.1 Auxenochlorella pyrenoidosa | reverse complement strand
CTCCCTGGGGAGTCCCCCCTGCCGACCTCCTCGCCCTCGCTCTCGCCCTCCCCTGTGCCCTCCCCGGCGCCCTCACCCTCGCCCTCGCCCTCGCTCGAACAGAGCCCATCGCCGGCTGTCCTGCCCGAGCCGTCCCCATCCCCCGTCGCTGTGCCCTCGCCCTCGCCCACCTTGGGCACCTTCCCGTCGCCATCCCCAGACCCGCTATCTCCGGGGCCCAGCCCAGACTTCCCGTTGCCCTCCCCAGCTGCGAGCCCCGCCCTGCCCTCGCCCTCCCCTGATCCTGGGCCCTCAGCGCCACTTCCGGGCAGGCCGTCGGCAGGGCCCCCGCTGCCGCAGCCCAGCCCACAGCCAATGCCGCCTCGCGCGCCCCGGGCCCAGCCCGCTGTCCCCGCACAGCCGCCGCTGCGCCCCCCGCTCCCGGGCGCCATGCCAGGATTGGTGCGCCCACCCCTGCCACCTCCGCAGCAGCCTGCGCTGGCACAGCCAGCCCCCGTGCCTCCCTTGGCAGCGACACCTGCGGCACCCACCCCTTTGCCAGGGGCACCCCCCTTGGCGCCTCCCCCGTTGGCCCCTCCACCGCCGCCCACCTCAGCCACAACCCCACCATCCTCCCCGCCACCCCCATCAACACTGCTCCCGCCACCGGCATTCCCACCACCGCCATCAACCTTCCCGCCGCCGCCACTGTCCATCTTACCACCGCCAGTGGACCTGCCACCGCCATCAACCGTCATGCAGCCGCCTGCAGACCTGCTGCCCCCACCATCCCTCCAGCCACCGGCACTGCAGCTGCCACCGCCATCTTTATTCCAGCCGCCGCCGGTGGACATGCCGCCGCCATCGTCCTTCCCACCACCACTAGTCGACCTGCCGCCGCCATCGGCCCTCCCGCCACCGCCATCCACATTGCCGCCACCGCCGGTGGACCTGCCGCCGCCATCCACACTCCCGCCACCGCCAGGGGCACTGCCGCCGCCACTGTCCCTGCTGCCACCACCACAGCAGCTGCCACCACCGTCGTCCTTTCCGCCGCCGCCAGAGCAGCTGCCACCGCCGCCTGTGCTACCGGCACCGCAGCCCTCGCCATCCCCACCGCCGCCTTCTCAGAGCCCGCCACCCCCCAGGTCTGACGGGAGGGGCGCTGCTGCTGCATCTGGCCCTGCACAGAGCCTGCTGCTGTCTGGCCTGTGTTGCCTTCTCCCGGCTGCGGTTCCTCAGCCACGGTGGCAGACTGTCCTGGGAGTGAACCCTACTGACCATGCTGCCTGGTGCGCGTGCTGTGTGCAGCCTGCCACCGCCCACTTCGCCGTCCCCGCCGCCGCCGTCCCCGCCGCCGCCCAGCCCTCCCCCTCCCAGCGTCTGCTCCGGCCCGGAGTTCTCCCCCTGCACCGGGCAGTGCGGCGTCTGCTCCAGCGGCGAATGCCTCTGCGTGGGCGGCGCCTGCACCTGCGTGGTGAGGGGCGGCGGCCTGGGCCGGGTCTCGGGGGGGTCTTGCCAAGGGCAGCGCCCCCCGCGACGGAGCGGGCGGCGCAACGTCAGTCTTGCTGAAAAAATCCGCCACCACACCCCTGCGCCGAGGCACCCTGACGGCGCCCGGCGCCAGGGCGGGGCTTTGCTTGCGAGAGCCGCAGGCAGCTGCCACACGCGCTCACCTCCTGTGTCCCCCGGCCTCCCTGTCTGGCGCCCGGCAGGTGTCTGGGCCCACCTCCTGTGCATCGGGCCAGGTCTACTGCGGCGTGTGCGGCCTGTGCACCCCCAGCGGCAACTGCAACGAGCAGGGGCCCTCCGGGGTGGGCAGCTACAAGGAGCGACTGTGCTACGCCTCCTCCCCCCCAGGTGCGCCCAGCTGCCCGCGCCCCTGCCCCGACAGGGGCAGGCAGCTGCCGGTTCCCCGCTGGGGCCCTGGGGATCAGCAGTGCATGAGTGTGCGGCGGCCGGGTTGGGCGTTGCGTGCAGCTCGGCAGCACACACCCGGGGTGTTACCACCAGGTCTGCGCGTCCCCCTACACCCTACGCAGCTTGCACCCAGGGACGCACGTGCCTCACCTGCGGCTCTTCCAACATTCCGGGCCTGGTCACGTGCCAGGGGGTGAGGCGCGCGCACCGCCCCGTGCTCGGCCTGCCCGCCACGCAGCCGTGCAGCCCCCGTGCCCTCCTGTGCCCCCGCTGTCTCCCCCTTGCCCCTGCCCACAGCCTTGGCGCCGCTCCGCTGGTCCATTCAGATTCCTGCCGCCGTGTGACCTTCACCCAACGCCCGTTCCCCTGCAGGCCGGCGGCCCCGGCGGGAGGCGGCGCCTGCAGGAGGCGCGCGGCGCAGGCACCGCGCCCGCGCTGCTGGCGCCCTCTCACCAGGCACAGCAGGCACAGCACCGCCAGCTCACCAGTGCAGAGCTGGGCGACCTCCTGCACGCGGCCTTCTGGGCACAGCGGGGCGTCACAGCGGCCCCAGCGCAGCAGGAGCAGAGCAGTCAGCCCCGCAGGCGGCCGCTCCAGCAGGCGGGCGCAGCGGCTGCGCCGCCCGTCGCCGGCTCGCCTCCGCCTGCGGCGGGGGCCGTGCTTGACGGCGGCCAGATCTACGTGGTGGCAAGCACCGGCACCAGCGACGGCGCGTCGCCCAACCGTGAGTCCCTGGGTGCCACCTGTGGCGGCGGCGGAGCGGCCTGTGGGCCCAGCGGTTGGGGCCCATCCCGCGCTGCTGAGCAGCCATCTACCTGGGTGTGGGGCCTGCCTTCTTCCGGGCCTGCATCCACCCGCTGCACCGCTGACAGTTGGGTCAGGTCAGGTAAAGTCAAGTTTTGTCACAAACTGACTTGTGTTCCCCGGTGAGCCGCAGAGACGAGCGCCCTGCCGCCCGAGCTGCTGGGCGTGAAGCTGGAGGGCGTGATCGACGAGCTGCAGCTGCTCTTCTACCAGCTGGGCGGCGCCAGCCTGCGCGACCTGTGGAACACCCTGTTCTGGCTGACCATCGGCCTGGCCGCGGTGGTGGCGCTGCACGCAGCCATCAGGTGGGGCTGCCGCCTGCCCGGGGAGGCCGTGTTGCCAGGGGTGTCCTTATGAACCGCCTGCTTGGAGGCCTTGAGCGTGCCTGAACTGCAGGCGAGTGCGGTGCATGGTCAGTGTGATGCGCTGCCGGGCTGGTGCGCTCCAGTGAGCCCCGCCCCGGGCTCAAGATGCTTTTGCACCCCCTGCTGCAACGCAGGAGCATCGTGATCTTGATGCGCTGGCGCATGCTCATGTTCTTCGAGTGGCCGCGCCCGGAGATCTGGTTCATCTGGTGCCTGCTGCCGATCATGGCGGCGCAGGGAGCGAGTGAGCCGCGACCGCTCTCATCTACTTGCTGTTCCAGGCAGCCTCGTTGCAGCTGCTGCATAGTTTGCCTGCCCGGTGCTAGCGTGGCGAGCGGGCAGGCACGGGCCTAGCCTCGCTGTGCAGTGCTACAGGCGGCCTACCTGCACCCCCGTCTGCATGTGCCTCGCCGGCCAGCCCTGCATGCCTGGCGTAGCAGGCGCAGCGCCCTGCACGCGTAGACAGCACCCGCCTTCGCCATGCAGAGTGGCATGCCGCCGCACCCTTAGACATAAGAGAGTCCCCCGTGTGTATTGCCATCCCGTGCACACTGCTCATGCCACCTCGACTGGCTGTTTTGACCACTCACCGCCGGAACTTCCACTCCCCCCGTACAGAGTGTGTGCTGGATGACACGCCCGGGGGCATGGCGGCCGGCATCTGGTTTGGCTTCCTCATCCCCATAGGCCTGGTCCTGCTGGCCGCCTGGCTGGTTGCCTGGCACCTGCTTCGGGGGGTGAGCGCTCCGCGGCGCCCGCATTCGCCGAGCGGGCCGGCGCTGCAGCTTAGTCTGCGGCGGGGCTTTGCTGTCTGGCCGCCCCACTGG
Source organism: Auxenochlorella pyrenoidosa (assembly GCA_001430745.1). NCBI lineage: Eukaryota > Viridiplantae > Chlorophyta > Trebouxiophyceae > Chlorellales > Chlorellaceae > Auxenochlorella > Auxenochlorella pyrenoidosa. The sequence goes on along the minus strand of KQ482057.1, from coordinate 927,266 downwards.
GCACGCTCCACCCGCCGCCAGAGCTGCCTGTGCTCAACACACACAGCTGCGCTCTGGCAGGCCGCAGCCTGCCATGGCTGCCCTCTGGCACTCCCCTGGTGACTCAGAACTAACCCACTGGCTACCATCACCCCAACTTGCCAACCGCCCTTCCGGCACCGCACGTCGCCCCCCCGGCCATGCAGGACCCGGCCCATCGCAGCGCCTTTTACACGCCGACACCCAAGGCGGTGCGGCGGCGGCGCAAGCGCCTTGGCCGTGCCACCAGCAGCGGCAGCAGCGGCAGCCAGTTTGACAGCGCGCTGTCCAGCAGCACTGTGGACAACAGCAGCAAGCTGTGGTCTGTGCTCTCTGGCAAGCTTGCCAGCCTGGAGCGGGTCAACAGCGGCTCGGTGGCAGGGTCAGAGGCCAGCGTTGGCAGCGGGGACGGCCCCAGCGACGGCGCGCAGGGCGCCGCGCTGCCACACACGCCGCCCAGGCGGCGCGACCCACCGTCACGCAGCCAGAGCCACAATGTAGCCTGGCAGGGCGCCCCGCAGCGCGCCCCGCGGGGGCCGCTGTTCCGCAGCACAAGCCACGGCGTGGCATGGCCGCCGTCACCGGCGGCGTCACAGCAGCAGCAGGGGGGGCCGCCGCAGCGCAGCCTCAGTCACAACGTGCGGAGCCCGCCGGCGGAGCAGCAGCCTCGCGGGCTGCTGCGCAGCCTCAGCAGCGATGCCTGGCAGGCGGCGCAGCGCGCCGGCAGCCTCCTGCGCAGCGCCAGCAGCGGCGCGCGGCAGCCATCCATGCAGCGGCAGCGCGGCATGCATGCCCGCAGCCTGAGCAGCGATGCCTGGCGCTGGACAGAGGGTGTGGAGCCTGCGCAGCGGGCTCAGCACGAGCCGGGCTCTCCCAGGGTCTCAGACGTCCCTGAGGAGCGCTCTGTGCAGCTGGAAGACCCTCTGTGGCAGCAGTGGGAGTCGCAGGTTGCAGGGCAGGCAGCTGCGGCCAAGGCAGCAGCCAATGCCGACGCGGCCGCGGCGGCAGCAACGGCGGCGCAGCAGCAGCAGCAGCTCAGGCAGCCGCTGCCCGAGAAGCGCAGGCGCCTGTCCCTGGGGCGCTGGCTGGTCCGCTACATCCTCACCCCCGTGTTTGGGTGAGGCCTGCCTCAGGAAGGCGGCGCATGCTGTGCTGATGCTGCACTACCGCTGAGGGTTGGGAGCAGCCGGGGGTTCAGTCCACGTTGGCTGCAGCCTGCCCGTCAGCATGTCCGTGCCCCCAGCCCACCCACTGCCCATGCACGGCCTCGCTGCACAGCAAAGCACGCATGCTCCTTTGAAGCGACGTCTCTTCCCCCGGCTGGTATGACGCCCTGCAGGTATGACGCCACCCGTCACGGCGAGTGGGTGCCCTCCGATGGGTACCAGACCAGGTGGGGTGGCGCCGGGCTGGCGGCGCACTGCCATGCTGCTTGTGTGCTGCGGTGCCGGGCTGCGTCTGCCCTGGCGCCCCCGGGCTGTCGGCACCAGCTGGGCCGGCTTGTGCTGCTACTGGGCCCCTTGTCCTGATGCTCCAAGCTGTGGACCAATAGTGACCTTCCCTTCTTTCTCCTCCCGCAGCTTTGTCGCCCGCTACGGCGTGCTGTTTGAGACGGCGCGGGGGCCGGAGATGGAGTGGAGGCCCGGCACCTTTGAGTTTGACCCGGCCACCGGGAGGTTTGACCGCGGCGAGATGGTGCCGCTGGCCACCACCCGGGCCGCCCGCGCGCGCGAGGCAGTGCAGGCAAGCGCCGCGCGCCGGCTGCCCTCCGCGCCCAGAGCACGCTGCCACGCTGGGTTCGCCGCTCCCAGCGGCGCGCGTTTTGCCTGCCGCCAAGGGATCTGGCGTGGCCACGTGCCAGGGCCCGTCCTGGCCCCCGCAGCATTCCCAAACCGCAGCGATGCTCCCCGCTGGTCCCCCCCTTCCCGCAGACCCTGGGCGTGACGCTGCAGCTGGCCAAGATGGTCGCGTTTGCGCAGCTGGCCGCCGTGTTCAGCGTCAGCCACGGCCACGGCGGCCTGTGGCAGCTCATCACCCTGCTCGTCCTCATCCTGCTGTACTGGGCATACGTGCGCCTGCTGGCGCCGCTGGCGGCGCCCAGCCTGGCGGCAGAGGTGCGCCGCCGGTGCCCCGGCGGCAGGCGCCGGGAGCGCCCACGCGCCTGGCACGCCAGCTGCTTGGGTGCACGGTGGCGGGCCGCCTGCACCGGCAGAAGCGCCCGGCCATTCGGAACTGCAGGTGACCCTGCCGCGCACACACCCAGCCCCTTCCCACACCGCTGCCTCATCCCGCCTGCCTGCCTGCCTGCAGATCATCTCCTGCGCCTGCGACCTGGCCACCTTTGTGTGCGGCATCGTCGTCATCAGCCTGCCGGCAGAGCGCTACCAGGACATGTGAGCCGGGGGGGAGGCTGCAGCCATGAGCAGGCTGGCCTGCTGCAGGGCACTCGAGCGCTTGCACACCCTGCTGGCCACACGGTGGCTGCTGCCTGCCCTGAAGTGTGGTGCATGGCAGCAGGTGCTGTGCCGCCCCAGCCCATGCCCAGCACCCGCCCACCATGTCCGCACCCCCTCGTGCTCCCAGCTCTCGCCACCCGCATGTGCCCTGCACGCTTGCCCCACCTACCCCTTGCAACCAGTTGGCCATCCGCTTGCATCATGCCGTCACAAAGTCGTTCCTGGCCTCTCGATGCCCCCCCTGAAATTCGCTGCCTCACCCCCTCACCCCCCCACCCGCACCCCCACCCACCCGCCCACCCCCGCAGCAACCGGCTGGGCACCGCCATGCTCGTCTTCCAGGTGGTGGGCATGCTCTGCCACTGCCTGCGCTACTGCCTGCAGCAGGCGGTCGAGAAGGCGGGCCGGCTGTGGCGCCGCTGGCGCCCCGGCCCGGCCGAGCGCTTTGCCGCTGTGGTGCACGAGGTGATGGCCAGGGACCCTCACATCCTGGCCCGCAAGTTCGCCGACCGCTGGCTGCTCAGGTGGGGGGGGGAAGGGGTCCAGGGGAAGGGCCAAGGGGGGCTGCCAGCTCCTGAGGCCGGCTGGAGGGCAGCTGCATGGGAGGGGCTGCTCCCGGGTGCAAGCGCTACAGCGCCAGCCAGTGGCTGCTCAACTGAATTGAGCCTTGCTAGGCAGGGGCAGGCCCCTCGGGCCCGCACTGCTGCCGGTGGTGCGCTGCCGGCTGAGCCCAGCGTGCGCCGCCGGCCTGCACCCGCCACCACCCGCCCTGCAGGGTGCATGGCCGCGGCCTCAGCCAGCGCAGCCTGCACGCCCACGAGCGCAAGCGCAGGGTGCTGCCCTTTGCTCTCGGGTGAGGCCCTGCAGCGCACAGGGCTCGGCTGCTCAGTGCAGGAGACGGGGGGCACGGGGTTGTGCGCTTCGCCGGCAGGCGGCTTGCCCACACATGTGGCACCAGCAAGAGCTGCGCCTCGCCATGTGCCGCCGCCCTCCCTCGGCCTGCCTTTGTGTCTGGAACCCCTGCAAGCGCCGCGCCAGTTGCCGGCCTGACGCTTATGCCTGCCCTGCTTTTCTCCCCCCCCCTCCCCCTTGTGCAGCTCCCTGTCCCTGCCCCTCAGCAGCAGCGGCAGCAGCAAGCTACGCTCCAGCATGTCGGTGCGATTCAGCAGCCTGCTGCCGCCGCTGGGCCGCCTGGGCAGCGCCGCCAGCGCAGATCTGCCCCCCGGGGCCCCTGCATCGGAAGATGGGTCCGGCAGTGGTGCAGGCAAGCGCCCGCCCTCCCGCCTGCCTTCGCTGGCACGCCGCTGACGCGGGCCTCGCTCGGCACCGCGCTGCCAGGGCCCGCCCACACTCATTTCAGCCCACACTCATTTCCTCCTTTGCATTCATTTTTTTAAGATTCCTTACTCTGCGTTACTTACCTCTGCCTTTGCCTGCCCTGTCCTGCGCTCCCTGTCGTGTGCCCCAGTCCCTTGCTGCCCCTCACCGCCCCTCCCCTGTACTACCGCAACCCCCCTTTCCTTTGGGCCTCCGGTCATCAGTGCAGCAATCATTTTCCATCCTCCCCTCACTGCGAGTAAATCCTCACCTCGGATTCGCATCCCACCCCTATTTGTGATTCACGGCGCCCACCTGGTGCGCCTGACCTGCCCAGCTTGGCCCTGTGTGCTGCCGTGCCTGCCACCTCTGATGCCCGGCTCGCACACGAGTTTTCTCATCATTCTCACCACGGTGTTTTTTGTGTAAGACACACATCAAAGAGCAGGAGGGAAGAGTCCGCTTACCCCTGCTCCGCATGCTGCATCCCCGCTGGCGGTGGCGGCACCTGGTGAGAGAGCAGCCCATCGCACCAAGTATACCCTCCTTTCTCCCTAGCAGCCATGGTGAGCGTGCTTCAAGCCGCACAGCAGGCGCCCGCCGGCTTGTCGGAAGGCCGGCGCTTGGCGCGGCACCGGCAGCCGCACAAGAGGTTGTCCCCAGTGCAGCATCGCCGCCAATTGTCATCGCAACGAACGCAGGCCCTGCCCGTGGGCGCAGAGGTGGGCGCGGAGGTGGCAGGTCCGGGCGGGCGGGACGAGGCGCAACCATCTCTCCCCTCTCCTTGCCTGCTCAGCTGCCCCTCCGCTGCGCCCTCGGCCTGTCAGCACCAGATCCAGAACCTTTGCTCGAAGCAACAAAGATTGCTGTGTCCTTGGCCCTGTCAGGAGCTGCTGGCCGCCGCTCTGGGCCCCTCGCCAGGCCTGGCCGTGGGCGCCGCCGCCAACACCGCCGTGTACGTGCTGGGCATCCGGGTGCTGCTGTCGGGGCTGACCTGGCAGGGCGTGCTGAGCTCCTGGGTGCTGGGCACCCTGACCTACTCGGCCTTTGGCCCCGGGGGCTACGCCATTGTCTGCGCCTACTTCATCGTCGGCTCGCTGGTGGGCTGGCCGCTTGTGCTTGGCCTTGTGACATGGCGCGTGAACGGTGCAGCTGGGGTGCTGCTGCAGACGCCTCTGGGATGTGCGCATGGCAGCGGCATCTGCAGCGGCCTTTGGCCAGCTCTCTGAGGGTGCCGCCCCTGCTGCTGGCGCCGGCTTCATCGCTTGCCCGCCTGCCTACATCGCTGCCACCCCACCTGGCATGGCAGGTCACAAAGGTGAAGCTGGAACAGAAGCAGAAGGAGGGCATCGCAGAGGCGCGCTCGGGGCGGCGCTCCCTGGTGCGCATGGGGGGAGTGGTGCCGCCCTGCCAAGCTTGTGCCCCTTCCACCGACTTTGAAACAGCTCATCCTGGGTGCGATGGCCCCCTTCCCGTGCTGCTGGGGTCTGCAGTGCGGCAGCAGCTTGGCCAGCGTCATGCTTCTGTCGCATCGTGCCCCGCTTGCTTGCCCTCAGGGAGAGGCAGCCTGCTGGTCTCTGGCTCTGGCTATTGCCGCGCAATCGTCATACATCACATGCCGCCCCTCTTTCCACTTGCGCTGCCCCCTATCTTCCTGCGCTGCTCCGCAGGGCAGCGTGCTGGGCTCTGGCTTTGCGGGCATCGTTTGCGCTGCCGGGGCGCTGGCGCTTGGGGACCCCTTCCCCTGGCGGGTGAGGGCGGCCGCGGCACAGGCGGCAGGGCTGTGGAGGGCAGGAGCACCCTCCACGTGTGGCATGGAGCCAGGACTGGTGTTTGGTCGGCTGCCGACAAGGGCTGCCTGCCGAGGGAACGTCCGAGTGTGCATGCAGCACAGGATTTCAGGTGACGCCCTGAAACCCCTGCGCAAGTGCTCCGCCGCTGCCAGAGCCCTCTTCAGCCCAACAGCCCAAGCTCCACCCCCGCCCCGCAGGTCGGCTTTGCTGCCAGCTTCGCCTCCAAGCTGGCTGACACCACCTCCTCGGAGATTGGCAAGGCGTACGGCCAGACAACCTATCTGATCACCACCCTGCAGCGCGTGCCGCGCGGCACCGAGGGGGCGGTCAGCCTGGAGGGGACAGCAGCGGGCGTGGTGGCGGCGGCGGGCGTGGCGGGCATGGCCTACGCCCTGGGCCAGGTGGGAGGGGAGGGGGAGCGGCTGATGCTGAGCTGCTGAGCTGTAGGTTGAGCGCCCTTGCCAAGCTCCGCTGTACATGAGTTGCTGCACCCACGCTCTTCTCTTGCCTCGGCTAGCACACGTCTGGAGGGCACAACGGCAATGCCCAGATTCATCGCAACATGCTGCGGGGTCTTCTGTGCAACTCTTGCCCTCGTGCGCCTGCTGCCCATCCCCTCGCATGCAGGTGGACGGCAGGGGGGTGGCAGCGGTGACGGCCGCTGCGTTTGTGGCCAACATCTTTGAGAGCTGGCTGGGGGCCACGGTGCAGGGCCGGCTGCCCTGGCTGTCCAACGACCTGGTCAACGTGCTGCAGATCTCACTGGCGGCTGCCATGGCCATGGGCCTGGCCATGGCGCTGGGGCCTTGAACAGCTGGCTGCCAACATGACGACGGCCGGCGCTGCTGTTCAGTCTGTGCAGCAGTCTGCACCCCAGTTTGGCTGTAAGCGCTTTACTACAAGCAGCCCTACGGCAGGATATTGGACAGGTTACAGAATTATATTTTCAAGTACAATGCTTGCCCATGAGGAAAGCACATGGTCAGCAGCATGTTCGGTGCCTGCCGCTTCCTCAGCAGGCTGCAGCGTCGACGGGACGGCAGCCAAAGGCAGTGTGCCGGAGCTCCGAGAGCTGTGTGATCATTTCATACGCCAGCCTATTTCCCTGTGACGTTCTTGCCCTTGCCCGGCAAGGTTTGAGGCACAACACGCCGCTGGGATGCGAGCCGTCTTCTCTGCTGGCCCGTTTCTCTTTTGCACAGCCAAAACAAGGTGTGCGGTTTAGGTGTCGATCTGAACTCTCCCTGCACGGTTTGTGGAAGTGGGGCCACCGGCTGCGGTGGCACACGGCGGCAGCTCTCCTTGATGAAGCAACCGGCCCCATCTCTCTGTGCAGGGTCTGCATCACCCGCTGCCGCGGTTGTAGCAGCATCGGCAGCAGCAGGAGCGCTGGAACCAGCTGCGCAGCAATGGCCGGCGGCACGGAACCAGCAGAGCCACCTCCAAGGCGCCGCCACGTCACCACGGCCTTCGTGCAGCGCCTAGATGGCGCGGTGCTGCTTGTGAAGCGCAGCGGCCGTGTCGGGACGTATCAGCACCAGTGGGGCGCGATTTCTGGGGGCCTGGAGGAGGGTGACGAGTCGGCGGCCTTCCGTGCGCAGCAGGAGGTGAGGGCGGCGGTGGTGGCAGGGTAGCCATGGGGCCAGGACGTGGCTTGAGCTCGGGAAGCCAGGCCAAGGGTCCTTGGAGGCAGCTTTAGCAGTGCTCTGCAGCGCGCCTCCCATCCCGGTGTCCTCCCGATGCCCAGGTTCTGGAGGAGGCCGACCTGCCCGCCTCCCAGCTGCGCCTGGTGCGCGGCGGGCGGCCTCTGCTGGTCGACGACCCCCCTCGCCACTTCTGCGTGCACCCCTTTTTGCTGGCCCTGGGCGGCCCCGAGGCGGCAGTGCAGCTCAACTGGGAGAACGAGGGCTTTGCCTGGCACCAGCCCGCGGCCATTGGGGGCCTGGACACCGTGCCGCTGCTGGCAGAGACGTACTGCAGGGTGGCGCTGGGCGAGCGCCAGGCGGCGGCGGTGGCGCGCCTGGCAGAGGACCGCAGCCACGGCGCTGCCGAGCTGGCGGCGTGGGCAGTGCGGGCGCTTGGGGAGGAGGCGGCGGCACTGGCAGCGGCGGCGGGGGGGCAGGATGAAGGGGCAGGCGGCGCTGGCGAGGGGCCGCGCTGCCTGGAGGCCCTGCGGAACCTGGGCTGGCTGCTGGCCACGTGCCGGCCCTCCATGGCAGCCATTGCCAGCTCAGTGGCCGCCGTGCTGGCTGCCGCGCACGAGGAGCTGCACGCCAGGTGGGTGTGTGGTAGGGGGGGGGGGGGGGGCCGAAGCCTGGGCATGGGCCATGTGTGCCGGCAGCCCTGGCTAGAGTTCAAAATGTAGCCTCGGCGCCATGAATGACGCTGTGCCCCAGGTGACTGCCGCTTGAATGCCCGGTGTTGGGCCTGCCTGCAGGGTCGCGGCCTGCCAAGCCTGCCCTGCCGTTCTGGCCCGCCCGCAGGGCAGACGCTTTTGAGGCCCCAGCGGCAGAGGTCTGCGGCGTCGTGCAGCAGGCGGCGGCTGAGGAGGGGCGGCGGCTGGAGGCGGCCGCTGCCGCGCTGCCGCGCCAGGTGGCGTCGCTGCTGCGGGACGGCGCGACCATCCTCACCACCAGCCTGTCGTCCACCATCCTGGCTGCCGTCAAGGAGGCCGCAGGCGGGTGCAGCTGTGGGCGCCTGCGCATGTTCAGAAAAAGGGCAGCTGTGCTGTGCACCAGACGGCCGGCAGGCAGGGGCCGCCTGAAGGCTTGTGTTGCCGCTGCTGCCGGGTTCGCTACCTGGAATTGACTCCTAAGCTCATGCCTGCACGCATCCACAGAGGGCGGCCTCAGGCTGCGGGCGATAGTGTGCGAGGCGCGGCCGCTGTGCGAGGGCGTCGCGCTGGCAGAGGCCTGGGCGCAGGCAGGGGTGGACGTGACACTCATCACTGATGCGCAGGCAGGCCTGCTGCTGTACTGATACCTTGCCCACTGTGCCGGTCAAAGCGTGAAACGACTGCTAGCCTGGGAGCAGGGTCGGCTATATGGCGCACCACGACGGCGTGCCCCCCCTACTGTTGATCAGCGCGCTGGCTGTCTGCCCCCAAAGCCGCTGCAGGCGGGGCTGTTTGTGTGCGAGGCCGACCTCGTGCTGGTGGGTGCAGACGCCATCACGGCCGCGGCGGCGGTCAACAAGGCGGGCACCTACCTGCTGGCGCTGGCGGCGCAGGCAGCGGGCGTTCCCATGTGGGCTGTGGCAGACAGCGGCAAGCTGTCGCCCGGCCCGCTGGCCGCGCTGGCCTTGCCTGGAGGGCAGCAGCGCGCGGCGCAGCAGCGGGGCCACGAGGAGATGGCGGCGGAGGAGGTGACAGCTGCGTGGGGCCGGCCCGTGCCGCAAGGGTGAGCGTGGCCCGCGTGCGATGGCTGTTTGTAGGCCCTGCTGGGCAAGACATGGCTTTACACTTGCAACACATGCAGCAGAGAGTACCATGCTTGCGTGCTCCCACCTGTTGTTGCGCACCGCCTGCACTAGTGTGCCCTTCCTTGCTGTCTCCAAGAGCACCCAGCTGCGCCAGAGGATGCGCTGATGGGGGCATCAGCCGACTCGACCTGTGCATGCCCGCCCTGCCCCCTGCTGCCCTGCAGCGTCCACGTGCGCAACGTCTACTTCGAGGACACCCCGCTGGAGCTGCTGGCGGGGGTGGTGACAGAGGCGGGCCAGCTGGATCGGGCCGGCATTGATGGTGTGCTCGCGGCGCGGCGGCAGCAGTTCCGCACTGCCTTCCAGCTGGCTTGAGCTGCTCCCAAGCCGTTGCATGCTGGGTTGAACAGTCGGCTCGAGGGAGGGCGCAGCCCTGGATGTTCATGAACACTCTGATTGCCGCGAGAAAGGACTCTTGTTGCCAGCAGCAAGGCGTGAGGGCCGACCTGGCCCGTGCCCCTTGTGCACCCTTTGCTGGTCTGGCCATGTTGATCGCTTCTGCCTGCTGGCCTCAAATCATCAATCGGCAGCAACGTCATTACCCGATCCCGGGGACTGATTACTGGGGGTGGGGAAGGGGGGTCTCGGGGGTGGGGGCAGTGAGCGCGCAGCGGGAACGCCATGCAAGCCGGGCGCGCCGCCGCGGCGCGCCGGCATCCTCAAGGCTTGCATCGCTTCGGCTCGTCATTCCTCCCTATACTTGCGACCGCTCGTGCACACGGAAGATTAGCAGCGCAGGTTCACAGCCTTCTCACACGCCTGTCCTCTCTTTCCCGAACTGCACTCTCTTTGCACAACAGCGTCACGATTCACCACAGCATGCTTGCGCTGAGCCGCAACGGCTCGCGGGAGGAGCAGGTGGGCGGGGCAGAAGCGCGGGCTTCACAGGGTTGCTCTGGGCTGCTGGTGGTGGTGAAACATGGCGCGGACAAGCCACGAGCCCCATCTGAGGGCTCCTGGATGGCTGCCGCCACCCAGCCGCTCAGCTGCCACCCTTGCGTGCAGGCGGCGCCCGAGGCGGACGAGCAGCTGCTTTCCCAGCTGCAGCGGCCATCCCCGCAGCACATTGGCGGCAGCAATGCCGCGCTGCGGCCACAGCCCTCCACCAAAGCCGGCAGCGGCACGGCTCGCAAGCAGCCAGACCGCGAGCGACGGCACGGTGGCGGCGAACTGCGCAAGCGCGGCCTGGCGCGCAGCGGCAGCCCGCAGCGCGGCACGCAGTCGATGACAGCGCTGACCGCTCTGGGCGCGGTGGCCCTCTACACCAGCGTGCGCGGCGGCATCACCGTGTTCCACCACCTGCGGCGCCGCTACCTGCGCCAGCTGCTCTGTGACCTGGCGGCGGCGCTCAACGACCTGGGCCAGTGCTACTGGCTGGACTTTGGCAGGTGGGCGCCGCCTGCGAGGCACGTGTTGCAGCATCCGGAGGGGAGTGGCGCGCTGCGGGGCCAGGGTGGGCACCACTCTGTTGACTGTCTGGGGTGCAGCAGGCGGGGGTTGGTGGCCTGGCTCACAGCCGCCCTCGTCAGTCTCGCCCCCGCTCCCGCCCCTGCTTGCTTCTGCAGCCTGCTGGGCCTGCACCGCGACGGCGACCTCATCCTGCACGACAACGACGTGGACATCGCGGTGTACCAGCCGCAGTGGCCGGCCCTGCTGCGCGCGCTGCGCGCCGCGCTGCCGCAGTACACCGTGCGCATCGTTGTGCCCTCGGACGACCCCTCCACCCGCTTCATCCGCGTCTACTGCCCGCTGGGCATGGCCGACGTCTTTGGGGCCACGCCGGTGGCCGGCGCAGCAGAGGGCAAGCGGCTGCTGGTGGACTGGTGGGTTTGGGGGAAGGGGAGATGGAAAGGAAGAGCAGCGCACTTGCTTGACTGCGCCCCTGCTGCCCCGCCCCCCCTGGCGCGACTTTGTTCGCCATGCCACGCTCGCCATATCGTCCCCTGCGGCCTGTTCGCGGCGTGTGCGCCTGACTGCTGCAAAAAACTCGTCGCAGCAGCCTGGGGCATGCAAGACGGCAGGAATGTGGTGCTAGGAGCTTGCATCGCACCTTTGCTGCCGTCTCATTTCGCCTTCCCCACACCCACTGTCTTGCAGTGGCCACGGGGCCTGCACCGAGATCACCAGCGCCAGTGTGCTGCCCACCGGCTTGATGACCTGGCAGGGCTCCAAGATCAGCGTGCCCGGCGACATCCCCGCTGTGCTTGAAGAGCGGTGAGCGGGCGTGCCGACCAGGGCTGCGGCCGCCTCTCACCCCTGGGAGAACATGCGCGCGGGCAGATGACCAGGCCTACAGAACATGAGCTCAAGCAGGACCAAGCTGCCCAGTCTGCATGCCGCTGCTTAAGCCGCCAGCACTCCTGGCCCCGCTGCCTGGCTGCCCGCAGGTATGGGGACTGGCAGACGCCCAAGTACATGGACAAGGCGAGTGGGGGCGCAAGCAGGGCGGGGAGAGGGCCATGGGGCTGGGCAAGGAGGCATGGGACGCAGCAAGCTGGGCGCTGCAGCGGAGCGGCGGAAGAGCCGGCTGCTGCTTGGTTGGGCCCGGCGGTGCGATGACCCCACTGATTTCCTATCCTACAGAGCCCGGACCCCGCCCCTCCCCTCGCGCTTCCTGCCGCAGGGTGCCGACGTCGTGGAGGGCCAGAAGCTGTATGCCCGCATCTTCCGCGCACTGTCCAGCCTGGGCATCCGCATCTGACGGCCAGGCCCCCCGCTGCGCACCGCGCCGCGGCGACAGCCCATAATCCCGCTGCGGCGCGGCCCATCCCCTTGGGACAGGCCCCGCTGGTCCCAGCCTGCCCTCCCCCCCTGTGACCCCCCAATCCAACCTGAACCCTGCAGTTTTCAACTCCCTGCTCTGACGGCCATGATATCACGCCCATCTATTCCCTGTGCTTCCCAAAGGCACGCCGCTGCCTGCCCGGTTTTTTCGATGCGCCGCTCCTGCCAGTTTTCCCCAAAGCCCGGCGCAGCGTTTTCACACATTCATGACACAAGCTTTGGCACACCTCCCCCATTTCGTCCCACCATCGATCATCAGCCTTAACCCTATGCTCTGTTCCAGTAAATCAATTGTAGCGATGTCTAGCGACTGGATTATGCCCGAAAAGAACAGCATCGGAGGGGCCGTCTTGGAGACGGGAAGTACAGTGGAGGTGTGGATAGCTGGCGGCGGGACCGCGGCAGTGGTAAGGCACCATTGCTCCCAATCTACTGCCTATCAACCTTGCCTGCACACCTCAAAAGGCCATAGCTCGACAATGATCGAACGCCACGATGCCTGGGCGGGTTTCACTCGCGCCCTGCAAGCCAACTGCATCCGCCCCATGGCCTTTGAGACGGCCCTGAGCGAAGCCTGGGGGCTCGGTGTTGTTCAGTTCAGGGTGCTGCCTGCTGTGGCACTCGTGACACTGGCCGGAGCGGCTTGGAGGATCGGCCGAACTGGCCCGCAAGGCGAGGCTCTAATTCTCGGGAAATGTATGTACCCAGAAAGCTTCGCAATTGGAGGACACGCGTGAAAGGAAGTCAGGCAGGCACCGCCCCAGCGCCGACACAGCTGACCTGCCGCCGCCGCTTGCCCACTGCAGAGACGCACATGCTCTCCATCCTGCTCGGCTTCCTCGTCCTGTACTACCCCTTTGGCAACGCGGTTGCCATCCTGGTGCCAGCAGCACTGGGCAGCTATGCCCTGCTGGGCCTGGGCCGCCAGCGCTGCGTTCCTGCGACGTGGCTGGCATGTGCCAGCTACCTCATTCTGTGGTGAGCGGCCGTGTTGCAGCAGCTGCAGCGAGTGTTCGAGGACAGAGAAGGAGAGCTTGCTTGCTGGCCGGTCAATGGCAATTAGTGCGCACAGGACAGGCAGTCATCCCATCACTCTGCTGCTCGCACAAGCGACCACAGGCCAGCACGCACTTCGCTGCCGGATGCTCGTGCACTGCTTCCAACATTGCGCTGCTGCGCTGCCCGGCTGCAGGCACGCCATCATGAAGTACGACCCCGCCTGGCACGAGGGCGGGCTCAGCTACGCCATCCTGCCCCTCATGTTTGCCACCTGCAAGCTCATCACCGCAGCGCAAAGCTACGCCGACGGGGCCGCCCTCGACGCCAAGGTTGGCTGCATGAGGCTGGGCTGTGCTGCGCTATGCCATGCTGCGCTGTTCTTTCTCAGCTGCCGGCACCAAGGCTGTCACCGAGGCTGGCCCCTGGCCTCATCCCTCAGGCACAGTACAGTTCTCTGCAGATGTCACCTCTCTGAGCATGCCTCTCAACTGAGCGTCTTGCCACCCCCC
>KQ482057.1:883954-905349 GCA_001430745.1 Auxenochlorella pyrenoidosa | reverse complement strand
ACCGCCCGNGCCCCCCGCCCCCCCCNCCCCCCCCCCCACCCGGCCCACCTGCAGGCGGTCCAGGTACTTTTTTGAAAAGTGGCGGCGTCCTCCAGGTAGACGTTGAAGGAGGCCACGTCCACGCAGGGGGCACCTGCTGCCAGGTACCTGCCGGGGGTAGTTGGGAGACGTCAACAATGGCATCATGAACCGACAATTGCTAGCTGTGCAGGCATCATGCCCCACCCAGGATCCCCGCCTGCTGTCAGCACGCAAGCCATGCTGGCGGGCCGAGAGCCGCTGACACTCATTGAGATCTCTCTCACTCGGTGGAGGGGTAGTTTGCTGCAGGCAGGGGGTAGCAGGCACCCTGGGTCAGCTGGACAGCGCTTCGGAAAAGGCCTGAGGCTAACTGCTGCCCAATCGCATCAGAGAGCGCACCCAGCTCAAGGCAAGCGCTGGCCGCGGCAGTCAGGTTTAGGCAGCGTTTTTGGGATTTGGGATTTTCTAGCAGCCCCCACTGCCCTCTCAACAGAGGACCAGCCGCCCTGGCTGCAGGCAACCAGCAATGCGGGATGGCTGCCAAGGTTCCGTGAGGGACCCCGCCCTTTCCTGGCTGGTTCTGCCGAAGACCCCTTCGTACCCTGCCCCCCCTGCCGCCCCCCCCCCCTGCACCCACCATAGGTCACCAGCGCCCCCGGGTCGGTGTCCTTGACCGCCAGGCAGAGGCGCTGCAGGAAGGCGGAGGCGGCGTCGGCGCCGTACCAGCGCACCATGTCGGGGGGGATCTCGTTGCCAATGGCGTAGATGGCCACCGCTGGGTGCCCCGCCAGCTCCTGTGGGGCAGCGACAGATAGGGAGGGAGGGGCGCTCAGGGGGGTGATGCGCTCAGGTGGTGCACCGACAGTGCCCTATAAACCTCATGGGCCGGCTGGCCAGCGAGGTAAGCGGGCCTATTTGGTGAGCAATCTGAGGGCAACCAGCATGATCGGCCACTGACAGATGGCATGCCGGCAGGCAGGGGCGCTTGATGTATTGCCGACGCAGGCACAGTGGCAGCCGGCAGGCGGCCGCGCAACCCCTGCCAGCCTCCTCTACATTGCTTGCCTGCACTGCTGCCTGCATGGTCAGAGTGATGTTGTCGAGCATCCAAGGGTTGTGCAGCACAGCGTGGTGCTGCGGCCAGGGCAGCCCCACCATCAGCTGCGCGCAGAAGAGAAGAATGCGGCAGGGTTTAAGGAAGCCTCCATGCGTCTGCATTGAATTGCTACAAGCCTAATTATAAGGAGGAGCCTTTCTTACTTTCAGGCAGGAGCAGAGCTCACTACCTGCCCATGCCCTCCTCACCCGCAGGCCATGCGCGTGTGCGAGGTCAGCCAGCCAGCGGGGCGGCGGCTCGTAGAGGCGGACTGTGTTGATGCCCGCCGCCGCCATCCCTGCACCAAGGCTCAGTGGTTCGAGTCACACATGAGACGAGAGACGACGGGGTCGGGCCAGAGGGGGTGGAAGGTGGACGATTAGGAGGCGCACCTGAAAAGTCATCTGCCACCGTGGCTTGGCTCGGGAAGGGTGCTCCATGCACTGGGTGGGTGTCGAACGTGCCATATGTCACGCCCTGACAGGAGGGCAGCACCAAAATGCCTGGTGGATGGCTCGGGAGGCTAGGCAGCCGTGGTTCAGCCGCGGTTCAGCCAAGGTAAAGCAGTATCCAAGGTGGGCGGCACAACCCTGCCGCCAATCTGCCTCCCACGGCTCCGATGCACATGGCGCTCCCTGGCTGCAGCCTTGCCTGTGACGCATCCCACACGGAAGCCAGTAAATTACAGCAGGACACGCTTACCTTGATGAAAACCTTTTCAGCGCCATGCAGCAGGAATTTCCCAGAGACCGCCAAACGGGCACCGCCCGGGGTGCCGGCGCCAACGCCGCCGGCAAGACCCAGGTGCGACCGCGCTGCTGGGCTCATCTGCGAGTATGGTTTGAACCAGCCCAATTGGAAATGCACGGAGTCGGGGTACAGGCGAGAGGCTGAGCCGGGGCCACACCGAAGAGGTATGGGGTAGGGAGCTCTTCGGTCACCTGTGCGCTCATCGGACACAGCTGGTGATTACAGGTGAGCAGCAGGATGCCGGCGCCGAGCAGAGCCAGAAACGGCCTCCAAGCCCTGGAGGCCCCCGGCGGGCACCGCTGCTGCGGGCGTGCCCTGCCGTTGAATGAGCCTCCAGAGCCTTGGGACTTCATGACTGCAACCTAGATCGGGCGCAGTCGCCGCTGCCTCTTCCATATTGTCCTTTTGGTCCACCCGAGAGCAGTACCGCCCGCTGGCGTCAGCGGCAGCACAGCCAGAGCCAAGCAGGTGCACAAGGTTCCCTCCCTTGCAGTGGTTAAAACGTTTTGGCTCGTATGGTTGTTCCATGTTCGCACCATGCCACAGCAGCAGCTTTTAAGAAATGGCAATAACGTTGTCCAATCACCAGATTTGGTGAATGGACTGCGCTGTCGCCGAGCACCTGCACCTGCCAAGTCATCCTGTCCCCTTGCATGCAGCGCGGAGCCTTGCACAGAGTGAGTGTGGAAGCAGGGCGTGCTTGAGGGCTTCAACTCAGTCTCACATTGCGCATGGTGTGCTGACATCACTTTGCGGGCCATGGAGCACGAAGCTGCACAAAATGCATTCCCGACCAACGTGGTGTCACACGGAAAGTCTCTGCACAAGAGTTGCTGACAAGTATCGAAGGGTTTCAGGACCATGGCAGCAGCGCTGCTACTACTGCTGTGTGCGAGGGAAACTGTGCTGGGTGCTCCTGGCTGCCACCCTGTGGTGGTGCCAGATACTGCGGTTGCTGTCGTGAGCAATCAAGTAGAAATGCACGAGTTCACAATGAACTCTCGCCAGGGTACTAGCACTAGTGCGCTGCAGCATTGCTGCGAAATGGAAGCTCCATTGTACAAATTTAACCGTCTGCATTGGATGTGTGCAGGTTGGCCGCACTCCTATGCTTAAAGTGCCAAGCAACATGCTCTATGCGCTACTGCTCATATCTATGATGCCGCACATCCTGGGAAGAGTGAAGGGCGCAAGGGGTGGGGGCCAGAGTGCAGAGAGTGTGGGCACAGGCATCGCGCACGGCAGCGTGGCAGCAGCGGAGCGGGGGAGGGGAGCAGCCCAGAATCTGCCCCGAATCGTGAAGTTTGTGCCAACCCTCCCGATCATCACTACGTGCCTCTGCACACAAGGTAGAGGATGGAGAGCTTCGGGGCTGGCCGCAATGTTCTGGCCGCAAGCCCTGCCTGCTAGGACTGGCAGCTCGAGGGCGCCCTGGCGGCCCAAAGCTCTTGGATCGCCCTTCAAGGGGCGATCCAGCGTTCAGGCCGCAGCTTCGAGCAGCCGCGGAGCGATCGTCGCCTCGGCCGGCGCCTCTGTGGGCTCTGTGGCCGCCCCATTGGCATTTGGAGGCCTGCGCACATTTCTGGGATTCGCGGTTGCGCCCTTTGCGTCTGCAGCCTTCAAGCGCCTGTTTGGTCGGCGGCGGCGCCCCCGCCGCCCCGCCCCCGCCACGATGAGCAGCGGCACCAAGGCCGTGTTCTCTGTGGCCACCTTCAACCTGCGGGGTGAGTGGCTCGAGCAGGGAACAAGGGCTTAGGCGCTGAGTGTCCAGCTCACAACAGTCTGGGCTGCAGTGCAGCCCCAGCGCACCGCCAAGCCCCTGTGTGAGCACTGCAGCGCCTGCCGCTTGGCCAGCCCCCAACCTCGGCTGGCTTCTTGCCTTGGCCCCTGCGCAGGCGTCATGGACCGCTGGCACGAGCGCGAGCCGCTGCTGCGGCAGTGCCTGCACGGCATGGACGCCGACGTGCTCTGCTTCCAGGAGGTGCTCACCGGTGCGTGCCTGAGATAGCCGGTCCTTGCTCGTCCTGGTAGCCGCTGTCGGGTTGGCGTGTCAGCCTGCCTGCTTGCCCCGCCTGGTGCAGGGGCAGCATGATGCTGCCTGCCTGCCGGCGAGCTGCCTGCCGCCTCGGTATCTGGGCTGCTATCTGCGCTGCGGCCTGCCTGCAGCACGCTGCTGCTGGCCGAGGGCACAGAAGGAGCCCGGCCCGTCGCTCCACCTGCTGCCGTCCACCTGCTGCTACCCTTGGGAACCCTGCAGGGGAGTTTGGGCAGGAGCGGCGGCTGCTGCCGGCCTGGTACCACGTTTTCCCCTGCAAGGCCGCGCTGTTCAACCTGGCCCGGGCGGGCGGCCTGCTGCGCTGGTGGGGCCGGCACCAGGCCGGGGAGGGGCACATGCATGGGCGGCGGGCTTCCTCGTATGCAGTGCAGCCTGGCGTCGTCGTTTGCTTGCAGTCCAGCCTGCCCACGCTGCGGCGCAGCTGCTCATGCGGCGCAAATGCATGGCTTTAGGCCGGTGCGCCTTCCAGCTGGCCACTGACTCGCATGTAGGACCAAAATGTTCTCCTCTCTCCTTCTGCGCTCCGTGCCGCCCCCCCCGCAGGTATGCCCACACCACCCAGCAGCTGCTCGACTTCCCGCCGCTGCGCCGCTTGATGGTGGGCCTGCCCGCGGCGGTGGAGGCGTGGCGCGAGCGGCTGACGCTGCGGGCCGACTTCTTCCGCAACATCAGGCACGTGTGTGTCCATTCCCAGCACGCACTGAGGCTGGGGCATCGGGCTCAGGTGCAGCAAGCTGCGCCTGGGCATTGGCTCGCTGCCGTACCTTGTCTTCACGTTCGGCCAAACCCCTTCTCTCCCGCCCGGGGCGTGCAGGGACCTGGCCATGGCCCCCTTTTTCGGCAACAGCGTGGCCTGCCGCATCGCCGAGGCGCACGAGATCCGGCACTCCACCCTGGTGCTGGGCGACTGGCGCGCCGCGCAGCGAATAGAGTTCTACATCGGCCGCGAGCCGCCGGCAGCCGCAGAAGGCGCAGGGCGGGACGTGCAGGCGGCGGCGGCGCTGCTGGGGGAAGGGGAGCTGGCGGGGCGGCGGCGGCGCGGGCTGCGCACCCGCAGCGGCGCCAGCGGCGGCAGCAGCAGTGGCGGCAGCAGCGACGCAGACGCAGCTGTGCTGCAGCGGGCGGGCAGCAGCGGCAGCGAGGCCAGCGTGGGGGAGCGGTCGGTGCTGACGGGCGGGGCGGGCGGCTTCAAGGTGTGGGTGGTCAACACACACCTGGACCACGAGCACCCAGACAACCGGCAGCGCCAGGTGGGGCCCGCAGGCCGGGCTGCCTGGTGGGAGCACGCCTTTTTTGTGCTTGCGGCCGTGTGCGTGGAGTCCTGGTCCTTCCGCCCCGGCGGTGTGCCCGTGCGCAGGCGCAGCCTTGGCCACCCGCCTGTCCCAGCCCTCATCTGTCATCTTGGCCACTTGCCATGCTGTGTCTTTTTTTCCCGTGCCCCGCAGGCGCTGGCGGTGTGCGAGTGGATGGCCGCGGAGCAGGCCGACTGCGCCGCCGTCATCCTGTGCGGCGACTTCAACGGCGGCCCAGGGGAGCCCTTCCACTCGGAGCTGCGCCGGCGGGGATACGTGTCGGCGCACGCGACGCGGCATGGGCGGGAGCCCCGGGTGCGCGGGTGCCGCCGGCTGCGTGCCACAGCTGTGCTGAGAACAGCCGTGCTCTGCCTGCTGCCTGGTCATCCCTCCCACGGTGCTCACCTGCGGGCGAGCCTCTGCTCATCCCAGGTCTGGCACCCAGGCTTGCAGGCTGTGATCTGTTGCACTTGACCATCGGCTGCATGCAAAGAGCTGGCTGGTCCGCCTACAGCGCTGTGCAGGGCGTCCGGCCGCCTGCCTAACGTTTCAAGGACTTTGCACCGCCCGCACGCTAGCTGCAGTGATGCCTGCTCACAAATGCCTCCTGCCGCCCCGTCTTTCACCTGCGGCGTGCAGGGCACCTGGCCCACGGGCATCCAGGCGCCGCTGATGGACGTCGGCGAGTTTGAGTGCCTCGACTATGTGTATGTGTGGACTGCGCCCGACTATGAAGTAAAGTGAGCTTGCCTGCAGGGCAGGGCGGCTGCTTCTGCCACAGGCTTTGCGCACCACGGGCTGGAGGGCGGTTGAAGACGGGGTGATGTGTGGCCTGTTAGCTTGGTGCACTGCTTTTCACAGGCTTCGCTGTGCAGGCGCAGTTCACACTATTCCTGCAGGCGGCGCACCAGCTGTGGTACTGCATGCCAGGCAGCTGCGCCCGTCTGGTGCCGACTACCCTGCAGCCTGCCGCAGCATGTGGCCTGAAGCGAAACCCTTCCGCTGGAGTCTTCACTTCGTTGAGTCAACTTCCCGCTGCGCTCTGCCCCTCTGCAGGGTGCTGTCTGCCGAGGTGCACGGCCTGCAGCCCGCCGCCCACGACAAGACGCTGTTCCCCTCAGACCACGCCGCCATCAAGGCGACGCTGGAGGTCAGCAGGAAGCTGCCCGTTGACCTGCAGGCAGCCAGCAGCAGCAGGGCGATCGGCGGCGGCGGCGGCAAGGGAGGGGGCGTTGCTGGCCAGAGCAGCCTGTAGCAGGGCGCGGTACATCCCTGCCATACTGCTCCCGAGCATTGTACACTTCAAGCGCCTACTGTTGCTCTTTTCTCCGACGGGCTCCTGCACTTTCCTCCTGAGGCTGTGCCCTGCCGTCCTCCCATTTCATGTTGCACCCAACCTGTCAATTTTTCATGCATGCTCCAGAGCTCTGTGTGAGGGGCGCCCTCCTGCTTCCTGACCTCCATATCTGTGTTTTGGTTTTTGGTTGGTGTTTTTGGTTGGCCTGCAAGCCTGGCTTTGCTGGTTCCAATAGCGGCTGGCCCCTGGCCGTGCTTAGCCCCTCTCTGAAGAGCCGACTAACTTGCACCTGTAAATCTGCAATGCAATTCCGTTGGCTGGAACTTGGTCGCCGCCTGCTGCCACTCTCTGCTGCCTGCTCTGCTAGCAGATGCACGGGCGGTGTTGCTGCGCGGGGGAGCCAGCAGGACATGCAGACAGCATAGCTGTTGGGGAGCCCTGCAAGTTAAGAGCCCTGGTGAGCGGTAGCACCGCATGCCAGCAAGGCAGACTGCTCCCATCACACGCCTCCCTGCTTGCTGCTGAGCCATGCATGGACATGGGCACCAGGAATGCTCTGAGTACGCGGCCTGGGGCAGGCAGGGGGTTGAGCGCCAGGGTGTTGAGCGCCGGAGTCAAGATGGCGCCATGGCCTGCGTGGGTCTGCTGCGGGGCCAGCGGCAGCGGCGCAACCAAATGTTGCCTTCATGCACGTCGCTATCGCGTCGTTATCACTAAGTGCATGTTCGGTGCCAGGTTGCGGATTTCAGGAGGCATTTCAGGAGGCAAGCCGCAGGCGCGAGCGCAGAGGAGCGCAGTGGAGGCCCTGTTTCACTGGGGCTCGTAGTTCGCGGCGCTGGTGGGTGAGATCTCGGCGGGCGCTGTGGGCCTAATCCAGCAAAGCGCGGAACTTGCTGGCCAGCACCAACTGCTTCAAGCCGTTTGACCCGCGGACGCCGCCCGCCCGCTCCGTTCCGCAGACTCTCCAAGACAACAGCATGGGCCCAGCTGATGCCCAGCGCAAGATTGTTGAGCTTGAGCATGAAGTGGAGGAGCTTAGCCAGGTGGGTGCTGCAAGCTGGCTGCAGAGACTGCTAGAACAGCATTTGAGCTGCAGGCTCGTGACGCACTGCAAGTGAACTCCAGATGCAGCGCCCCTGTCCAACGCAGGTGGTGGAGACACTGACAGCTGAACGAGGGTTTGCGATAATGCGGGCCAGCAACTGTAGCCAGCACAAGGAGAACCTGACGGAGGTGATCACTGCACAGTGGCAGCAGCTGGCGCAGCGCGAGGTGAGGCAAAATGGCCAGCACTGGCATGGAAGCATTTCAGCTCTGCATGGCATAGCCGGCAGCAGGGAGGGTCCTTGGTCTGGCAACGCGGCGTCTGGCAGACATGCGCCATTTTGGCCCTCACCAATGGTGTGCAGCCTTGACCACTGCTGGAGCTTGTGGGTGCACTGCGCACTGCCCGCAAGCTGCTTGAGAGCAACCGCCCTGCGGGCGAGGTGGCAGGGTACCTGGGCCAGATCATGGACAAGTACCCGCTTGCACAGGGGGTCTGGACAGAGCGTCCTTGGCAGGCAAGCCCGGCAGCGCGGCTGCCGAGAGGGCAGGATGGAAGTTGCGGGAACACTTCTCAATGGGTCCTGTGACAGAGAAACAGCAATCCTGCTGCTGCCAATTCACAGTTTGTCTTCACGGCTTCCTCCTGTTGCAGGAGATTGCAGATGATGAAGGTCTGGCAGCAGCAGCTGCAGGCGCACCTCTGCCTGGCACCAGCAAAGCCAGCCAGGGGGCTAGTGGCAGAAGCGAGGCTACCAGCGCCACTGAAACCAGCAGCAACAGTGAGAGCAGCACCGCCAGCAACAACGAGCTCGGTGTGATGTGTGCAGCTGCTGCTCCAGAGCAGGGGCAAGCAGCCAGTGGCAGAGGCATGCAGCCTGCAACAGCTGGCGTGGTTCGACAGCCTGACACATTCGCACAGCCCTCTAACCAGCACTACTGGCAGCGCATGCGGCAGCAGAAGATGCAGGAGCGAGGGCGGGAGCAGCAGGAGGACGGGTGCTCTGGGGATGGGGGCGCAATTGCGGCAGGAGCGGCTCCCGTCACTTCGCAACTGCGCCGCGCCGCCATGGCCCGCTCTGGTCAGGTGAGAATGCCTGAAGGTGTTGTCGCAGTAGCATGGCGTGAAGAAAACTTGAATGGGGGTGCGCACTTCCTTGATGCAGAGCCTGATGTGTTTCTTCCCTGGTAGCCTTGGGTTGTGACACACCGTCTGGCCAGCAGTTTGATCCGCCTTGCCTGCTGGCAGACATTCCTGCTTCGGTCATGCGCAGCTCTTTGGAGCTCATGGATGCAGGGCGACCGAGCCGGCATGCACCTTCCCTGGCTTCTCTCTCACTACACAGCATGCCGGGCCCCTGCTGCAGGCACTCACAGGCTGCGCCGCAACAGCCGCCGTCTCAGGCCAGCATGAGCCGGCTGAGCATGCGGGTCTGCCCGCAGGTGCGGGCGCTCACCTGACAGCAGACGTGGGCGGGGTCGGCGTGCTGGGCCTGAAGCCCGGCTTTGGTGGCCTGGAGGCTGAGCAGGAGGTGCCGGGCGGCGGCGGCACGGCGGCAGACGCCACAGCTGCTGCCAGCCGGAGGGGCATCTGGCCTGCTTCGGTGCCCGATGCGCAGCTGCACCTGCTGCCGCTGGGCACAGACGTGGTGCACTTCCACCGCGACCTCGTGCTCAGCTCGCTGGGGCAGCACGCCTCCGCCCAGAGCCGCGGCGTTGGCGAGCTGTGCAACTCAGGAGCGTCCCGCGGCCTGGTGAGGCTGCCCTGCTTGCTAGGCACCAGCTGCTGACTGGTGCCTGTCGAACGCTTGGACGAGCTTGTTTTGTGCGTGGCTGTGATGCCGGCCCAAGCTGCTGGCTGAAATGCTGCTTCTTCATCTCGAATCATCTGTTGCGCACAAGAACTGTCTTAGCCTGCTGCCCCGCCCTGCAGTTCAGCTACGCTCGCGCCTCTGCAATGCCCAGAGGGCCCAGTGGCCAGCCGCTCAGCAAGCGCAACCGCACTGCCAGGGCGCTTCGGGTTGTGGTGCTGCAGCCAAAGACCGACGTCCTGGCAGAGTCAGCACAGGCGGCAGCAGCTGGGGATGCTCAGGCAGCTGTGGCACTGCAGGCAGCAACAGCGCCGCAGTCAAGGGGGGCCCTGACTGTGTGGGCAGTGGCCGAGGCCGGCAAGGACAGCGTGCAGCTTTTTGTGGAGAAGGCAGTGCTGCAGCGCATGGCAGCCTGCGAGATAGCTGCAGAGCGCTGGCGTGCGGCGCTGCCAGACGTCAGCAGGTCTGGCAGAGGGAATGCAAAGCAGGTCAGGGACGTGATGGAGCAGCACTTCATGGCGGCGGTGTCCGACCTCTGAAAGCGATTCACAGTGGAAATTCTCAGTCTCTTCCTGCGTCTCACAAACAATGACCAATCTGCTCTCCTTCGACAGTACCTAGATTGTAGCTTGACCAAGGCAATGTGATTACTGTATCGAGGGTCTCAAGCGAATATACACAGGGAACTAGGGAAACATGGCTGCTTGATCAGGCCAAGACCGCAGGGGCCAGGCCGAGGCTTTTCGTGCGGCCAGCAGGCGGTAGCGGTGGTGTCGTCTCTCACTACATGCCTGGTCGTCTGGCGCTGCCGCAGCTGCCCACGGCCAGCCGGGGACTACTGGGTGGCTATTCCAGCTTTGTCCGCGCCAGCAGCTTAGCCAGCGGTTGAAGATGGCCTGGCATCTTCTCTGCCGCTTGCTGCAAATCCTGCTTCGTCTTCCTGCTGACGCGAGGCCGAAGGCGAAGCTGTAGTGCGCGGGGTTCAGTGCTGCCCCTGGCAGGGTGGGCAGCGGTGCGTGAGGGGCACCCGCCTGCTGCGCAGCGCCGCTGCTGCCCGTCTGCTGGGGCTGTTGTCCTGCTTCTGCCGCCTGCAGCATCACAGGTCTGCAAGGTGGGGACATTGGGCCAGGGTGATTTGGCTGAACTTGTGCCTTGTCCTCTGTTGGCACTCGAAGGGACCCTAGCAGTCGGGCAGCGCACGAAGCAGCCCCTGCCTGCATGCTCATACGAGAGCAGTTGGCAGACCGCCTGTCCTCCTGGCCCAGCAGCAAGAAATTTGCAGGAACAAGCTGTGCAACACACTTGCCATGATAGGGCGCGCCTCCTCACCTGTGCTCCACCAGGCTCTTGTACTGCGCCGCCTTCACCACCTCCAGCATCGCTGAGTCGCGGACTGCTGGAGTGCGCGGCACACCCGCCTCGGTGCAACTGGACTGCGGCGAGCTGCCGGTGGGCTGAGCCGCTGGGGCACCATCGTCGGTGAAGGTGATGTGGCGTGGCGTAGCCAGCTGCAGGTGGGCATGGCAAGAACAGCGTGTGTGTTTGTGCACGGGTGCCAAGAGAGGCTGCACACAGAAAGAAGGGTGTTATTTTTTTGCTGACCGCCAGCAGCGTGTCCTTCGGCCTGCAATCTAGCACATCAATTTGCAGACGTTCAAGCTACACGCAAGCCTAGATCAAACTTCTAAGACTTCCCCTGAATACACGAGGCATACTCGTCTGGCATCAAACAAATGCTCCTTACCCCACTGTCCTCGCCGCACTCCGTGGCCAGCAAGCCAGCAATCTCAGGCGGCATGTTGTTGCCCTTGTACACTTGATTGAACAGGTGCACGATGAGGTGCTCATGCCTCAACTGCAGGTGAAAAGAATTCAGTTGGACGCAGCTGACAGCGGTGTCCAACTAGGCCTGGTGTGGCTTCAGCAGATGGCTGGGCAGCCAGACTCGACCAGCGCAGTCATGAAGCATACACAACCGTGCATCCCTTCATCCCACGGCAAACATCACGTAGCGCGAGGGGCTGCTCAGCACAACAGTCTCACATTCTGCTTCTTTGTGGTCAGCTGCAGGCTGTCCACGTCCCTCCGCAGGACGCGCGTCCCTCCGCAGCGTGGCCAGCTCATTTTTCATCTGGTCAATGTCCACGCCCATGGTATCCACCCGCTGAGCCACGATCTGCAGGTCAGAAGTGCTTACAGTGGGAAAACTGAGCAGGGGGGTGCGCAATTTGCTCGTTGACGCCACTTAACTGACCGGGCCTGAGCAGGGGATGTGCGTCAGCTGCGCGTGTCAGGTGTCTGGCTTCTGGCGTTGGCACATTTCCGGCCCACCAGCACATGCAATAGCCTCAGGCTGAAGGGCCCATGCAACCGCAGCAAGGGGTGTCTGAGTCGGGATGTGTGCAGGGTGCTCACTTCAACTGCCTGGCTTTTGTGCGTGACATTTTTCTGCCCACTGGCCCACCCAATACCCTCAGCCCCATGCACCCACCTGTATGCAGCCTGCGATGCACACATCCAGGGCGGTCTTGTCCACCAGCTGCCGCGCAAAGTCTCCATCCATGATGCGCAGCAGCTCGGTGACCTGCACGAGCGTGGCGCCAAGCACGTCCCCCAGCTCCAGCTCGTTCAGCAGCTTGGCCACGGACACCAGCTGGTCAGCATGTTGCAATCTGCCTTGCTGCGGAGGGGGGGGGGGGGGGGCACAGGGCACAGCCAGCTGTCGGCAAGGGCCAAGGGCAGGCAGGTTGTGATGGTCTCTGCCCGCAGCCAGGCTGATGCCGCCGTGCCGGCGCAGGATCTTTTGGGTATCCAGCCTATGCCCTAGCAGCGGTCAAGCTGCAATGGGCAGCACCCTCATTCCTCACACAAGCTGGAACAGCTCGTACACCAGGTGGGGCGGGCTGCCGCAGGGCTTGCCCAGGGGCCCTGCAGGGACAGCACATGCCACAACCAGCGGGCTGGGACTGCAGGTCAGATCTGTCAGAAGCCAGAGCTCCCAGATCAGGGCGACAGAGCTCACAGCCCTGCCCACCAGCCTGCTCCGCGCAGCACGCGCAGAAGCAGCCCTCCCTTGCACTTCTGCACGGCCCATGGCCCAGCACTCACTGCTGACTTCGTACAAGGGGATGGTGCGCAGGCCATTGTCCACAGCCTGCTTGATCCACCCGAAGATCTCCTGGTGCAGCGTGGCCAGCTCTGCGATGGTGCACAGCTCGGGCTCCAGCAACTTGCACGCTGCAAACAGGGAGGGGAGAGGGCGAGGGGGGAACTTCTGCTGGCGTTTTTGGGGCTTTCGCACAGCAGCACCCATGCAGGCCAAATCAGCTCGAACCTCCCCTGCTCAGGGCAGAAAGCGTTTGAATGTGCAAACTGCCATCAGCCCGTAAGTCGAAGCAGTTGATTTGTTGCTGGCTGCAAGGGAAGACAACCTGAGTGTTTCCCTGCCCCCACATAAGCCCAGGCTCACTCGGCGTCCGTCTCCAGGTGAATTCTCCTCAGCAGCGCGCGCAGGCAGCTGCTGATGTTTGAATCCTCTGCGGAGTAGACGCGGATGACGCCGTGGCCCAAGTGAGGGCAGAAGGAGTCCACCCAGAATGCGTCACAAGCCAGCAGGAAGAGCGGCTCATACAGCAGAGTCTGGAACAGGCTATTCACAGTGGAGCCCAGCGGCGACTGCGGAAAGAGGGGCTTGCAGAGTGCTAGCCAGGCATTCTTCAAACAGCATATTAATGACTTTTGTTAACTGCATCGTTTTTTGTGCATTTTGCACAAGGCATGCTGCCCCACACTGCCTGTGCTGCACAGCCCCAACACAGCACTTCCCCCTGTCCTCACCTCGCTCATGCGCTCCTTGATGTCCTCGCCGGCGCGGTAGGCCAGGGCGCGGCCCACCACCAGGTACAGCGACACCAACGAGAGCAGGAGGAACTGTTGCTTTGCCGATGCCGGGATGTGCTGCCGCAGGCAGGCCTCCATCTCGGCTAGGGCTGCCAGGCAGGTGCAAGGGTCCCGCAGCCTGGCCTGACGCTCCTCCAGAAGGAAGAGCAGCTGCATGGGGGGAGTGAAGGGAGGCAATGCAAGCCAAGCGGGCTTTGGGGTTGGTGACTTGGCAGGTGCATTGCAGAGGAGGAGGGCGAGAGAAGACGGGCTGCCTCAGCCTGGTGGCCATACAAAATAGACCTGGCAGGCAGCCGTTTAAACCTGAGGTGCACCTGCCCCTGCTCAGTTGGCACACGACGAAGTGTCCCCAGCACTTGGCCCAGGAGCCCCCCAGGCCTCACCATCAGCAGGCTGGGCAGCGCGCCCGCCATCATGCCGCCAGGCCCGCCGCCACGCAGGCGGACACTCGTGCAGCACTTGAGCAGCCCAGACAGGGTCTCCAGGGCGGCCGGGGGCTGCAGCTCATTGCTGGGCAGGAAGCGCTCGAAGCTGTCCATCAGCTTGTCCTCGATGATCTCTTCCATGTCCTGTGGGGGTGGCAGCACAGCGGGCGCAGCAGGAATACCAATGTCAGGAAAACCAAAGGTCCTAGCACTACTCGGTTTAGTGGGGCTGTGCAAACAGGCATGCATGTAGGTCCTCAACGCAATGTTGCTCCTGCAACCTTGCGTTGCCATTCACGCACCAAGCTCAGGAATGTCATCATGGGCAGCTTGATGGCAATCTCCTTGAAGAGTTGCGCATCTGGCCTCGCCTTGATGACGGCGGCACACACCTCATTGATTAGGTCGCCGCCGCTATCATGCCAGTTTGCAGCTCGGTCCACGTACGCCTCCATGCCAGCCTGTGGCATGGTGAGCCAATTAGTCTTATTAAAAAGTCTTACTAAATTAGTTACAGCACCCAACGGCAGGAGGCGGGCGGGCAGCAAGCAAGCGGCAAGTGCCGTGGGGACGTGCTGGCCGGTCAGCCGGCTGCCAATCTGTTCCTTACTCGTCACTGTGGGATGGAAGACACGCCTTGGCACGCAGTTTCAATCCGAAGGCGGCAACCGCTGTGCGAAAACAGGTTTCGGCGAATCAATCGCTGCTTGGGCCCACTCACCAGCACCGATGGGCTGCGTCAAAGAGACGGCCGGCCGACGCGCCCTGTTTTCTGTTCGAAGCCGGCGACCGACGTGAAGCAGCTCGGAGACTTGGTGCTGGGCCCCCTATGCAGCCATAAATGAGACTGGAGGACAAAAAGGAGCGTCAAAAGTCGCAACAGTGCCTGCAGAGGATGGCCATCCTGCATCGCCGACACGCCGTGCCGCTGCCTTGTGTTCCCTGCGCTTGAGTGAGGACGCCATCGTGCTTGATCGTCCTCCCCTGTCAGCAGCATTCTGCTTGCACTGACAGGAAAGATCTGGGTAAGCGTGTGGCCAGCCTCGGATGCCAGGCGCAAGCGAGGCACAAAGGCGGCGGCGCCCCGGCGGGGGCCGTGCACCCGCCGCCTGCTGCCAGCGGGCAGCGGCACTTGTAGTCACCGTGGACAGCCTGCAGCCTGTGCATGCTCAGCGTAATCAAGCATAGGCTGATTTGTGTGCGCAGCTCTGGTTAGCTGCAGGAGACTGTTCTGCTTGTGCTGAGCTGCCTCCGCTGTGGGGTGCGTGTCGGCACTGCTGTGGCCGGCCCCCCCAAACTGACAAGAGAACACAAAGGGGAGAGGAGGGGACACCACGTAGGCTCAGTCCTGCAAGGAGGGTGGGCGGGGGGGGTGGGAAGCCTGGCTGGCGCCTATGAAGGCGCCGAGGCAAGCTGCTGCCTGAGTCAACCGCAACTGGAGAGCCGGAGGGCTGGATCGCAGAAGACCCCAGCCCTCTGCTGAACATGCTGTACCGCCTGCCGCCCTCGGCAGGCGTACTGGCAGCAAGTGCCCAAGTGCATCTTGGGCGCACTGCCAAAGGCCTGCCACAGCACAAGCTTGGCTTACACCTCATGTGCAATCGGTGTAAGCACGCTGAGAAGGGCATGCGCGCCTGCAAATGGTGCATGCTGCACGTGAGTGGGGGGCTCCGCCAGCGCTTGGAGATGAATGCGCAGGCCCTACCGTTGCAATTTGTGGGTTCAGGCTTACAAGGCTACTGAGCATGATGGCAGTGCCATCTCGGCTGTGGTGTACACTCAGCTCGTCACAGAAGCAGCTTATGCACAGATCAAGATGCACAATTAGCAAGCGACAAGGCCCTTGCATTTGCGGTGGATTTCTGCAGAGCTATGCACACAACAGGAGAAGCATGGCGAGGAACAGGCGCAGCTGCAGCGCAAGCAGCAGGAGATGGAGCACATCATAGAGGTGCGTGATGCTGATGATGCTGAACTGATTTACCTGCAAACAACCCAATGATTGGGGTCAGAGCCTGACTGCACACGGTCCTCACCATCACCTAGCTGGCCCTGCTGCAGGAGCTCCACAACGGGATTGACAGTGCCTTTCGATTCTGCGAGGCTGCTCAATATGCAAAGATGCGCCAAGTTCTGCACGACATGCGTGCCCAGCGCTCCCTGCCTCGAGCAAGAATGCCGGCGCAGGCAGAGGCCCCACCGGCGGCAGGCACAGCTGGCGTGCAGCCGGGAGGCAGCAGCCAGCATGTCGAGCCCGAGCCGCTCAAGAATGCAGAGGCACGGCGCCTTGAGCTGGCACGTGTAGGCGAGGAGTGTCACACTGATGCAGAGCAGCAGCGGCCATCCAGAAGTGCGGGCACGAGGCCGGGCGCGGCTGGGGTGCAACAGCAGCGTGCCAGTGGCATCCCCAGCACAGCGCTCTCCATGGCTGAAGCCTCAGAGCAGCAGGGCACAACAGCGAATGTTGCGCCAGACCCCGCTGCAGCTGCTGCTGCGCCTGGCAGCAGTGGTGCTTCATGCCCAGCTGCCGCTGGAGCCAGGGTTCCTGATGTCTCTCGCAGCGCCTGGCCTGCCTTGGCTTCGGAGAATTGGCGGCCAGGTAGCAGCAGTGGCCCCCAGCTCGCTGCAGCTCAGCCACAGCAGCGGCAGGCAGCAGCAGATGGACAGCTGGCTGGGGCTGCGGCACGGCAAAGGCAGGACGCGGCTATCCCATGCACGGCAGGAGAGCCGCCCCGCTCCAGCACCCAATTGCGCGCATCTGGCGGCATGGCTTCCAGCGCGTCGAAGCAGGTGAGCATGGAAGGATAGCATGCTGGTTGGGCTGCTTCAACGGACTGGGCTCCTGTTTCAGTGCTCCGTGTGATTCTGCTATGCTTGCTTGCTGACCCAGTGGCCAGCCCACATTCCTGCCCAGCAGCATCTGGCCATGCCTGGCTGTCCAAGACATCAAGGCCAGACCCTTCAGCACCCATTGCCCCCCACCTGGCTGTTCCATCACAGTAGCATGCACTGCTCCAATGTCCAGCGCACGTGGAAAGTGTACTCGTGCCCTCCTCTTTTCTTGTGTGCAGTCACAGGATGGCGCTGCTGCACTCCATGCTGGCACTGCCTCGCCGCTCAACCCTGGAGCAGCTGCTGGCTCTGGTATGGTGCTGGAGCCACTGCCAACAACTGCACTGCAGCTGGGGGCAGTGCCACCAACCGTGCTGCTGCTGGAGGCCCAGCCCAGCGCAGCGCGGGAGGCAGCAGCTGGTGCAGGAAGCAACGAAGCAGCAGGGGGAGGGAGCGGCGAGCAGCCACTGATGTGTGCTGCAGGCGTGATTCTTTCAGCAGGTGGAGACGGCGCTGAGCAGCCAGGCGGGAGCGAAGGAGCAGGGAACGCCTCGCAGGGGGCAGATCCTGGCAGTAGCAGTGCTCAAGCAGCCGGCGCTGACCAGCCGGTGCAAGGCGCAGGCTGGGGCGCCAGGCCTGTGGTGGCTGGGAGCCGAGATGCTGAGGGCAAGCTGCCAGAGTTCTTGGCAGGCTTCGGTGTTGCCTGCGGCGTGCCAGCCGAGCCCTACGATGGACAGCCTGACAGCCGCTGTGCTCTAGGGCACCTGCACAGCCACAGCAGCGTCAAGGCAACGGGCGGCTTAGTGACGATTGAGGAGGTCAGCAGTGGTGATGACTTTGCCTACAGCATGCCTTGTTGCTTGCCGGCATCAGCACAACCAGACCTTCTGTCGTGAACGTTTGTTTTATATCCCACAGTCCATCCGCCCTTGCCACATGCAGGAAGTCTGCTTCAACCTGCCGCTGTCGCTGAGCTGCCTGGGACCTTACCTTGCTTTGCTTGGAGTGGTGGACGCCGGCGCATCGGTTGTGCTCGCTGCAGACCTGTTCAGCACACACCTTCCAAAAAGGATGGGCTTGCTGTGCAAGGGTGCAGCGCACAACTTGGTCAGCATGGCGCTCATGCTGGTAAGTTGAGCAAAGGAGGGTGCAGGGTTGTACGCTTGAGTTGTGAGAAGAAGGCCTGCTGGCGCCAGCATGCGTCCCACGCAATGCCTGTTGGCCGGCATCTAAAATTTTAGGTCTGCAGTTCTGAGAACAACTCTGTGTGCAAATCCTGCGGTCATCCCTGTGCCCTCAGCCAGCCCGCAAGTGAACACACTCAGTCATGTCCACCCAATGCGCTGCCCGCTTACCTTGCCATATTATTGCAGCGATCGCGGCTGCTGAGCTTGGCGCTGCTCGACCTGAATGAGCGCTGCCAGCGAGGCGAGGTGCTGCCGGGAGTCCCTGACTCTTTCGGCTGTGTCCAGCTGCCGCTGACATTGGAGCAGCATGTGCACCACGCGCCTCGTGTGCACGTGTACACACACATTGAGCAGGGCGGCAGGAAAGTGCCTGGAAAGATATTCTCCGCCCCGGCAGTGCCTGGTGAGAAGAACGTCTTAGTTCTGTCATCATCATCCAGTGCCGCTGTGGTCAAATCGCGTTTGTCCTGTGATGCGTGCTGCTTGGCTTGATTCGTGTTAACAGCCTGCCCAAGTAAGCTTTGTGATAAAGAAGCTTGCAACCCATTCATGCATCCCTGCTGCAGCCGCAGGCCACGCTGGCCTCCACCTCGCTGGCTACGCAGCCTTGTTTCCCACCACCGTGGGAGGCGACACCGGCGACTACGCGCGAAGCAGGCAGCGCAGCGGCACAGCATGGTGTGAGGAGATGGTGCGAGCGCACAGGCTGACAGAGCTGCAGGTAGGCTTAAAAGTGGGCTCGACGAGAAAGGCAGCCTCGCCTGGTTCTGCCTCTGAATTCCTCAAGAAAATGTCAGTGCGACCCCACTTTTCCCTTGTGTTCATTGGCAGGTTGACAGTCTGTGCTACCTGGAGGATGTGTACTGGACGTCCCAGCTGTGCATGCAGCGCTTCCGGGAGGAATTTCCTGATGAGCGCAAGGTGGAGACTGTGGTGAAGCAGCTGGCGGCAGGCATCTTTGCCTTGCGGGACGCACTGGGCAGCGGCGACGCGTCAGTGGCACAGCAGAGTGCCAGGCAGGTGCAGGACAAGGTGCAGCTGGCCCGGCGGTTTTTGCAGGCCATGCCCTTTGCAGTGGACCAGGCGGCAGCACGGGGCGCTGATGCACTGCCGATCGGCTAGCAGGGTGCCAACTTCGACTGAGCCCGGCAACCAGTTTGGCAACTGGCCCTTGTGTAAAGGGTGTGGCTGGCAGATTGGTGCACCGCCATAAGATCAGTTTCTTTGAAGGATGATCTGAGAGGCTGGCAGCTATGCTTGCAGCTGCTGCCATGGATTGGTGCGTAGGCTATCCACCAGGTTGTGTCCAGCATGGGTGCAGAGGGCCTGCATGGGTCAACGTAAGCTGGCGGCGGCGCCACTGTGCATGGCAGGCATCGACCGCGTACAGCACAGTGGCCAGCAGCATTGGCCAGCAAGTTATCTAGCCTCCCGGGGGCATTAGGTTGCATTACAATTCCTTGCGCCAGGCTGCCACAGGGGGTGATACAGCTGTTGGGCTATGTTGGCTATATCAGCCTGCCATAAACACAGACATGCACAGGTACTTTGCCCTTTTAGACGTGCACGACGGAACTGTTAAAGGCTGCACGTTGGTTGACCCTTCCCAACCCGCAAGGGCAGCGCAACCGTTGCAGCCACTGCAATGCTTGCCCGGCATGCCAGTTGCTGCCAGGTTGAAGGCAAGTAGGTGTATTAGCTGCGCAAGATGCTGCCAAGACTGGGAATACTCAGCCGTTAAACAAACGTGCACACGCTTAAGATGCCAGAGGACAAATGTGGTGAGAGAAAGCCCACCAGCAGGCAATCAGGTGCCTGCTGTTGCCGCCACTGACCGCCAGCTCGCCGCCGCTCTGGTGCCATGTCGAGTCGGCTCCGCGGCTGCGGCTGCATCCATTCGCCTTCGTCTTTTATCAGATTCAAGCCATCCATTCGAGGCTGCGCCATAGCTCTTCCTGACCCGATCACAGCCGCCGATCGCCATTCCAGCTCGTGCGGACCCAGCTGCAGAGCTTCGATCGCCGGCACAGTTGGCAAGGATCATGGCGGCCGCAGCGCTGCAGCAGCAAGTGAGTGCCCGACCAAACCAGGCTGCCTGGCGAGCGCCCGGGGCCGCTGTTCGACGATCGGAACCTGTATCATATGCTGCTGTATGCGCCGGCCATCGCCCGTCTCAGCCCTGTTACACCTGCCACTGCCGCCACGCGCCACTGCCGCCTCCTGGGTTGCCTGTGCAGCTGGCGGCCGCCGAGGAGGCCTCGGGGCCGCAGGCCATTGCGCAGCTGCGGGAGATTGTCAGCGGGCCAGCACCCAATGATGCCGAGTGCCTGAAGGTCAAGGAGGCGGCACTGGGCAAGCTGGCAGATGCGCTGGTGCAGGCCAATGATGCCCCAGCGCTGCGCAGCCTGCTGACCGAGCTGCGCCCGCTGTTCGGCGCGATCCCCAAGGCCAAGACCGCCAAGATAGTGCGCACAATTATTGACAGCATCGCCCGTGTGCCTGGCAGCCAGCAGCTGCTGGTGAGGCGGCGGGGCTTGTGGCTTGCTTGCCAGAGATGGGCAGGGAGCTGTCTGGCCAAGGCTGGAGTTGGGCGTATGCATGCGGCAGGCCGGTGCACGTTGCCAGCTGAGGCCATGTCTTCCCGCTTCAAATTGGCGGCAGGCGCGCGGGTTGCAGGGCGGATTGGGAAGGCCATCATCTTGCCCCCAACCTGCGCTTCGCCGCTGTCCCCCCATGGCGTGGCCTTGCCCCAACCAGCCCATGTCGCTGCCCCCCACCCCCCACTTCAGCTGGAGGTGTGCCGCGAGCAGGTGGAGTGGGCCACCGCCGAGAAGCGCACCTTCCTGCGGCAGCGCATCGAGATCCGCCTGGCGCAGCTGCAGATGGACCTCAGGGAGTACACGGCGGCCCTGCAGCTCATCGGTGGGCCGCCCTCTCGTGCTGCTGTCGGCTCCCATTTGCTTGGGGCGCATCATCCAGCTGCTGGGTTTAGCTGCACTCGGGACTGTAGGCCGCCCCCCAGGGATGCAGCTCGTCGGCCGGCCTTGCACACGCTGCGCTCTGCCATCCGCCCTTGTTTGATGTCCGGCAGCGGCCTGAGGTTTGGTTTCGTTCCTATCGACCCTGCGCCTGGCCCCCCTGCAGGCAAGCTGCTGACCGAGGTGAAGCGGCTGGACGACAAGCTGCTGCTGGTGGACATCCACCTGCTCGAGTCTAAGGTGTGTGTGTGGGGTGGGGGGGGGGGGGGCCACGCGGGAGGTGAGGCGCGTCTGGGGTGCGGGGGCGAGGTGCACCAGTCTGGTTGCAGCCAGCTGCCCCTCGCGCGTGACCAGCTGCCACCCCTGCCAGGTGCTCGCTGAGCAGAGCCCACCGCCTGGCGCCCCGCGGGCCTGGCCTGCACCACGCCACTTGCTCACGTGCTTGTAGATGGTGGATATGAAGTCCAGCACCAGGATGTGCTCCTCGCGCAGGCTCTCGCGCAGCCGCCGCGCGCAGTCGTGCGCCGCCAGGTAGCGCGAGCACAGGTGGCGGTTGCCGGTGCCGCCGGGCACCGCGCCCTGCGGGGGGCGGGGGCAGGGGCGTTGGTGTTGGGCTGGCGGCGTGCCATCGTCGCACACCGCACATCACAGCACCCTGGCGTGCAAGCACCAGTGCTGAGCCCGGCGCGGCTGGCAGCAGCCCCGG
>KQ482057.1:843851-858492 GCA_001430745.1 Auxenochlorella pyrenoidosa | reverse complement strand
GTGGTGCTGTGGTGGTGGGGCCTTGGGCCTCCGGTGGGCGCGGCTGCATGCATCTCAAGAGTGCCCAGGTGCGGCTCACCCGGCTGCATGTGTTCTTAGTGCCGTCGTGCCGGCGCTGCGGCCCGAGTGCAGCAGGCAGGCAGCGCCCAGGTGGTAACCCGCCCAGAAGGGCCTGCAAGGCATCAACACCCGCCTGCACGCAACGTCCGCCGACCCCCACGCTTCTTGGTCCCGCCCCCCCTGTCTGCTGCAGTACGAGGGCGCCGCCCCGCCGGCCCACATGATCCTGGCGGCCGGCATGCTCAGCAGCAGCATCGCGCAGTTTGCGGCCTACCCGCTGGCGCTCACGCGCACGCGCCTGCAGGCGCAGGGCATCGGCGGCAAGCCCATCAAGTATGCCGGCATGGGCGACGTGCTGCGAAAGACGGTGGCCAACGAGGGGGTGCGCGGCCTCTACAAGGTGGGGGGGTGTGGTTTTTGGGGGGGGGGGAGGCCGGGGGAGGGAGGAGGGCAGAGGTGTTGGCGGCGGCTGTGGCGCTCTGTGCCTGCCGAGGGGGTGTGTTGCTCTCCTGCGGGCTTTGTGGCGGGCAGTTGGCGGGGCGCTGCTGGCGGTTGGTGGGGAGGGTGCCAGGGTTTTGCTTGCCGGGCCCTGCGCCGGTACTGTGCTGCGCTTGCCGGGGCAGAGGCGAGGAGCAGGCATTCAGTCATTGCTTTTGTGCCACCCAGCCCTGCCCTGCCTCTGAAGGCTGCCGCCCCCCCTGCCCCCCCCCCCTCGCAGGGCTCGCTGACCAACCTCGCCAAGGTCGCGCCCGCGGCGGGCATCAGCTGGCTGGTGTTTGAGCAGGCCAAGCTGCTCATGTCGGTGGACCCGCGGCGGTAGCTTCCGCCGGCGGCGCCGCGGGCAGCCGCCAGCTGGGCGTCGGCAGCCGCTGCTGTGCCGCCCGTGGCGCCGCGGCCTTGTTCTTCGCATGGTTCGCACCCTGCCATGGCATGCCGCAGCGCTGCTGCACCGCGCGGCCTGTTGAGTCCCGCAACCCCATGGCAGGCCCGACCTGTGCACAAACCCAGACTGCTGTACCACCCCACCTTGCTTCCGCCCTTGTTCCCTTGTGCCCCACCCTGCATCAGGCCCTGCGGCGGCACTGCCTGCCTCCCCCTCTGTTGCCCCCCCACATTGATCCCTCCTGCACCGCCTGCTCCTGCTCGCCTCAGTGCGCTAACCGCCTGCCCCTACCGCCTTCCCCCCTTTGGCCCTCCAACGTCGCCTCCCACATGCCTGGCACCGACTTTTGGGTTGGGCGCCCTTGCGCCACCCCCCGCGTGTCACACAGGCATGCATAATTGCAAGGTTGCAAGGCTGAGAAAGCGCCAGTGAAGCTTGCGGGGCCAGGGAGATGCACAGCAGGGGACGAAGAGGGCCGGGAGGGAAACGCAGTGTGGCCACGCCGCCACACGTGCCACCCCCCAGCCAGCCAGACGCTCGGTTAGCAAGCTGCGCTGGGAGCGAGCTCGCTGGCTGCACCGCTGGTCGGCGTGCTCAGCAGCTGTGGGGCCTGGAGGCTGTGGGCACTGGAGGCGGTCCTGCCGGGTGCAGGCCAGCAGGCTGGCCGCCGCACGAAGGGGCGACGCAAGGGGGGGCCAGCGGCCCTCATGCCGGGGTCCTGCCGGCGCTGACCTCCACGCCGCGGGCGAACACCTCGATCACGCCGCGGTGCACCTCAGCTGGGGCATGGGTGAGGGTGGGGGGTGGCGGGGGGCTGAGGCAGCAGATGGGCTGCGCACCGCAAGATTTCTGACCTCCTGCCTGTTGGCTGCGCGCGCTCCCAGCACGCTCTCGGGCCGCTGCCGGTCGAGGCAAGGCATGCACGACGCCATTGCTCGCCAGCTTCCTTACCGCAAGCCCAGCAACACCCACCCCCCCTCGCCCACCGCGTTCCCAGCTGCGATGCGACTGCCAGGTGGGAGCCCTCGCACTGACCATCCCCCGCGCTCCTCCACACTGTGTGTGCGCACACCCATAGCCAGGCCCCCTTCCGTCCCCTACCCGTGATGTGGTTGCTGGGCAGCAGCTCGCCATCGGCGTTCCAGCGGCTCTCCTTGCCGCCCAAGGGCTCCACGTGCACGGCCACCGCCGGCACCACGGTGAAGAAGCCGTGCTCCCCCGCCGCCAGGCCTGCGTGCATGCGGGCGCGGCAGGGGCAGCAAGGCTGTGAACCTTAGGAGGGGGTGCAGCAGGCGCCACTGCAGGCGCCACCAGGCTCGCGAGCCCAAATCCACAGGCAGTGCCATGCCGACTTTGAAAGAGGGGACTGCAGTGGGTGCTTGTGCTGGTGAAATATGCACCAGCGCAGTCACTGCAGCAGCCCAGCGGTGCAAACTTGAGCAAGCAGTTTGCGCAGCGACGGCTGTGCGTTGCGCACCCGACTTTGAGAGCGTGAGCAGGAAGCGCAGGTACTGCAGGCGGCTGCACTTCTTGACCATGACCAGGTGGATCAGCCCGTCGGAGCGGTGGCCGTACCTGGAAAAAGGGACAAAAGCGGGGGCCGGGCCAAGGGCGCAGTGTTGGTGTGCACAGAGGTTTGGTTGCATGTCCTGGGTCGGCAGCATGCCGGCCGGCAGCAATCACGCTGTGGGAAGCAACCCAGGCGGGCAGCGCTGTGCACAAAGCTGGGCACAAGCACCATCGCGATTGACCAGACTGTCAACATGCAGGCGGGCACGGCACGTGGCGTGCTTACTTGGCCACGCCCTGCACGCTCTTTTCGCTGCGGCAGGGCATGATGACCAGCATGATGCCGGCAAACTCGCTCTCGATGTGCACCCACTCGCTGCGCCTGCGCAGCAGAAGGGCAGGCGCAAGGGCGGCGGAGGATCATCTCGAAAGTGGCTTGCACACTGCTGCCTGCCGAAGCCTGCGCCAAAGGCCCGGGAGAGCTCGACCCCTCCCCAAGCACAGGAGCCGCGTTCGATGCAACGACACATCGCAAGCTGTGCCCAGGCCGGCGCAGGCTGCGCCGGGCGTGGAAGCATCGTCAAGCCTTGGCAGCACTACGGGTGCTGCCCGCGGGCTGGCGCAGGGGGCGGCGCCTCACCGCCGCGTGAGCGAGCGCGTGCTGGCCTCCCGAAAGGCCGTCTGCAGCTTCATGTGCTCCCGCCCCAGCCGGCACAGGTCGCATCCCGCAGTGCACACCTGCGCGTGCACGAGGCGGGCGGGCAGGGGCGCAAGAGCGCAGCGGATCACAACTGATCCCACATCAAGCTTTGGCTGTATGCAGAACTGCTCTGGAGGTGCGTGAGCAGCCAGGTGGCCGCAGCGGCTTCCCAGCATCTGGCGCGCATGGCTGTGCACATGGCGGCGCACCTTGCCCGCCGCCGCCAGCTGGTCGGCCTCGGCGGGCAGGTAGGAGATGCGGGCGCGGTAGCTGCGGTTGGCTGCCAGCATCTTGGTGCCAATCTGCAGTTGCGATGCACCCGGGAGAGAAGGCAGGGGGCGGCACGGCAATCGTGTCATCCGTGCGTGCTGCCTGCCAGCAGGCGTGAACGGGACGAACGCAGCACCAACGGGCCAACTTGGGAGAGCCTGCAGCGAAATAGCTCAACAGGCAGGAGGCACCCGAGCGCTGGGCGGGCGCAGCGAGCAGTCTGGGGGGCCCTGCCAGCGGCGCCGCCTCACCACATCGTAGCGCAGCGGGCCCAGCCATCGGTAGTTCTCCGACTCGGCCATGACGTCGCCCATGAAGCCGTAGGACACCATGCAGGTGGCAAACGCGTGGTGCCCATCCGCTGCGCGCGAGGGGGGGGGAGCGAGCGTCAGCGGCTCGCAGAACTCGCACTTGTGCTGCATGCCAGCTGTCGGTGCCAGTGCAGGCTGCTCGCGTGTGGTGCCATGCTGTAGCTGCGCCACTCCAGCCCTCACCAGAGTCGATCCGGAGCACGTCCAGCGGGCAGCCGTCCCCCAGAGCGATGTGCATGGCGGCAGTGAAGGCCGACCGCGTGCCGTTGAGGGTGCAGGCAACTGCGCACAGGTAGGGTCAAAGCCAGGAGGGCGTGACACCAGGAGCGACCCAACGCAGCCAGGCAGGACAGCACGACATGCCTGGACAGAGAGCGTTTATGTTGAACGAAAAACGGGATCCTCAATGGTGCAAGACGCCCTGTGGCCAAGTATGTGCAGGAGGCAATCTCACAGCGGGCGAGTGGACTCTCCAGCGCACCTGCATCTGTTGAACCTGCTGGGATGTGGCCCACCCGAAGGCTGGCCGCAATGCTGCCTGTGCGGCTGTGCGCCGCTCCGCGCGCATGCCGTGCACCGCCCTGCAGCCCCGGCAGCCCAAAGCTGCCTGTTTTCACAAGCGCGGCTGCCGCCTCTGCTGCCTGCTGCGCCCCTGCGCTTGCCGCGCCGCCCTGCCGCTGCAGCTCCGCCGCCGCCGCCGCCGCTGCCGCTGCGTCTGCTGCTGCAGCCTCCTCCAAGTGCGCCTGCAGCTCTGCCCACTGGTGCTTGTCCAGGCTGGTGCCGGTGGGCACTGAGCGCAGCTCGAGCAGGCCATTGATGATCTCATGGAACAGCCTGGAAGAACAGATGCGTGGAACGAGACCTTTGACAAAAGCAGAGCGAGCAGCTCCAGCTGGCCGAACAATGTCTTCAATGGGCGGTCTTTAGCCCCCCTGAACAGGGGGCTCATGGGATGTGGTTTAATAGGCCAGCAGCCCCGTCCTCTGTGCTATGGAAGCAGCAGCGCAAAGTGTGACGTGCTCACCCGTCGCCACCAATTGCCACCACGCCGTCATAGCCCGCCAGCTCATCTCCAGGCATGTCTGCGGAGGATGAGTTGCGCCGGACCGAGGATCAGGTTGTGGCTGGGCCCCGGCTTGGCCAGCTTGGCATGCAGAACAAACAGCGGCCACAAATTTGTGTGCAGGCATGCACCCTGCGTGGCCGGCAGCGAAGTAGCGCGTGCATGCCTGGGCTGGGGACCCCGGCGGTGCTGGGGCGACTCACTGGTGAGGAGCGTGCGAGCGTGGCCGCCGTGCTGCGTCTCCACCGCGCTGCTCTTGATGCCGGCCTTGTCAAACACGGGTTTGACCACGTTCTGCCAGATCTGCGCCGCGCGCCGGCTGCCGCCGAAGGGGTTGACGAACACGAGGAGGCGGCGCGGGCGGCGCGGCTCGCGCGCCACCGCCGCGGAGATGCGCTGCTGCCACTCATCCAGCACCCCTTCTGATGCCGTCTCCAGCACCAGCTGCAGGGCACACAGCGCAGGCAGCAGGGCACACACTCAGGTGGTGCAGCTGGTGCTGCCCCCTGCACAATGGACCCTGTGCAGAGGCAGCACTGCATGTAAGGCGACATTTCATGCCAGCACGTGCATGCCTGCACAAAGCAGCACGAAGCCATCAATCCACAGGCACATTGAGTGCCAGGCACGGCGTGCCCACCTGGCGTGGGAACCAGGCTGCCGGATTGGCCCCCCCTCTCCGGAAGGTCCACACCACCAGCCGATGCAGCCGTGTGCCTGGCAGCCGCCACATGCCCGTGGCAGGAGGCAGGAGCTCGGCAGACAACACCTCGCTGAAGGGGACTGCAGGCATGCGGCGGAAGGCGGGCGAGCAGCAAAGGGCCGCAAAGTTGGCAGGTGGCATGATGGATGCTCGCATTCATTCATGAGGGGCAGCTGGCTATCGCTGCTACCTGCACTCGCATGCACCGAATGTCCCGGCCCCTGCCCAGCAAAGGGGCCTGGATCACGCACCATGCTCGCTGCGGCTGCTGGGGATGCAGCAATGTGTTACGTCGTACGTGATGCTGCAGCATGAAGCCGAGGTCAAAGTGTAAATCTCAATGTCCAGGCTGCATGAGTGCCCAGCCGCAGCAGTACACGGCACTATGGCACAGCGGCGGGCGCTCTGCAGCCAGCAGGGTGCACACACACTTGCAGGGGCATGCTGCGCTCCCGCGCACCTGATACCAGTGCTGCCCAGCGTGACGGTGGCGTGGTGCCCATCCGCTTTCATCGCCACCGCCCCTTCTGTGCTGCCCGGCAGCAGCTGCTGCTGCATGCGCGCGCCGCTGCCGCCGCTGTTCACTCGGCTTAGCATGATGGGTGCTGCACCAGCGCCTGCCGCCTTGACCGGGCCGCCGATGCCCAGGGCGCTGCGGCTGCCACGGCGGGGAGGAGGGGCTAGCACGTCGTCGCACCTGCAGGGCCGCCTGGGCGGGAGAGCGGCAGGCAGTAAGGTGCAGGCGCAGGCAGGGATGTACACAGGCAGGCTGGCGCGTTGCAAATCTGGAGCTCTGCGCGTCGTCCGCGCCTGCTCCAAGCCAAACTCACTCTGCCGCGCCGGGCTGCACGCGGCAGCTGCGCTGGCGCGAGGCGCTGCGCTCGGGAGAGGTTGGGCGAGGGAAGGTCGGCGCGGCAACCACCGACGGCGTCTGGAAGTCTGGCCCCTCAAACAGCGGGACGGACGAGGCGCTGCGCGCGTGCTGGCTCATGAGCAGCCTGCGATGGAAAGGAGGTCGGGACTGCTTGCAAGGAGGTGGCGCTGCACGTGAAGAGGACGAGTCGGCGGAAGCAAGCTGGTGCCAACAGCGGGGCGGCAGCGGCGGGAGGAGAGCTCGGCAAAGCGGCGTACAGCAACGGTTTGTGTCCAGGCCGCACTGGCAACCGGCAGATGGGCACACACTTTGCGGGCGCAACCGCACAGTAGAGAATGGCTTTGCTGCGGCAGAGGGCGACCGACTCACTCGGCAGAGCGCCGGATCACGCCGAAAGTGATCGCCAGTAAGAGCGGAGGTTAGGGAAGGAAGGAGAAGGGCCTCCTTGTAGTCTCTTGTTCCTACCGAGGCAAGCAGACTAAACTAGGTCGTGAATCCACCTGTGAGTGATGGCGAAATGCGGAGGCCAGCGGATCGCAACAACTGACATCCGTCCAACAGCGGCCTGCGACCTGGCGCCAGCGATGCCGGTGAGCGTGCACTAGGTGGTTTGCACTTACAATTCAACCCAAAGCTGAGCCAATGGAGGCCCAATAATTCATAGAATCATCCCACTCTCAGCAGTTGCGCAGGCATAAAGGGTGCCACGATACGGCATCTTCGCTCGTTCAAACAACATTTGGCAGCAGCAAAGAGGGTTGGAACGCGCTGCCGGGCCTAAAAAGCCGGCAATGTCATCTGAGCTGCCTCAGCATCAGTCCGTTCTTCGCACGGTCCACCATCAACAGCCCTGCTGCCTGCCGGTGAATGCCAGGTCATCCGCGGTGCGCAGGTCGGGAACCTGCAGAGGGAGAGAGCGTTTGTGTTCAGGGGCCACCCTGTTGCAGGCAGTGACTGTAGCAGGCACCCGCAAGCAATGGCAAGCACTCTGGGTGCGCAACCCTTGGGAGAGCTTGCCTTGACCTCTGGAGCATCCGGCCTTGGTGGGTGCACGGCCGTCAGGCCCGGGGCAGTAGCCTGCACAGCAGTTGGCGGGGACGAGGTGCCAATTACGGAACTGAGGCCCTGCATGTCTTGATGCAAGGGTGTCTCGCACTGCTGCAAGTGGCATCTGTGCCAGTTCCTACACAGCGAAGCTGAGCCTGACCTGAACGGTGTGTCTCATGATCATATCGCTGGGTTGCTGATCCCGCTGCCCTGTAAGGCATGGCGGGGAAACAAGCAAGCATTAGTGAGCGGCCATTATAATCAAGCACAGCTTTGCAGTCCCTGGTTGCAGGGTCACAATGGTTGAGCGAGTTGGGGGACGGGCCGGGATTGCAGATGGCAAGGAACATCATGATTCTGGTTGACAAAACACTAACATGCGTGGCATACAGACAGTGATGTAACCAAACAATGATAGCTACCGTTCTGCGTGCGGCATTGGCGCCCAGAATGCGGCGCCGGCGCAGGCACAAGGCTCTGCACTCACCCTTGGCGGCCTTCATCTGCTTGCCCACCATCTCCTTCGCAGGAACACCACCGCTGCTCATGGATGTTGCGTCTTCTGTCGAACCCGAGAGGTGCGGCACGTCTCGCAAAGTGTCGGAGTCTCTTCGTGGGCCTTTTGGTGGATGTGAAGCGGCTGTGCAGTGTTCAGCTGAGCTTAGAGTGCAAGAAACAGCGTCTCTGTGTTCAGGCATTTCAGCTCCTGTCATGCGGCGAGCCAGCTGTGCTGAGGGCGGCGCCTGGCACCAGCAGCACATCCGATGTCGTACATTTGCTTCCAGCTTTTAATTCCCCCTCTTGCAAAGCTTGATTATATTCTTAAGAAAGGAAAGTACGAATGCGGACGCTTATACATTGAGCACCCGCCACAGCCGACGGTGGCAGGGCAGGCAGGGCAGGCCGTGCCAAGCTTGGCAAACAAAACGGCGGCGCAAGACCTCAACGATGCAGGCTTGCCTGTTGCACAATTTTACACGGCGCCTGCACACCTCATTACACTGTCGTGCTCAGTTCTGTGCGGCGGCGGGCCTGTGTGCAGCGGCTCCCTGCCCTGCCGTTGATGGCTCGGCGCTATGCACAGGCACTGCCTGCAGGGGAGGTCTAGCACGATCGGCTGCAAGGGTAGGGACAGGGGGACAGAACAGGCTTGGGTGAAGGGGGGGCAAAGGAGGTGGCAGGCTGGGAATATGCGGCCCACCCCTGCTTGCGTGCCTTCCCGGAAATTGCCTCCAGGAGAGGGATGATCGATCCTTTCCCAGCCACAGACCCACCCAGCTGGCTGGCCCCTGTCGACCAACCAGCTCACGGCATTGTTGCCTGTGTGCACCAAGGCAGCACACTGCCCTGCCATGCCCACCTGGCAGCGGTTCGCCCGTGTCCACGCTCACATCCCCCTTCTCCTCCAGCTCCTTTTTCAGCTGGTGCTCTGCAGTCCCTGGGACAGCTTCCAGCAGCTTGTTGGCAGCGGCCGCTGTGGCCGCTGCGAGGCTCTCCACCGCCCGCTCCACGGGTCCCATCTGTTGCTCAGCGCCGACAGCAGCATCAGCATCCGGCCTGCCGCTTGTACTCATGCTGGGGCGCAGCTCGCTGGCCGTCCTTGCACCTGCCAGGTGGCCTGGCTGCTGCGGAGCTGGCAGGTGCCCCACAGGGAAGGCGGCCAGGCAGGCGGCCGA
Source organism: Auxenochlorella pyrenoidosa (assembly GCA_001430745.1). Classification (NCBI taxonomy): domain Eukaryota; kingdom Viridiplantae; phylum Chlorophyta; class Trebouxiophyceae; order Chlorellales; family Chlorellaceae; genus Auxenochlorella; species Auxenochlorella pyrenoidosa. The sequence continues at coordinate 849,396 of KQ482057.1, read as the reverse complement.
GCTGACGGTAGCCGGCCGAGGTTGTCGCTCTGCAGCACCGAACAGACGGGGGCTGCTGCCATCTGGGCAGTCAGCTCTGTGTTGCGAGGTGAAACAGCAGCTGAGTGCAGCAGCCTGCTCACAGCCATCACAGTCTGGTTCAGCACCTGCCCACCTGCAGGCCCTTGAATGCACCAGTGGCCAGGTCTAGCCCTTTAACACGTTGGTTCTGGTCCCACCAAGTTGTAGAGAAGAGGTGTTTGCAGGGAGTGGAGAGCTGCACTGCATCACGAGGGCTGCTGCCCTCGGCCCGCCTGCTGTGCTGCCGCCGCTGCTGCGGGTCGCCAAGCACTGTTCCTGCAGTCCTATTGAGCTTCAGATCACCTTGTGTTCGATCCCACACCATCCATATACTCACCGCCGCTGGCCCGAGGCTTTTCGGGCGCCCGTTCACACGAAGGTGCGCTGCAGCCTGGGCTCGCATTTTTCAAGCTGGGCCTGATGGTATTATCATGTTCAGGGCAGCGCAAAGCCGGGTTATCTGCCACCGCTACGAGCCCCAGCTCCGCACTTCCCAGCGCTCCTTTCAGCGGCCTCCGCACCCCTTGATGTATACGAGACCTCGATGCAGCGCCGCAAAGGCGATAACATCCTCATCGGGGGTCTGGCGGCGGCGGCGGCAGTGGGCTGCCTGCCGCCTGCCGGCTCAACCGTGCTCCCTCAGCCTCCGGCCACTCCCCGAAACTTGTCCCTTGCAGCTAACGAGCCCAGAGAGAGTGGGCTGCTGCACCAGCAGCACAGCGGCAGGGCAGGAGCAGCAATGCCGGCCTTCCCGGTCATTGCGGGCGCCGTGCTGGGCGCGGGCGTGCAGGTGGGTCGCCCGCCTGCTGTTGCTTGCCAGGGCAATGTCGCCATACTCCAGCTGTGACGGAACGGCCCGAAGCAAGTCTGCACCTTATCTTCAAACGGCTCCAGTTCGCTCTGCCTGCTCACAGTGTTCATTCCAAGCACATGGTTGAGAGTGAGCACGCCGCCGCCCGCGATCCCTGTTCCCACCGCCTGGCCGCCCGCCCCTGCCCCCCGCCGCGCAGTTCTACGTGAACGCGGTGCGCAAGCTGCCGCTGACGCGGGCACCGTACCTGCACGTGCTGTGGGCGGGCGCCGGCGCCTCGTTTGGCGCGTGGCTGGTGGACTTTGAGGAGCGCACGGAGAAGGACCTTGCAGGTGAGGGCCCGGCACGCAGGGCAGCCCTGGCACGCCCGCGCAGGCCGCAGCTGGTGTGGGCATGTGGAGGCGGCTCGCAGGCTCGCAGGCAGTGCACTGCTGGGAGCGCTGCTGCCTCGCAACGATGCCCGCCCCTTGCTGTCCCTCCGCACCCTGGGAAGTCTGTCCTCGCTCACTCTTCATCGGCCTGCCACCCCGATTTCCTGTGCAGAGATGCTGAAGAAGCGCAACGAGGCCAACAAGAACATCCAGTAGCCGGGCAGCCCCTTGTGCCCGCTGGCTGCTGGGCAGCCGCCAAGCTGCATAGCTCGGCACGGGCAGCAGCAGCGGCGGCCTGGGTCTCGCGCTGTCGCCTCTTGCCTGCGCCCCTCCCTTTTTCGCGGTGCCACCAACAGCCTGGATGCACCAGGCTCCCTTGTAACCCCTCTGCCGGTCTGGGAAAGCGGTGCAACAGAGGGGCGGGCCTCGCAGTGTCGCGTCCAGACTGCAGCGCAGCCAGCCGTGCTCTCTTCCGTGTGGCGAAGGCAAGGCGCTGTTGCACAGCACCGGTTTGCCGGGCCTGAATGGGCTCCTGTCAGACAAGGGGCCGTTGCAGCGGCATGCTTTTCGCGCCACCAGCGCAGCAGCGTTGCGTCGTCGCTCTCCTTGCATGTGCACAAATTTACACTTGTAATGGCTGCAGCGTGCGCACAGCCATCAAGTGGTGGCGCAATCGGGGCAAGTCAGGGAGGTGGTCACCATTCGCGGTCAGAAGCAGTGCTGGTCCAAAAGTTCGCGTTGTTGTGTTTCGAGGTTCTGCACGTACAGGGACCCCGCAAGGGGGGGCCCTGGCTGCCAAGGCAGCAGCTGCCAAGAAGCGCGGGCCAAGGGCTTCCCAGCGGCATCCTCCAGCTCAGTCCTTGGCCTCCTCGTCCAGTGGCGCCACCAGCTGGGGCGGCAGCGAGCTGGCCACCGCCTTGTACGCGGCAGCGGCCATGACGTCGGCGCTGGCGGGCGGCACCGGCGGGTGGATGATCACCTGCGGGCGGCAGGCGGGCAGGGGCGGGGGTGCCAAGGCACGGAGGCACCCGGGTTGGGAAGTGGGGCCGTACATGCTGCCCAGATAGGAGGCTGGCGTCTTGCAGGCAAACCGATGCATGCATGGCTGATGGGGGGGAGGAGAAGGCGGCCAGGTGGGAGAAGGAGGCCGGCCGATCCAGCCTCCCACCCCCAGGCTGGCAGCTGCGACAGAGGCGGGGCCGGGCGCACCTTGACCTTGCCGGGGTAGAGCAGGTACTCGCGGGCGTTGGGCATGAGGTCGCCGGTGCCAACCAGGGTGATGGGCACCACGGGCACCTGTGGCAGGCAGAGGGCAGAGGGCAGGCGGTGGGGTTGGATAGCAGCAAAGAGCATAGGGAGCAGGTTTGGCAGTGCCTGCCAGCGGGGCCTCGCCGACCTCCTTCACCAGGAGGGCGGCGACACGCAGCCGGTGGGGTCGCCACGGGGGCGGGGGCGCCCGGGCGTGGTTGTATGTCCGACCATGCCCGCGCCTTGCGTGTGGCGGGGCTTGACAGCATACCTGTATGCCAACCCTGGCCCTGGCCCACCTTGGCCTTGGCCGCCACCGAGAAGGCTCCCTTCTTGAAGGCGTGCATGCGACCGTCCTTGGTGCGCGTGCCCTCCGGGAAGAAGAGCACTGAAGCGCCCTGCTTCAGCAGCTCGCCGCACTGCTTCAGGCACTCCAGCTGGCTGCGCCGGTCGACGCGGTTGATCATCACGTGGCCTGCAGCGGCGGGTGAGTGACGGGGGGCTCAAGACGAGCGGCGCAGGGGGCAGCCCTCAAGAACTGGCAGCTGGCTTGTGGCGTCTTCCACGATCCCCGCCGGGGGGCGCGCGCTAGGTGCCCCTCTAGCATCCCCCCCCCCTTCAAACCCACCCACCCACCCCTTACTCCATACACACCCACACACAGCCCACCGGTGAGGAACATGCTCCAGCCGATGATGGGGATGAGGAAGTTGGAGGTCTTGGAGATGAACTTGAAGTCGCGGTGCAGGTGGAAGAGGGTGTAAATGTCCTGCCGGGAGGGTGGTCGGGGATGGGTGCGTGGGGCTGTGGGGCGAGGGCGGCATGCAGCGCCATGCCGGACGTGGCATGGAGGCCATGGCAGCCGTTGCCATGCAGGGCTGCTGAGTTGGCTGCTGGGGCCCGAACTGCGCAGAACGCTGCGCTCAGGATACAGCAGCGCGAGAGGTCACCAATGCTGGGATTGAGAGGTGGCAAGCTGGGGGCGCCCTGCAAGCGAGGCCGCCGGCAGCGCCGGCAGCACCCACCAGGAAGCTCTGGTGGTTGGACACGTACACTGCTGGCTGGTTGGAGGCCGGCAGGTTCTCCAGCCCCTGGATCTCCACCGGGTAGTAGAACAGGGTGGTCAGCTTGGCCCACACGGTGTTGATCGCGTGCTCGGCGCGCCGCCTGCGGTGGGCGGGTGGGGGGTGGGGGTGGGGGGAAGGGGGCGGGCGTCGTCAGCGCCGCCACAGGCCAGCAGGCTGCATGCCCAAGGCGTGGCTTGTGCATGCTCACATGCTGGGAAATGACAGCTTTGTGTAGAAGCATTGCGCCATTGGCAGGGGAAGCAGCCTCACCGGAACTTGTCGAACGTGAGCACGTACGGGTAGACCAGCAGCATGAGGCAGAAGAGCGGCGCCGCAAAGAGGAAGGTGGTGGTGTAGAACAGCACCGCGCGGATGGCTGCCAGGAAGGCCGGGAAGCGGCGCGCCATGGCCGGCTCCCACGCGGCATCGCCGCCGACGCCGCCGCCGCTGGGGGCGGGCGCGTCAAAGGACGCGGCCGCCCACACCGCCGCCGAAGCTACGCAGGGTTGTAGCTGGCGGCCTCGATCGCGGCGGGGTCGGGAGCTGCTGGATTGTCGCTGCAGGCCGCTCGCAGTCCGTAGCTGCTGCACGCTGCTCCCCAAGCTGCGGTCCAAGCTGCTGCAGCAGACCGCCGGCCTGGCGCGCACGGCAGTGATCACGGGAGCTGAAATGCCCATGATAGGTCGCTGCAGGCGCCCAGAGGCAGCGACCTGCTGCATGTTTTTGTTCGCCGCACAGCTCCTGGTGTCGCTCGCTGCTTCGGGACGGCTCAACAGATTGATGCCGATAGACTGGTCAGTGTGAGTGCGCTGCAAAGCCGATGCCTGCTGCGCGAGCCAACCCAGTGCCATATCTTGGTGACGCCTGCGGGTCGCGCGCAGCAGGAGAGCGGGCAGTGCCTAGCTGCGGCAAGGCAGGTTGGCGACAGCTGCTGTGTTTGTGCCACATGCCTTGGCAGGCATATGGGAGGGGAAGAGCAGCATGGCACATTTGGGGATGCACACCAACAAGCAAGCAGACGATCAACAGGGGGGATTGTCTTGGCTGGCAGCCTCTTGCTGTTGGCGCTTCTTGGTTTACTGGTGTGTATTGCACGAGTGCAGCGGGGTTGTGGCAGCATACAAAGATAGAGAATTCGTGGATTGGCAGGGGGCAGGGCCAGGCGTCAGATTGCTGTGCGGTAAAGAATGGGGCCTGCCGCAGCAGGCACGGGCAAAAATTGGGGCCGGCCAGGCAGCCAGCAGGCGGGAAGTACACGGCTTGTGTTGCATGTAAGAGGGCCGTAGATTTCCCAGACCGCGGGGGTTCAAAACAGGCGGCGCGGCTGCGCTGCGAACGCCCCTCGTCTTGACGCCACCAGAGCCCGCGGTCGGTGCACGCTTGCTGCCTCAGAACAGGCCAAAGGCGGTGGCGGCAGCAAAGACGAGGAAGAGGGAGCCGCCGATGTAGCCCACCATCTTCTCGCTGATGTGGCGCGACAGCATGGCGCCGCCTGCAGGGCCGGGGAGGGGCGCACCGGTTGGGTGGCCCAGCGGACTCGGCATGGCAGGCACACTTCTGTTGGCACTGCGCCAGCCCTTCCCCCGGGCACGCGCACGGGCTGCACACACCTGCCCCTGGTCAAACATGGACGGCCCTGTGGGGCCCCACGCAGGCAACGGCGCAGCTCACGCTGTGCTGCATCACAGCAGAGCGGAGCACAGCACAGCACAGCACGCGCGCTCACCGATGACGGCGACCAGCGTGGCCAGCGCGTGTGCGGCAATCGCGCCGCCGGCCACGCCCACGGGGCTCTGCGCCGCGCCCAGCGCGATGGTGGCCAGCATGGAGCGGTCGCCCCACTCGGCCACAAAGATGAGGGAGGCCACCTCCAGCATGGCGGGCAGGGACGCGCGCCCGCTGTGGATCTTGCCGCCCTGCTCCGCGCTCTCCACTGCAGGTTGTGTGAGTGTGTGTGGGGTGGGGGGGGGGGTGGGGGGGGGGGTGGG
>KQ482057.1:811291-838050 GCA_001430745.1 Auxenochlorella pyrenoidosa | reverse complement strand
GCTCACACTGGCTGTAAGGACGTATGGGTCCTAGGGTGGGTGGGCAAAGGCGCGGGCAGCTGCCCGCTGGCGCTGAGCCTCGCTGCTTAAGCCTGGGGTGGGCCGGACAGCAGCCTCACCCGTGCATACTTGGTCGTCAGCTTCTGCCCAAGAATTACGGGGGTGGTGCTGCGCACATGGTGGAGGCAGGGCGGTGCTGCTGAACGTGAGGTGCAGCGCAGAAAGCCCGTAGCTTACAATGCCTTGCTTACATGCTCTGCAGGCAGCCTGGCCAGGCTTGCAGGTCGCTGCGAAGGCTGCGCAGCCCCAAATGAACCAGCTTGGTCTGGCGGATCGTCCCCGTAGCCCGCGGAGAAGGGAAGAAGCGCTGGAGAAGAAGACCACCCCCTCACCCGACGCTCTGGCGGATGATCCAGCTGCCTTTTGGGATGTTGGGGATCTGCAGGGGGCGCCCAGGCAGACGAGACCGGGCCAGGGCATCAACAAAGGCACGTCCGGCATCATATCAGCTCAGCATGCCAACCCCCAGAGCCGCCTGCGCGGGGGCGCGCACGGCGCTGCAGCAGCAGCAGCAAGAGGCAAGCAGGCCTGCTCGGCAGCCGCAACAGCAGGCAGACCGGGCTCACGAGCTTGAACCTCTTGTTGCGCCGGGCATCCGCCTCCTTGCCATCACCCTCCAGGAACCTGGCGACGCAGGGCGGGCAGGGAGGGGGCTGAGCAGGAAGCAGGCAAACCCTGGCGTCAGATCAACCCCTGCCAGGCAGACGGCGCGGTGCCCAGCTCCCTGGCACAAGCGGGCTCCCTGCCTGCCAGCGCCGACGCCGACAGGCCCGAAGAGCAAGCAGCGCCGACTGCCGACAGGCACGAGAAGCAGGCAGCGGCGCGCTCACTCTGCCAGCCCCGCGAAGAAGGCGCGCACAGAGTCGGGGGCGGCCCCCCCCGTCTTCTGCTCGTACTCGGCCACTAGCTCCGCCGGGACCTTGCCCACCACCGCTGTGGGCGCTGCCCAGGAGGCCACCAGCGAGATGGGCGGCACGCAGGGCACCATGAGCTGCACGCAGAACAGGAAGGGCGCGGGGCTCTGCCTGCAGGGCGGGGGGTGGGAGGTGGGGTGGGTTGGAACTGCTGCTCCTTGGGGTGGAGGGGGTGGCACGTGCAAGGCCCCGGCGGTGGCACCGGGAGCTAGCATGCAGCGTGAGGGCACCGAGCCCCGCCCATTCTGGCTTGGAAGCAAGTTTCGTCGCCAGATTTTGCAGCCACGAGGCGGCTGGGGCTTGCCTGACGGAGGGCAGGTGGCGGCAGACGTCGAACATGTGGTCCTCCAGCTGCAGCAGGTCCACCGCCACCTGGCAGGAGGGCACAGGGTACGCAGGGGCAGCAAGAGGACTGAGCAGAGCTGAGTAACAGCGAGAGGTGCGCCCTTCATCCGAGGCCAGCCAGTGGCCGGCCGGTGCGCAGACTTGCTGCTCTGCGAGTGGGGTGCCACACCCCTCGACCACCTGATCTTGACGCTCGCAAGCGCAGCCACTCACCAGCTCAAACATGGGCGGCCCCGCAGGAGATTTCTTCTTGTCTGTGAGGTAAGTGGTGCCCCGCAGCTTGAACCCGGCATCCCCTGCGCAGGTGTGGAGCAGGCAGAGAGACGCGGAGAACAGATGAGGCTGCCAGATAGCGCACTACAGAGCATGGAATCCTCGCAACTGTGCCGCACATGGTCAACCACATTTCGGTCGCCTCGCTAGCAACCGATTGCCGGTCCGACACAGCTGCCCTTGGCGCCTGCATGCCCTGCCCAGGGCCTGCATGCCCGGATGGGAGGCAGCAACACCACAACCGCTTGCCTGGGCACTCCCAATACTTGGGGTCGCACGTCCCGCCCACCGCCCAGGCATTGGCTGCCGCCACATCCAGGGCAGCTTCCGTCAGAGGGGCAGCCCCAGGGCCCGCTGCTTCTTCCGCCACCGTGGGCAGCCCCGGCGCCGCGTGTGGTATGCTCGGGCGCGGCGTGGCGGCCGCCACCGCCGCCTCTGCCGCGTGCTTCTGCGCCGCTAGCAGCGGCTCCTTCCTGCGTGTGGAGAGACCAAACGATGAGCCAGACAAGTACTGCCGCCCACAGCGAGACAAGAGGTCGGCCAGAACCCGAGATGGCCGCGTCAGCCGAGGGCGCGGCCGCACTGCTCTCGGGTGCATGCTGCCAGTCCAAGGGTGGCAACTCATGTTTGTTCACAGGGGCGGCAGCCTAATCATGCTGCCAGAAGGCAGCCTGCTATGGCCTAGCGCACATGCACCACAATGGCCAAGTCACCGTGCCCCCGACCCCCCGGCCCCCCCACCTGTAGGCCAGCATGGTGGTGGTGCGCTGCAGGCGGGGGCGCGCCCGCTCCGCCACCTCCTCCGCCCCCTCCTCCCCGGCCGACATGGATAGCGGCCTGCAGGCGGCAGGGTTGCCTTGGATGTGACTGGGAAGTGCAGAGCCAGCAGAGGGACCGCAGCCGGGGCAGCAGCGGCGGCGCAGGCACGGAGCAGCTGGGCATGCAGCTGGGGAGGCATGAGCTGGACGCTGCTGTGCCCCCCCCTCTGCAAGCGCCGCGACCAGCCGCAGTGTCCCAAGGCAACGACTGATATCCTGCAGCTGCCTGCTTGTTCGCCACGCTGAGCCTCTCAGCGCGCGACAAGGCCTGCCACCCCAACGCACGCACTCCCGATTAACGGGCGGCGGCAGCAGCTTTGCCCATGACTGCCTCACGACGCAGTGCGACAGATCGAAGGCCCAGCGGCCCGCCCACCTGACCACAAACCGGTCCTGCTCCACCTTGTCACGCAGCAGCACCACCGACGTCACCACTGGCTCCAGCACCGACCGCATGGCCGCCGACCCCAGCGGTCCCGCCAGCCTGCTGAAGGCCGACTCCTCTGCAGCGGGGCAAAGGGGAGGGGCACATGTGGAGGCATCGGATGGCCGAGACGTGCACACGACCCGGGACAGAGCCACAGGAGCAGCAACACGCTGTGCAGTCGTTCTGGCGGCTGGTCCCTGCCTCGGTTGCAACTCGCAGGCAGCCCTGCCCATCACATGCACTAGGGGCGACGGCAAAGGGCAGCGCCGCAGCCCCTCTTGCATACAATCCAAGCGCACCTGACAGCAGCCCGCCCATGTCTGCCTTCAGAACCAGCGTCACCAGCGACTCCTGGGACTCGTCCACCCCCGACAGCTTCACGTACTTGCTCATGAGGGGGGACACGGTGAAGCCCGCGGCCTGCGCAGGAGGGGGGGGGGTGAGGAGGGCGCGCAGGCGCCGAGGGGTGGGTCACCCTGTGCCTGCCAGGCACACCAGCCCAGGGCCTTCTACCCTAGGGCCTGCAAGTTGGCAACTTGCTGCAGGCAGGCAGCATGGGGGCAGCGCACACATTGCAGCCAGCATCAAACAAATTGAGAGACCGCAGCATGATAACGCAACTACAAGGAGCAGCAGCGAAGGGAGCTCGGAGGGCCCACCTGCACCTCGACCCGCACTGGGGCGTACCAGCCGCCGCCGCGCCTGCGCGGCACCGCCCGATGCTCCACCGACTGGTACCTGCGCCAAAGCCGCGGGCAGCCAGGGCAGGGCGGGCATCAAGCGACACGCACCTCTGCTGATATGCCGAGCGCCATGCAGTGCAGCCCTCGCCGGGCTGGCATCCGCAGCTGCATGGCCCCGCTGCAAGCTGTTTGGGTGCACAAGCGCGGTTGCTGGCACTCACAGTACGATGAATGTGCCGTCGTCGCTGTCCTGCCGCCAGGTGCGCAGCAGCACCACCTCGCGGGGCGCACACAGCCTGGGCACAGTGGGGCAGGTTTGTGCTTGCAGGGGGTCCTAGTGCATGCAGATCGATGCATGCTACCCAGCAAGGAGCCCCAAACCGGCTACACTGCAACGGCTGCCATGCTGCCGGCAAGCAGCACACACGCATGAGCACTGAGCATGCCCGCGCGACGCATGCTCTTCTGGAGATGCATGCCGCCTCCTCAAAGGCGCAGGCTGGCATGTCATGTGGGTGGCTCACCCGCCGATTGCTCCTACAGGCTTCCACTGCTGTGTAATGATCTGCGGAGGTAAGGGTACAGGCCAGCAGGGCGGTGGACAAGGTGGGCGCCGCCAAGGCAACAAATAAGCAGCGCAAGCAGCGCTCCCTTGGCAACCTCATGCCAGGCTGTTGGCACAGGGGCAGCAGAGCGGGCCAGCAGCGAGCAGCGCTGGAGCTCGCGGTGCTGCAGCCGAGCCAGCGCCAGCGCCCAAGCCCTGCCTCAAGCCCTCAGCAGCACACGCACCTGCGTGTTGGCGTCAATCTTCTCCACTACACGCGCCCCCATCAGCACCCCCAGGCCCTCTGTCCTGCGCTGCTGCACCAGGTTTTTGAACACGTCCGAGGGGGGTGCGCGCACGATGGCGCTGACCTGCGGGGGACCCCAGGGAAGGGCAGCGAGGCGGGAGGGCGAACAAACCAGCAATTCTATCAATCCTCACGAGCAGAGGTGGCAGCAGCAATGGATTCCGCCGGTGAGAGGGCCGCCCGCTGTGTTGGCCGGCGCCGAGCAGTCGCAGGTGGGCGGCGCCACAACGCCACAACGGGCGGTACGGCATGACGCAGGCACATGCGTTGGCGCCCGCGAGCAGGCTTTGCCAGCCAGCCCCGCTTCACACCGCCCCTCTCCAAGGGCCCTCACATCGCCCCCGCAAACCCACCAAGCAAGCGCCCTCCTTACCATGATGGCGCCGCCCTCTCCATCCGCGTCCTGCTCTTCCACATACACCGCCACGCCATTCACGTGCAGCACGCTGGCCCAGGCTCGGCTGCGCCGCGCGCTGCCCTTCTCGGTGGCGGCCCTGGCGGCGCCGTCAGCGGGGACCGTGAGCCGGCGGGGGGCTGCCGCATCCGGCTGAGGCTCGCCGCCCTGTGCGCCTGCGGGCGGCAAGGTGGACGGCCTTGAGAGGGCTGATCAGCTGCAGAGCCTAGGCCAGCGTACGGGTGGCTCCCAGGATTCAACTCGCGTTGTCATGGTGGGGCGAAGATTAGGGTGGGGGCAAGAACGAAACCAAGCACGCGAGGAAACAGGGAGGCAGGGACCCCTCACCCTCCAAGGCTGCCCGCCGCGGCTCGATTGCCTGAGGGGAGGGCGCCTCATCGCGGAAGCTGCTGGAGACCGAGCGGTCGCTGTCGGTGCGCCTGCAGAGCATGCACAAGGGGGGTGCGGCACACACACCGAAAGATTAGACCCACTCACACCCTTCAGGGCAAGGAACAGCCATCGCTAAATATTGATTTCCTGCAGCGGTGCTACAGATGCAAGCTCATCCAGACTGTTGCCCAAGTGGGTAACAGCAGGCTCTAGCTTGACGATTTCGACTGTTCGACTGTGCACACAATGGTGCGCCAACTCACGCCACCTTGCGCGTCGACTGCCTGTCGATGGCGTCCTGGAAGGCTGTGTGCCACTCCTCGGCCTGCTGCTGCGTGTCAAAGGCCAGCTTGAGGTTGTCGCCGCCCGGCTGCGGAAGCGCGTGTGTGTTTGCGAGGGTGGGACCAAGGCAGGCAGGGTAAATGCGAGGACAGATGGAAAGGCAGGGGGGGGGGGGGGGGGGGGGCGGCACGGCGCCTGTGCCCTGCCTGCAAGAAGCGCAGCCAGCGCCCGTGCACCATGCTTGTGCGCTTAGCAGCGCAACGCAGCGCGGCACGGCGCGCCACCAGCACCCGCGTGCATGCTGGCCCCCACTTTGGCCGGCCCACCTGGTAGCTCTGCCACACCACCGTGAAGCCCCACATCTCCACTTGGTCATACCGCCCTGGAGGGGGGGCAGGCGGCATGAGGCAACCACTAACGACCGCACACCGGGAAGCTTGCACCAAGGAGCATCTGCAGGTATTACCTGGGCCAGCCTACACGCCTTCCTGGCAGCGCCTGCATGCAACGAAGGGCTCGGCAGCACGCGGCGCTGGGCCTCTGGCAGCTCATGCAAGCAAGCCTGCTGCAGCTGCATGCTGGGTTGTGCGGCAGCCGCAGCAACGCAGGGGCAAGCCCGTGGGCGCCCCCTCACCGCGCGCCACCGCCATCAGGGTGCTGGTGTGCTTGTGCCGCAGGTTGTACTGCTGCGCCTGCACCTCGCTGACGGCGGTGCCGGCAGAGATGGGCCACACCTTGGAAGGGGCGTCATCTGCAGGGGTGGGGGGGCGGGCAGATGTGCACGGGTCGTGTACCAGTTCTTCCCCCCTTTCCGTGGGAAGCAGGGCGACGTCAGGTGCACAAAAGCCACAGGGCAGAGCGGCCTGGGGGCCGGCGCATACGTCTGAGCGCATGGGCGGAATGCATGAGTGCCTCCCTGGAGTAGGGGAGCCAAGCAGGCCCTGGCAAGGATGGTGCAAATGATCCTCCCAGCATATCAAATCAGGGCCCTGGCGGGCCCTGGCTGCACATTCCGCTCCCCCGGTGCATTTCCTCACCGGTGTCCCGACGATAGGTCACAAACACATGTGGATACAGCGCGGCATAGCGCCGGTTCAGCAGCTTGTCCACCACATTGCTCTCCCTGGGAATGGACCGGGAAAGGAACGAGGGCCTGACTGCGAAGGCGGTGAGCAGGTGGCGGCGGCGGCAGCAGCCGGGCGGCTAGCGTAGGGCCGTACGTTGCTTCCGATCACTAGCTTCGGCTTTGTGGGGAGCACCTGGAGGCCGCAGCGGCGAACGGAGCGCAAAACCCCAAGCGCGCTGGAACGGCACCGCCCTCACCGTGCAACCCAGCCCTGTAGGATGATGGGCTCGTCCGGAATGCCGCTCTTCTGTCGAGCATGCCTGCGTTTTAGAGAACTGGGCGTTTGCGACGCCATGGGCTGCCGGAGAGCCCTGCAGCGACCAGTGGCTCCCGAACAGTTCCTCTCAGGCGTCGAAGTGCCAGACAGCCGAGCGGCAACGGCCCGACAGCTGTTGGGGCACATCTAGCTGGGCCCAGCTGGCACCGCGCTGCGCCGCCCCTTGGGGCCTACTGGAAAAGCAAGTGAGCATCGGCTCTGCAAGCTGTTCACCATGCATTGAAGATGGTGGCCGGGTGTAATTGGAGAACCGGAGCGTCCACTTTGCCACAGGATCATTCAGATAAGGCACCCCACTCTGCGCTGCCTGCATGTCCACATCACCCTGTTTGACTTCCCTCTATATTGGTTTAACCCTGCGCAGTTACAGCATCCAGCGCAAGGTGCAGGTTGGAAAGGTCAATCTGCCGCTCAGGAATGTCGAGCTGCAAGTCCAAGACAACATTGGAGGGCCGGCGCGCCGCTGAACCGGCGCGCCCCGGTGCTGCTGAGCCGGGCCGCCGGGGGAGCGCCGCTGAGCCGCTGCGCCCGCCGGCAACGCCAGCACTGTCCAGGCTGGAGCGGAGGGTCCAGGTGGCCTCCTTGGAGTCGTAGCTCATGCGCCGCATCAGCTGCAAGGGCGGCGAGTGTGGAGGGATTGCAATGGGTAGCAGGAGGGCCACTGCCCTTGCCGTTCCAGGCGTGCAAACTGTACAGCAAGGCCCGCTGCGGCACAGCCCTATCCATGGTGCTTTGGCCAGGCTGCCAAGTCTGCGTGCATGGTATTGTGCAGCACGCCTGTCTGTGGTCCGCCCTACCTTGGACACCTCCTCATGCGGGATGAATGCATCAATCACCAGGCTCTTCAGCGCCAGGTTGTAATGCAGCGTCCTGTTGCAGTGCAAGTGGAGTGGGGGCGGGATAAGGGTTGGGCCAGGGGGGATGATCTCAGAACGGATGAGGAGAAGGGCGACAGGCCAGCAAGGCGTGCAGCTGCGCCATGCCACCGCAATCCCTCGCATGGTTTCGCCGACTATCCCAGAACTAGATGCCCTGACCAGGCATCAGCTAGCATGGCTGGGAAAGGGCTTGCCCGATCTCGTCCACCCCCCACTCCCCCCGGTTTTGCCCAATCAACCGTGTGTGTGCATGTGTGGTTGGTTGGTTTGGGGGGAGAGGGGGGGCTGGGGCTGGCATGCCTGGCCCCCGCACACAAGGCCGCCCACCCACCCACCTGATCTCCTCCACCAGCTCCCCCTGGTCCCGCTCCCACTGCGTGTACGCATCCCCAATCTCGGCGCGTGCCTGCTCCAGCTGGGCGGCCGCCGCCGCCAGCTGGGATGTCAGCGCCTCTGCCTCCTCCTGCACTCGAGTCAAGGGAGCCGCTTCGGGATTATCGGCATCTGTATCCCTGCCATTGCTGGGCAGCTCGATAAGCTGTAACGCAGAATCATACAATCGACCCTCTGCCCATCGACGCTTTGCCGCACACCTGCAGGGAGCTGTGCTGGCTCTGCGCCGCATGAGCATTTGCCTCGAGCGCGGCTATGCGCCGTGCTGCCTCCGCCTCTGCCGCCGCCTGCCGCCGCAGCTCCTCCTGCTGTTGGCTGAGCTCTGCCGCCCTCCTCTTGGCCAGCTTGTCCAGGCCGCCGCTGCGCTCCCCGTGGAGGAGCTTGCTCTCCAGCAGGCGCAGCTTGGAGGCAAGCTCGGCACTGCAGGATTTCAGACGGGAGGGAAGGAGGTAGGGAGGAGGGGGCGAAGAGGGGAAGGAGTCGGGCCCTCCGAGGCAAGCATGTTGTGCTGCAGGTGATCAGCGACATGCCCGCCAGCAGGCAAATGCTCATTTGTGCAAGCACTGCTCCCCGTGCTCCTGTTGGACAGACTCAATATGGAAACAGCGGGCATTCAGGGAGGTGCTCCCCAATTCAGAGCTAGGACAGGGAAGGCTGCGTGCCAGAGGTGGTGGGCGTAGTGGGCACCAGACATCGGGCTCCCGCCTTCCACTGCCTTCTACAGAGCACCAGGCACCTATCTCCTTTCGTTCGCCCTTCCTGCCTGCCACTCACTTGCGCGTGGTCACCTCATCCTTGCGTGCCGCCACACGCAGCACCTGGGCAGACTGCTGCTGCAGCTGCTGCTCCAGCCTGGCGGCTTGCCTGGCTGCTCGCCGCTGCTCCACCTGCACGTGCCTGACCTGCTCAGCAAGCTGTACCTCCACCTCTTGCTGGATCTGTAGGCAGGCAGGAGGGCAGGCAGGCAGGGCAGCGGAATGGATGTGCATTGTTGCACTCACACTACACAAGCCAAAAGGGTCGCTGAGATGTAAAGCATGGTGTCATGCAGCACAGGATACATGTCCATTTCCCCCCCCACCTGTGCAAGGGCGGAGGCGTCCACAGCCTGTCCAGAGCTGCTGTACTCTGCTCGCAGCTCCCCCTCCAGCTGCTGCCGCATGCGGGCCACCTCCTCGGGGTCCAGCTCTGGGCCGGCTGCAGCTGCTGCTCCTTGCAAGCCAGCACCGCCGTGCTGCAGCTGCTGCAAGGACGCCGTGGCCTCGGCACCGTCGACCCCGGAGGCCTCCCCGCTGGCACCCCCGCCTGCCTCCAGCTGCGCCCGCAGGCGGGCAATCTCTTCCTGGAACTCGCGCAGCATGGCGTCCTGCAGGGAGGGGCAGTGCACGGGGACATGCCACCAGCTCCGTTGTGCTTGGCGCTTGGGGGCAAGCAGCAGGGCAAGTGTGCACTGTGTGCACTTGCTGGCTGTACCAGACAACCTTGCCCTCAGCTTGGGCACTTCAAAAGCCCAAGCTCCTCGGCACGCTGGCCGGGTTCCTCTGTTTGCCTCGCATCACCACCACTCAGCGGCGCCACCTGCTCCGCACCGCGGCCAGGCCCGGCTGACTTGAGGTCCCCCCTGCCACCTGCTGGCACCAACATGCCCCGGTCAGTCAGCAGCAGCCCTGCCCACACCACCCAGCCACCTTGGGGTCCTCGTTGACCCGCGGCTTGTTCTGGATGTTCTTTGCGCGGTTGGCGTAGCGCAGCGTGCTCAGCGTCTCCTCGTGGTTGGAGGCCGCGGGGCCCACGTTGGCGACCATGACGGTGCGCGTGTTGCCGCCCAGCGAGTCCTGCGGCAGGGAGGCAGCAGTGTGGAGCAGGCACTGCAGTCAATTGGCTGTCCAACAAGCTTCAATGAAAAGCAGATCAACGCACAGAGCAGACAGCCAGACAGAGCCCTCGAATCGTTCTCCTGGTGCATGCATGCCCCGCCCCCGTCCCACAGCCTCCCCACCTGCAGGAGCCGCGTCAGCTTGGAGTCTCGATACGGCACGTGCCCGCTCTTGCTGTCGACCTGGCAGCACAAAGACGCAGGGATTTGGCGTGCAGCATTTCAGGTGGCGACACCAGCCTTTGTCAGCAGGAGTGCAGGCAGCACTGTGCTGCATGGCGACAAGCAGCCACGCCAAGCTGGACGACCCACAACCCCTGCCCTCCCCACCCACCAGGGCAGAGATGACGTTGCCCAGCGCAGACAGGCTCAGGTTGATCTTGCTGGCCTCCTTGAGGCGCTCCCCCGCCGCCCCCGTCTTTGACTGCCGCTCGCTGCCGGCTAGGTCCACGAGGTTCAGCTTGCCCACACGGATGCCGCTGCCGGTTGCTCCTGCCGGCGCTCCTGCTGCTCCCCCCGCTGCGGCCCCAGCAGCTGTGGCAATATCTGCTGCCTCTATTGTGATGGTGAACACGCAGTGGGAGCGCGAGGAGTCCTGGTTCATCAGGGTGGCTCCGACAGAGCGGTTGCGCTTGCCCGCCTGCCGGGGGAGAACGGTAGGGCGCACACAGCTTGGCAGGCAGGTTGCCGTGCAAGGCTGGATGAAAATCGGCACAGGAAACTGCAGGAGCAAGAACCTCAGGCATGTTCGACTTATGGTGCTCATCATCCCAGGAAACGAGCGCCGCAGCGAAGCAAGGAGTGCAGTACCGCTGTAGAGCTGGGCCCCATTGGCCCAGCACCCACCTCGAGGACAGCAGCGATCTCCGCCTCACCCTTGACTGCAAACGTGTTGAGCCCCTTCACGTACACGACGCCGTCCTTGCCTTCGTGCAGGTCGAGCCGGTTCTTGGGGTTCTGGGTCAGGCCAGAGGGAGGAGACGGAGCGGGGAGTTGCAGCTATGTGGGAAAAGTGCAAGGCTGCGCACGGGCTTCACCTGCTGTGGTGCACCAGCATGTCAGCAGCAGTAGCAGCAGCCCGCTCTTGGGTGAATGCCCGTGCGCATGCGGTGTGCGCATTCCGATCCCTTACTGCTCACCTTGGCAAGCAGGTCTCGAATCTCCTCATTGTAAATCTCCAGCATGCTTGCCCGCACCAGGAATGTCTGGTCCTGGCTGGCGTTGATGGCAGCAAAAATCTGCCCAAAGGTGCGCGGGATGATGCCCGCGTCAGGCGGCAGGCCGTCGGCGCTGCCTTCATGGCCGCTGCCACGGCTGCCGCCCTCCATTGTGTGCGTCTTGCCGGTGCCGGTTTGGCCAAAGGCAAAGAGCGTGGCATTGTAGCCTGCCAGCGCTGAGTCGACGAGCTCACGGGCGGTGGCATCGTACACCTGCTGCTGGCTGGCGCCGGGGCCAAAGGCATGGTCAAAGGTGAAGGCGCGCGGCGCCTCGCCGGGTGCTGCACCCTGCAGCACTACCTGGTTGGAGGCCTCGTTGACCGTCATCGCCAGCCGCTCGCCCGCCTCCCGGCTGTTGGACGGCCGGCAGCGCACCGCTACGCGCACGCGCTCCCGGCCCGTCATGGTCTGCAGCATAAGGGGTTGATAGAACGTGGGCATGCATGCCGCAGTGCAAAGGAGCAGTGGCGGCGGCGGCGGCGGCGGCGGAACTTGCACTTGGAAGGGTGTGCGGCCCTTGCCTTGACAACTGGCCTACCACTTCGCGCAGGGGGCTGAAATGCAGACGGGCTGACCACAAGAGCCTGTGCGAAAGGCGGTCCACTTCGCCGGATATTAATTCGAGAGGCCCCCGCGCTTTCGTAACTGTATCGTATACACCAGATTGCGATGTCAAGGCCGAATACAGAGACTCCAAGTCTATGTTTCGCAGAGAAATGCCCAGTGACGTGGGCTGTGACCAAGAACAGACTGCGAGCCTCAATCGCTGCTGCAGATCGCACTTCTGGATTGGCACACAATTTGAAAAGGACAGGGGAAGCCGATCTGCGAAGGAATAATCACCGAAAGGCATGTCCCCGAGCGCAGAAGCGGTCGTTGGGGCTCCTGCTCCCTCTCGGAGGGAGGTGTGGCTGGACTGCGACCCAGGGCATGACGACGCGGTGGCTCTGATACTTGCTGGTGAGAACCGCCGCCCCCCGCCTGTGACGGCGCCAGCCGCAGGCCATATTGAATTCTACAAGCCCGGCTCGCCCTGCCAGGCTTGGCATGTGCGTCACTTGGCACCTCATCCAGTTGGCACCGTCTGGTGTCAATGCATGGTTTGCATTGGCACCAAATGGGTCTCAGTGCCAGGTGGTGCCTTCCAAAAACCCTGGCGTGCGCTGCAGGTCACAGCCCGGCGTTGCACCTGCTGGGCGTGTCCACAGTGGCTGGCAACCAGACGGTTGAGAAGGTGCACCGCCTGCTCCATACCCCGTTGGCTTGCTCGTCCCAGCGTGGTCGCATCCTGGCATGCACATCCGCTGCAGTCGTCGCCTCGGCTTTTCTCGACCTCGTGGCTTGCCCGCCTCCCCTGCGTGAACCAGGTCACCGACAATGCGCTGCGTGTCCTGGCAGCCGCGGGCCTGGAGCACGTGCCCGTCGTGGCCGGTGCTGCCAAGCCGCTGCTGCGCGCGGCGCCCCTGCTGTGCGCTGAGATCCACGGCGAGAGCGGCCTGGACGGCCCGCTGGGCGGCCCCGTCCTGCCCGCCGCCCCGCACGCCGCGCTACCGGGCAAGGCGCCTGTGCGCATGTTCGAGGCGATCGCGGCGGCGCATGCGCGCCTGGCGGCGACCGGGGCGGCAGACGCCCGGGTGCACCTGGTGGCGACAGCGGCGCTCACAAACGTCGCACTGCTGCTGGCGCTCTACCCAGAGGTGGCAGACATGATCGAGGCGAGGAAGGGATCGATGGTGTCAGGCAGCTGGGTCGCTGGGCGGACCGTCAACGTTGCCCACCGCCGCTGCTCCAGTTGGGCTGCGCGCTTGCACAAGGGGTTGTGCAGCCAGCATCTCTGGGGCGCGGTGCGCAGCAGATGCCAACGCAGCATGCCCCAGACGCGTTCACTGCCCCCGTCCTGCTGCAGGTCACCATCATGGGCGGCTGCCTTGGGGTGGGCAACACGGGGCCGGGTGAGGCCTGCTTGAGAAAGTTAGTGATTGTGTGATGTCGGCTGTCCGTGCTTGTACGGCTTGAACTGCAGCAGCAGCAAGCAGCAGCGGCGGCGGCGGTATGGCCCGTCACCATCCCTGCTCACACGCATCAGCCCTGCCCTGCCGCCCCGTGCGCTGCTGCAGTGATGGAGTTCAACATCCAGACAGACCCCGAGGCGGCGCGCATCGTGTTTGAGAGCGGGGTGCGGCTGGTCATGGTGCCGCTAGAGGTGACCCACACGGCGCTGGTGAGGGGCGCGCCTGGGCTGCATCGCCCAGCCTGCCTGCGAGGGCGGATGGCTTGCTGCATTGCTGGAATGTTGGAGTGCATGGTGGCAATGCGGTGGCTTGCTGCATGCTGGAATGGTGGAGTGCACACAGCACGGGGATGGCAACGGGCTTGGACAGCGGCACGCTCATTGCCTGCGTGCTGGCACGCAGGGGCAGGGCATGGAGCGGCGTGCCGCACCACCTGTGAGCACTGCACGCTGCTGGGGGCTCATGCAACAACGCGGCCAGCCTGCGCGCCTGCCCTCCCCATACATCCACCCCCTGCTGCTGCGCAGGTCACCACAAGCGTGCTGCAGCGGGTGCGCACGCACCAGCCCTCCCCCTTCCTGCGCCTCATGACCGACCTGCTCATGTTCTTCTCAGACACGTACGCCACGGGTGCGTGCCCCGCCACCAGTTTCCCTGAACAAACTGTTCTCATAAGCAATTTGCTGCTGTTGGCGGCTCGTTGCTGACCCTGGTATGCTCACCTCAGGGACAGCTGCGGGTTCACTCCCCTTCCTCGGGCCAGCCGGCAGCTCAAGGTACTGCTCTCGCCTGCGCTGCGCCTCTTGCTGGTCTATGTCACCCGTCCAGGCAGGCCTGGGCCAGCCAACAACTGCCGGCCGAATTGGTCGCATCTCCCCTGCAGTGTTTAAAATGAAGGATCCTCCGCTGCACGACCCCTGCGCTGTGGCCTGGGTGATCGCTCCTGAGCTTTTCAAGGTATGGAGGGCGGGCAAGGGGAGCCTGCGCAGAAAGCGGCTGTTTGCACTTCAGGGGCACCCACGCGGAGGCCTGCCATGGCGCCCACTGGACCACCGCACTTTGACTCATTGTAGCGGAGCACCCGGTGCATAGAAGCGTGCAGGCAGTGGTCTTTGTTTTGTATTGGATTGAAACGGTGTGCTGTGGAACCAGGGGCCCTGGTCCTCCCTGCACCACCATCTGCTGCCTGCTGCCCTGCCATGCATCATAGACGGAGCTGCTGCGTGTGGACATTGAAACGGCATCGAGCCTGTCGGCTGGGCAGACAGTGTGCGACATCTGGGGCCAGAGCCGGCTGCCCAAGAACTGCACTGTGTGCATGGTGAGGGGCAGGGGCTGCTCAGGGGGGGCGCACGGGCTGCTCAGCCTGCTCCCTGGGCAGCTTGGCGGCGAGATCATAGCGGTGCTGCTTGGCGTATGGGCGGCAGTGCAACAGCAGGCTGGGCGGAACGTTTCTTGCGGAGCTGTGACGAGGGGCGTCACTGCTTACCAAACAACGCTTGCCTTGCCCCCTCCCCGGTCTTCCTTCCTTGCTGTGGTGTAGGAAATGGATGTGGCGCGATTTTGGGATCTGGTGGTCGCGGCAATCCATGCAGCAGATGCAGTGTCGCCGCTCAACCGGCTAGAGCAGCAGCAGTGAGCCACGTCGGCAGGGAGACACACGCATTGACTCACTGTCTTCTCGCCCATGCTGCCCTCTCTGCCACTGAACACTGCCAATTATTTCCGCCACGTCTTTCTGCAAAAGCTGCGCCAATTCATTTACTTCCGACTGACTGCAATGAAATGTCCTGTCTTTCAAGTGCAAGGGGATGTCCCAGATCACTGCAGCGTGCGCCCCACACAGCGCTCATCCCAGCCGGGCCGCCGCGTCTGCGGCCGCCTCCCACGCCGCGATCGGGTCATCTGCCTGCCAAATGCCGCCCAGCAGTGCCGCGCCAGCAAACCCCAGCTCCTGCAGCTCTGCAAACTTGTCGGGAGTTACCCCTCCAAGCGCCAGGACTGGGTACCTGCTGCCCACCAGCCCCGCCGCCAGCTCATCCCGGTCCTCAAAGTCGGGATTTGCTGGGTAGTCGGCCTTGGAGATGGAGGAGTAGATGGGCGATAGGAAGCAGTAGTCGAGCTCCCCGCGGCACACGCCCAGGTCGGCCAGGGTGTGGAAGGAGGTGGAGACTGCAGGGAGGGGAGGCGGTGCTGACGCAGCGTGGATGAGCTGCCATGCCGTGTCGAACCGAGGCAACGACAAGCAGGGCTGCTTGCAGTGGGGTCCTGCCCGGTGTTGTACGACACGGGCAGCCGGCCCTCGCCTCGCCTCCCCACCTGCCAGCCCAGGCGGAGCCTTGATGACCCCTGGCGGCCGGTCTGCCTCGCGGTAATGGATGCCGCCCACCGTCGTGGTCCTGCGGATGGTGACCGGCAGGCGGGAGAGGCAGCTGATGCACGACCGCTGCCCGGATGGCAATGCAACACGCACCTGGCAGGCAGCGCATGCTGTGCTGAAAAGGCAGCACACCAGGCGGCCCTGCTGCACTGTCAAAAGGCAGAGGTCAGAGTAGGTGGCCACAATCTGCTGTCTCGGCACGCACCTGGCCAGTTCGTGGTGCTGGTGCAGCATTGTGCGGCGGCGGTGGTCTGGGGCAAGCGCGGCCAGGTATGCTGCCACCTGCTCCATGCTGGCACCCGGCTTGCGGACATGCAGTGTCGGCAGGCCGGCGCGGAACAGCCTCTGCGCTGTGTCCAGCTCTTGAGTTGTGGCAGGTCCAGGAGGGGTGATAACCACCAGCCGGAAGGCTGCCATGCTGGATCAGTAGGACTGCGCTTGCGGCGGTGCACGCGCCGGCAGGACGGCAGGGGTGGCGGCAGCGGCCTACTGAGAGCACAGCGCTGCAAATGACAATCCGAGCGCTTGCAACAGTTGAATAGACCGATTGGGAATGGGGAACCTTGCTGTGATGGCCCCTGCACTCTCGAGCAGTAGGGTCGAAGGCCGTGCTCGCTGGGACTGACTCCTTTCTGGCGATGGCGACAATAAGAGCAATACAGGCAATGTAATCGTTGCATACAGCAAGCAGAACGAGCGAATGACTCGGCCGCAAGTGAGTTTTGGCACAACACAGCCAGCCTGGCCCAGCAGGCGGTGCATGGGCATGCATCTGGGAGCTCCTTCTTGCCCCCTGAACGATCAAAGGATTGAGAACCAGTCCCGAGCACAGCGCCGACAGCCAGACCGAGCGATGAGGCCGCCGGCGTGGCTGCGCTTGCTGGCTGCAGCCTGCCTGCTGCCGGCGGTGTGGGTGGTGGGCACTCAGGTGATCAATGCCGCTAGCGCGTCATGAAGAACCCTATGGGTGCCTGTCCACTTTTGACGCTTCGCTGTGGGGCGCCGGACGACCCTCGACTTTGCTGGAAGAATCCTGAGCAGCCCACAAAGTCTTACAGGCTGCCGCCTACGCGCTCCGCAACACCTCGCTGCTGCTGCCGCCGCCGCCGCCGCCAGTCTTCCCTGCCTCGTTTGCTTGGCCGGCTGATTCAGGCCGCTAAACCCCTGCTGGCCTGCACCCGCTGGACAGATCGCGGACGACCGCACACGCTACTCCATCCTCACATCTGCGGCGGTCAGCGTGCTGGGCTTCCTCCTGACGCTGCGCCTCATCCCGCTGACCAAGGCGTACACCCTGAAGGCAAGCCCGGCTGCCGCAAGGGCTGCCGCTGCAGCTGGTCGTGTTGGTGGTGGGGCTGCTGCTTGTGAATTGTGCCTGGCTGGTTAGTGACGACTGAGAGCGAGCTGTCAGCCCAGCGTGGGGATGTGCTCAGTAGGACTACTGGCCTCCCTACCCGCCCTCGGCTGCTCGAACCTCCTCCATGGTATGTTCCGCCCCTCCTGCAGGCGGGGCTGTTTGGCATGGACATCAACAAGAAGGGCAGCAAGGAGGGGGAGAAGAAGGTGCCCGAGTCGCTGGGTCTGGCTGCCGGGGTCGTCTTCCTGGTGAGCCTTTTGCTGGGGGGTCAGGGGTGGGGTGGGGTGGGGGGGTAGGCAGGGCACTGCACAGGCTGGGGAGGCAGCCTGTCCCCTCCACTCAGGACTGCCGCAGCGCAGAGCGCACACCCCATGCGTGTGTTCTTCCCACTCTGCGAGGAGACACAAGCTGACCCTTCCCCCAGCAAGTGCAGCACTGCACTTTGCAAGCAGCTCATGACCTCTGTGTCTCTGGCCCGCTGCCCGCCCCGCCGTGCCCGGAACCTCAGGAATGCATGGTTCTGCGTTGCCTTGGGAAGCCTACTGCGTGTGGTCTGCCTTCACATCAGCTGCCCACTGCCTGCCTGCTGCTCGTGCTGCAGGTCTGCGTCATACTCTTCCAGCAGCTGCACTACTACGACACGCCCTCCCTGGTGCGCGCGCTGCGCGACGGGCGCTGGCACGAGGCGCTGGGCGGCAAGCGCCAGGTGCAGCTGGCCAGCGACGCATGGTGAGCACGCCGGCTGCCTGGCAGCGCGAGCCGCTGAGCTGCTGGACGACTCGGCAGTTACTGTGCAGCGCTGTCATGTGGCAGAGTCAGCGAAGCTGTTTCTATGGGTTGCTCGCACAGCTCATCCCAGCAGTGTGAGCTGCAAGCGAGCTCCTCAACGGCCGCCAGACTCCCCCCCCACCCGTGCCAAGCAGGCTGGTGGACTACAATGCCGCCCTGGCCACCATCTGCTTCATGCTGTTCCTGGGCTTTGCCGACGACGTGCTGGACATCCCCTGGAGGGTGAAGCTCATCCTGCCCTGCGTCGCCTCGCTGCCGCTGCTCATCGCGTACAGCGGGGGCACGGGTGGGTGGGGGGTGGGCTGCCTCTTTGGGGTGGTTCAACGCAGGGCAGGCCTCAGCCGGAGCGCAACACCAGGCAGAGAGTCGGCGACTGGTAGATTCTGCTTAGGGCACGCACAGGCTGCATTCCAAACCTAAGGGGATCGCTGTTAGCTGCAGCGTTAGGATGCGCAGGGTGAGCTTGCCCATAAAGCCAGCCCTGCCTCTCAGCCTGCCTGTTGTCTCTGCCCCCGCGCTCTCACCGTGCTGCAGGCGTGATTGTGCCCAAGATGCTGCGGGGAGGGCCCCTGGGCTTGCCGGCATATCTGGAGCTTGGCCTGCTGTACAAGGTGCGCCGCTGCTCCGCTGGCCATGCCAGCATACGCATTGCTACAGGCCGGCTGCCTGGCAGCCCGGTTGCATGACTGCTTAGCCCTGCTGTCCTGACTCTGGCCCAAGCATATGGCCTTTCTGACTTGCATTAGCCTTGCTATGACAGTAATGCGCGTTACCTGGCCGCCTGCTTCATCACTTCTCTCCTCTGCAGGCGTCTATGGCTGTGTAAGGTGATGCTTGCCATCTCTGACCACTTTTTTAACTCGAGAGTGACGTCATCCGCCCCCCGCCGCAGGTGTACATGGTGATGCTCGTCATCTTCTGCACCAACTCGATCAACATCCTGGCCGGCGTCAACGGCCTGGAGGCGGGGCAGACGTTTGTCATTGCCAGCGCTGGTGGGTGGCTGGGGGGTTGCAGGTGTTGTCGATGTGGGGGGACCGAGTGGTGGTGGTGGTGGTGGTGGTGGTGGTGGTGTGTGTGTGTGCGGGTGGGGGTTCCATTGCCGCGCTGGGCCAAGGGCGGTGGGCCGCAGCACACCTGGCCTGCCCACGATGACTGCACGCCTGCCATTGCATTTCCACGTGCATCCCCCTGCCCCCCGCACCCCGCCCCAACGCCCCTGCGCAGTCCTGCTGCACAACCTGGTCATGCTGGGCGGCCCCGCGGGCAAGGACCCGGCCATCCGCGACGGCCACCTGTTCTCCGCCTACCTGATGATGCCGCTGGCGGCCACAACGCTGGCGCTGCTCACCTTCAACTGGTATCCCGCCCAGGTGGGGGGCCGGTCACCAAGTGGTGCACCCCCGCTAGTGGCCCGTGCTTGGCCTTGGCTGCAGGCCTGTGGTGCAGGGGTGTTGACACGTCGCCATGCTTGCTGCTGGGCCCCCCCGCCCTCAGGTGTTTGTGGGCGACACCTTCACCTACTTTGCGGGCATGACGCTGGCGGTGGCGGGCATCCTGGGCCACTTCTCCGAGACCCTGCTCATGTTCTTTGTGCCCCAGGTGCGCGCATCCAGGGGCGGGGCTGCACTCAGCGCCAGGGAGCCGGGGCCGGCCTCCTGCGGCGCTCGTCCTCGTGACCTCCCGCCGCTGACCGCTTTCCCAGCCCTGCTATCTCTTCGACCCTCCCCGCAGATCGTCAACTTTGTGTACAGCCTGCCACAGCTGTTCAAGATTGTGCCCTGCCCGCGGCACCGGCTGCCGAGGTCAGAGGGGGGTCCGCCCTGGCAGCTGGTAAAAGCGTTTTTCTGGGCGCGAATGCTGCCTGGCGCACACCACATCTGTGCCAGTTCCATGCCTGCAGCCATTTCTTCAGGTCGCTGTTGTTCCTGCCGGCTTCCTCCCCTCGAATGCAGGTTTGATCCCCAGACCGGGCTGCTGCACGCCACGCCAAACATGAACGTGGTCAACGCCATGCTGCGCCTGCTGGGCCCCTGCTCCGAGTTCTGGCTCTGCATGCGCATCCTGCTGTGGCAGGTGGCCTGCTGCGGCGCCGCGCTGGCGGCGCGAGCAAAACTGTCCGAGTGGTTCAAGCTCTCGTAAAGCGCCGCTTTGCAGCGCCTGCACCTGTTCCTGGCTGCGCCAGCAGCCGTGTTGACATGACTTGCCTATCCCATCAGCACCGACGACTGACCACATTGCTGCTCAATTCTTCCTCTTGATGCCCCATTTTGTTACAAAGCCGCTGCCTGCCAGGAGGTGGATGGTACATTATCAAAGCGCAGTGCTGCATGGCGGGGCGGCACGCCAGGCGGTGGGCACAGGGGCGGGCGGTGCTGGCCGTAGCCGTTACGCGTGCCCAGTGGCGCAGTGGGCGACCTAGAAGCTGCGCTGCGGGAAGGCCTGTAGTCCCTCGAGCACCTTGTCGCATTTGCTCATCATCACCTGCGGGCTTGGGGCAGCGGGAGGGGCAGCATGTCTGGCAGAGGGGCAGGCCAGCATGAGGCCCGACAGCATGAGGCCCCAGTCAGCAGCACATGGGCAGGTAGGCACGCCCATTCCAGAATAGCCTGCACTCTGGCGGCGGCTGGGGGCTGGCGCCCAGCCAAATCAGGTCCCAAGTGGGCTGCTGGGACGTGAAGCCACCCCCCCCCCCTGGCTTGGTGCGCCCCTCACCTCGACAGCGTACTGGAACAGCTCGTGCGGCCGCCAGGCCCCCGCCGACTCGATGGTGAAGATGAAGTGGTCCTTGATCTTGCGCAGCTGCAGGTAGGGGGCGTAGCGGTCGTCGCCCGACAGGCGCCGCGCCTGCATGGGGCAACAGATTGCAGCGCTTGAGGTGCCGACGTACAATCTGACAGATTATTCACGGGGAACAGAGGATAACGAAGAGCGCATGGGCGTAGCGTGGGCGAAGGCATGATTGCGGGCACGGCCAGCAGAGCCAGCTGGAGGCGGGCCGGAGTTAGCAATATTCAACCAGGCACGGGACGCCCAGAAGGCAGCAGGCGTGGGGTGGGCGGCGGGGGCGAGGCGCACCTTTTCGAGCAGCTTGTCGTGCTTGCGCACGTCGCCCACCACCACCGTGGCCTCGTCGCCGCTGCCGCTGAGCTGCAGCAGCCCGGGCAGCTGCTCCGCCAGCTCCTCCGCTATCTGCCCCCGCGGCTGCTGCAGCAGCGCCAGCTCGGGCATCAGGCGGTACCATGTCGTGGCCACTGGTGACCACTTGGCATGCTCGTCGCCCACCCCTGGGGGCAGGGCGGGCGCGGCACGCAGGGTGAGGGCCGGGCAAGCAGCAGATGCAGGGGGTCGGGCATCAAGATGCGCGCTGCCCAGCCTGTCGACAGGGCACAGGGCGGCTGCGAGAGCTGCGGGTCATTTCTCGCCCTGCCCACTGCTCGTCCAAGGTTGCACAGGCGCGAGGGCCCCCGGCGCCGCGCACCCTTGGTGCAGTGGCACTCCAGCTCGATGGCCTGCCCCGGCCGCAGCTTGGCGATGAGGATGTCGTCGTGCACCGGGCGCACGCCGCCCGGCACCAGCGCCGCCTGGCTGCTGGTGAAGCGGCACGACGTCTCGTCCGGCATCTCGCTGCCCTCTGGCAGCCACTGCGGGGGAGGGGGGGCACCGCCAGCGCAGGTGGCAGTTCAGTGCGAGAATTGGGCGGCAGAAAGCTGACCTTCCTGGGCCCGCGTGCTGTGTCTCTGCAGCAGCTGCCACACCCACGGCCAGATGGCAACAGTGGGTGGGTGGACGACTGCCCTAGCAGGGCAGGTTGCTGCTCTGGGCAGGGCGTGAGGCAGCACCCTGCGACAGGCAAGCCATGCCAGCTGCACGCTGCCACCAACCCAATCACCGGCGGTTCATGCAGGGATACTGCACCAGCAGGGAGGGGTTGACTCACCACCAGGTCTCGCGAGTACACCTTGTCGTTCTCCATGGCCCCGTTGGGCAGCCGCCGGCACTCCACCTTGAGCTTGAGCACGATGGTGTTCTGCTCGCTGGGGGCGTCCTCCTTGGCCTGCACTAACAGGGGGGTCCCAGCGGCAGGAGCTCCAGTTCCTGGCCGAGGCGCGGGCTTCACCGTGCCGAGTGCGGTGTGGCGTGCCAGCGCAGGCGCCCGTTCCAACGGGCGTCGAGTCGCGCCCTCCAACGGCGTGGCTCCCACAGACGGCTATGAGCACCGGGCTGATTAGGCTGCCTCAGCCACGTATGTGTTGGCGCCCACCTTGTACTGGAAGAGCCGCGGGTCCACTTTCAAGGGCACCAGCCCCAGCCGGTGGGACAGCACCTGCGGCAGCGGCGAGGGCCAGCAGCAATGGGCATGGGTGCTCGCTTGCGGCACCAGGCTGGCGCTGCCAGCATGCTGGCTGCACAACCTGCCAGCGTGTGGGCGCACACGGCGTGTCGAGGCGGCAGGCTGTCGGCCTCTCCATGCCCGCTGCCTGCCCCGCCTGCCAGGACAGCGGGAACGACCGTGGCGTCGCTTCCCCACCCAGGCCCCCCCCCCACACACACAAACACAAATACACCCCACCCCACACACCCCATCCTCCCCTCAAGGCTCGCCTCGTCCTGGATGACCGAGGTGTTGTTCACGATGTACACATGCTCAATGGCCATGGTGGGCGTCTCGCTAATCATGATGCGCCGCAGCGAGTTGGCCACCTGCGACGCCAGGGCAGCGGAGCCGGTGGGGCCTCGAGCCAATTGGCGGGGGTGTGGCGGGGCGCTGCTGCGCTCGCGATTCCCGACGCGCTGCCCGGCGAGCCGCCAGGTGGGCGTCCAGCTCAGCAGGGAAAAGCAACAGGATGCGGGGTCCGGCTGCTCCACCGCTGCGCAGGCGTCTGTGTTACCTGCTGAGCCGATGCTGAGCACACCGTGCTGTGCCGCCCAGCCCGCCCTTCACTGCGTAACCTGCTTGGCTGGCGTGTGGTGCACTGGCAGGTAGTGCACACGCCCCGCCGCGCCCGGCTCGCCTGCCCGCCTCACCGCGCAAGACACCCCCTTCATCTCAAACTCCATGTCGTCCCCCTCGTAGCGCTTTATATCGATGGAGAAGCCCTTTTTGAAGCTGGCCATGTCGAATGAGGCGTCCACGCCCAGGCTGCCCCACTGGCTCGCCGCAATCGTGCTGGTGGTCTGCGAGCAGCAGGGAACAGCACGCCCGGCAAAGCAACAGGTGAGGTTGAGATCCTCCCACGGGAGCGCAGGTAGTCCGGCTATGACGTTGCGCACAAAAGGGGCATGCTGGAAAGGTGGAGGGCAGAGTGGAGAGGGGCAGCAGCAGTGGCAGGCCAGCGGGCACCACCGCTGAACGGCTCGGCAGCGGCTCCACATGATGTCTGCTCTACCCATCAGCCAGGTGAAATGCGGATGATTGCGTCCCATAGCCAGCACCACGATGGCAATGCCACAGCCAGAGCGGCAGCAGGCAGCAGCCGCAGGCGGCGGCTGGCGGCGGCGGCGGCAGCATGCGACCATGCATGGGGGGGTTAGGACACGCCCGGCTACTGCAGCGGCCGCCACTCCGGTAGATGGACTCACGTGAAGGTTCATATCCGTGCCGCACACCACCCGAGTGCGCGCCAGCTCCAGGTTGCTTGGGAGGGTGGCGTCATAGCTTGTGGACGGACCATCATCTGCTGCTTTCGCTGCTGCATCGGCTGCGGCCTTCGCCTGCCCCGCCTTCTTCGTCCTTCCCATGTTTGGCGGCCGCTCTCTTTCTGGAGCTTCCCGCAGCTGTTGTTGAGGACGATATCGTATCGATTATATCGTGCGAGCTCGAAAGCCGGCGTTGAAACCCGTTTGCAACAAGACTGCTGCGCCTGCTGCCACTATTCTCTCGCGGCCTTGTTTTGTCTTGGAAGGAAGCCATTCAAGGTTCGACCGAACATCGAGCATTGGATCGACCACTTGAACCGATTGACATGCCCTGGAACGCTTTGCCGCCAAAACTGCTTGAGCGGCAGCCTCCTAAGCGGCGGCCGGCTCCCCTGCTGGCTGCAGCTGTTTTATTGCTTGTGTTAGCGCGATGGAGGTGAGTGAGGGGTCTGCGAGCTGCCACTCCTGCTGTGGAGTCGATCGCTCAGCGCCGCTTGACCGCTTGACGCCCTTTCCCGCTGCCTGCAGCCCCGCAGCAGACAATCCAATGCTAGGTGAGCGCCGCACAGGGCCAGCTGTCGCCACCAGGACAGCCCGCCACCTGCCGCCTACTGCCGCCAGCCTGGGGAAGAGCCGACGCCTGCTTTGCCGTTGCTTGTTGCAACTTCTCCGCTGTCCCAAGCTTTGCAGGCATGTTGCTGCAAGCACTTGGAGCGTTGCTGCTGGCTACAGGCATAAGGGATCTAGCAAGCAAAGCAGCGCCCGCAAAGCCAGCGGTGGCGGCGGCACCAGTGGCAGCAGCACCGCCCAAAACGCCGTCCTCCCTGGGCCCTCCGCTGCGCGGCGGGCGCAGCCTGGTTGTGGCACCACCCACCGGAGGCGCAGAGCCCAGCCCTGCGGCGGCAGCGAGCAGTGCGGGGCGGCCCAGCCCCTACAGCAGCAGGCTGATCAGCACGCCCGAGCAGCTGCGGCGCGTGCTGGTGAGGGGCGGTGCTGTGGGGTGGGGCTTCAGAGCAAGGAGAGTGTTAGGTCACATGGGGTGAATCGCAGGTGCAGAAATAGGAGCACATCGCAACCCAGCGCATGGGGAGCGGCGGCTTCATACAGGGGACTCTGGGGATGCTGCTGCCCAGCGCGCCCCGTCTCTCCCTGCCCATGCCCTCTTCCCGCACCCCCCAAAACACGACCGCAGGATGAGTTTGAGGGCAGCACGGCCCCGCCAGCAGAGCGCACCCCCGAGCCCGGCTTTGAGCCGGCGGCAGGGGTGCGGCTGGGCGCGGGCGCCGGCTCGCCCGCCCTCGGGCCCGGCCCTGTGTACCGCCCCTCGGCTGTTCCCAAGGGCAAGGCAGCGGTGCCAGTGGCCACCGACGGCAAGGTGGGGCCGTCCACCCTGGAGAGCAAGCGGGCGCTGCTGGAGCGGCTGCAGCTGAGCGAGGCGGCGCTCGAGGCAAGGGGCGGGGCGCTTGGGGGTCGGTGTTGATGGATCGGGCGCAGGTAGCGACGGCGGCGTAAGCACGTCGGCAGCTGGGCGGGGCGGCGTTGTTGGGTCGAGGCTGCATCGCCTGGCTGTGCTGTGTGGAGCAGACAGGCCAGCACACGCTCCTGAGGAAAGCGCAACGCGACACCGCTCTGCTCCCAAAGAGAGAGTATATTGAGGTACTCTGCCCTG
The DNA here is from genome assembly GCA_001430745.1 of Auxenochlorella pyrenoidosa. Taxonomy (NCBI): domain Eukaryota; kingdom Viridiplantae; phylum Chlorophyta; class Trebouxiophyceae; order Chlorellales; family Chlorellaceae; genus Auxenochlorella; species Auxenochlorella pyrenoidosa. Next base: position 812,996 of record KQ482057.1, on the reverse strand, counting down.
CTGGTCCACCCCACGTGCAGCACGGCACGGAGCGCCTGCGCGAGTGGATGGCCGCCCGCCTGCTCAAGCCGCTGGTCAGGGCGATAGACGGCGCGCACACGCACGTGATCGAGACAGCGGCGCGCATCGGGTGGCAGGGCGTGCAGCTGCAGCCGCTGGAGGGCCAGTCAGGTGCGTCGCGGGCACCGGGAGAGGTTGATGAAGCCACGCAGCCAGTGAGCTTCAGTCTGAGCAGCGCCACCTGGCGGCCCCTGCCGAGCCGGCAACTCGCCCCTGCTCTTTTCCCCGTGCAACAGGCCGGCAGCGCAACCACGCGGACGACGAGCTGGTGGTGTCGCAGATGCGGGAGCAGCTGCTGGCGCGCCTGCGCTCGCTGGGCAGCCTGCAGCCGCCGGCCGAGGCGACCGCGTGCCTAGAGGTGGGGGCCTGGGCCTGAGTTGAGCGCCTATGCTTGTGGCCTGGCTTGTGGAGAGGAGGGGAAAGCAGCGCGCAGCGGGCTCGATCTCATGGCAAGCACCGTGTCTTGAGTCAGGGCAAAATGCGCCTGGGCTGCTCCCTGCTTCCTGCCCCTGCCATGCCGTCTGCCTCGTATATGGGGTTGGTGCCACACAGCAGCGGCTGCCCTGCCTTGCCCTCTTGAACGGCCGGCCAAGTTGGTGGCACCTTCGCCCTCCCCAACTTCTACCCTGTGCCCCTGCCCTCCCGCCTGCGCTGCTTGCAGGCGGTCAACGCCTACCAGCGGCTCTCCTCCCTGCTGCGTGGCGAGTACCCGCCAGGGCTGCTGCCGCCCACGCCGCAGGGGTACATTGCGGCGCGCATCCGCGAGCTTGCAGGTGTGTTAAGGGGGGCCCAGTGGGCGGTTGGGGCCATGCTCTGTGTGACGCATCACTGCGCAGGGGGCACTGCATTGAAGGCAGCATCTGTGTGCCCAGGCCAAGTGCTCCCTTGCCAGTCATCTCTCCGTACTCATTTTTGGGTGAGCAGCGCTCTCCCATTCCTGCCCGGCCGCCCCCTGCAGAGGGCAGCTGCATGGCGGCCTTTGAGTGGAACGCCGGCGGCGAGTGGGGCGGCAAGCCCTGGAGCGCCGAGCTGCCCACCGACTCGGCCCTGGTCTTCTACCTGTTTGCCTGCTACCTGGCGGCGCCGCAGTGGCTGTTCCCCGTGGAGGTGGGGAGGGCAGGGGGCACCAATTGTGCCTGGACACTGCATGCTGCGCCGCCCTGCGTGCCTGGGTACTGGGCACTCCACGCAGCGGCTGTGTGCGGCCACGCAGGGTGCTCAATGTCCAGTGCCCGCTCCTCTCCCCGCCTTGCTGGTCCGTCGCCGGCCCCACAGTGCGCCGCTGTTTCAGCGGCCGGCCCCGCCTCAGCACGTTGTCCTCAAACCTCGTTCACCTGCCCCATCCACCGGCTGGTTGCCCCCTGGTCGGCCCCGTGACGCCAGCCCGGCTGCCCTCTGCCCGGCTGCCTCCCCTGCAGGGCGACCCCACCGTGGTCAGCGGCGTGAACGGCACCCTGTACCTGGGCAAGCTGCCCAGCAAGCCGGCAGAGGGCTACGTGGGGGTGCTGCCCTCGCGCCCGCCGGCCACCCCCCGGGGCACCGCGCTGGTGGGCCTGCAGCTGGGCACGCAGCAGCCGCTCTTCTCGCTGGTGGTGGCCGGCGACAGCGTGTACGCGGCGTCGGGCAGCCTGGCGCTGCTGCAGGT
>KQ482057.1:792732-810448 GCA_001430745.1 Auxenochlorella pyrenoidosa | reverse complement strand
CATGGTGGCAAGCAAGCGCCGCTTCCCTCGTGCTGCACAGCCCTGGGCACGCAGCTGTAGGCCGTTGCAGAGCCGCCCGCCGCGTGAAGAAGGTCCCTGGCCACGCATGCCCCCGCCCCGCGCCGCAGGTGCTGCTGCTGTTCCTGCACCTCAGCCAGAGCGAGCTGGACGGCAGCCTGGGCGGGCGGCACCTGCAGCACCTGCAGGCGGAGCACGTGCTGAGGCGGTACCGCCCGCGCTTCGACGTCATCTCCTCGGCCTCCCGCCTGCTGGCCCGCTTCCTGTGAACAGCAGGGGCAGAGCCGTGTGCACAGAGCAGCTGCCTGCGCTTGCACAGCACCTCCTCTGCTCTCATGAATGCCACTGGCTGCTGCATTGGCCTTGCACCTGCTGGCCGTGCTGCCCCGGTTGCAAAGGGACCTCACAGCTTGTAAGCGCCAGCAGTCCTGCACAGGGTGTTGCTCCTTTCGTACTCCAGGGTTTCAGGGTTTGTGCAGGCTGCGTTTTCTGTTGCTTTGGCAAGGATGCTGAAGAACGCAGAGAGAGCAGCGTGTGGGTGGGTTGGGGTGGGGTGGGGCGCATGTCTGAAGTATGGCACTGGCAGAGAATCCATCGTGCAGCAGCTGCACTCCACTCACTGCTGGCTCAGTTCCAGTAACATAGGCCTGCACATCTTAAGTCATAATTTCTATAGGGGCATGCGAGAAAGTGAGAGCCAAAAAAAATCACCCTTCCAAGTCACTGCAGCGTCGGTGACTGCTGGCGCGCCAGGGTGGATGCCCCACCCTTCCCCACTCGCCTTCCTCTTCTTTCACCTCCCACCTTGTGCAGATTTAAACATCGCTACAGGCAGCCCAGGCCCAGCTGGAGACCTTGACAGCCTTGGCGAAACCTTACTGCTTCACTCGCGCAAGCATGCTGCTCGCGATCCCTCCCTGGGCGCGATCGTCTCCGACAGCCACGATACGGCGGCCGATGGCGCAGCAGCACCGCCCGGCACGGCTGCCGCTCCGCCGCCCCGCAGCGGCAGCCTCTCTGGGAAACGGCCCGGACGCAGAGGAGAACACCCGCAACAGGACTGCGCTTCAGGGCAAGCTCGTCGACGCACTAAGCCTCTTCTCGCAGGCAAGCATGCCTGCTGCTGCTCTTGCTGCCGCTGCTGGATGGTGGGTCAGTGTGGGGCAGGCACCCCGCCCCCCCCCACGCACCCATCCACCCACCCACCACCACCACACCATTAGTAGCGGCGCTCGTCCCAGGCACACCAGTGTCTTGCCTCCCAGCATAGGAGTACATCCTGACGGTGCCGTACGCGCAGCGGCCCTACCTGTGGAGCGAGGCCGTGGCAGAACAGCTGCTGGAGGACCTGCACACCATGGCATGCGCTGAGGGCGGCCTAGAGGTGGAGGAGCTGCCCGATTATCAGCTGGGCACTGTCAACCTGCTGGACAAGCCGGCCGGCGCCGGGCCCTACACCAAAAAGTTTGTGTACGACGGGCAGCAGCGCATCGTCACGCTGTGCCTGCTGCTGTCCGCGCTGCGCGAGCAGCTGGAGGCGGCGGCATGTGGGGAGGCCGGCCTGGATGACCTCGAGCGGCACTTCTGCCTGGCGCTGGCCAAGTCGCTGGCGAGGAAGATTCACCAGGTTGGCGTGTTGCTACGCTCGCAACAGACTGCCGGCCGATGCTTTGCTCCGATCCTCCACTGGCGCTGCATGCGGCAGCAGCCGTGGCAGAGGCATGAGTGCTGCATGCTGACAACGAACCCTGCTCCCGGTGCAGGAGGAGGACCCTCTCATCAGGCGGCCACCGCTGCCCCGCATTTCGCTCCGCGTGCAGAAGGTGCGTGCAGGGCCGGGTGGTTTTGCCACCTCTTGCGCCGCCGGCCACTTGGCTGCCACCCACCGCCAGTCACCCAACACCCGCCACCCTTGCTGCCCTCACGTAGGACACAGACTTCCTGACCAAGCTGCCGACCGACACCGAGTGCCTGGCTGGCAAAGACGTCATGCCAGACGGCAGCCAGCAGCTGCGCCTGCTGGAGAACATGCAGGCAAGCCATGGCTGCTTTAAGCCCACAAAGCACGGCGCTGGCCTTCGGGCGCCAGCTTGGGGACTCCTAGCCTTCCCTAAGCGAGAGACGCACATGCAGGGGCACGCCCTGCACTTGCAAGCTTCTTCTCTAGCGAACAGCTGCTGCTCCATGCCAAGCCTGCCCTGCAGGTGTTCCGCGGGCGGCTGCGGGAACTCAGCGCCCAACAGTGCCAGCGGCTGGCCATCTACGCCTCCACCAAGGTGCTCAGCTGCACCCTGCAGCAACATGCATCGCTCAATCGCTGCTATTTCTTGGCTCGTCCTCCGTTGGGTGACCTTCATGGGCAACTTGTTGGGCTGCCACTGGCACCTGAGCGCCCCCCCGCGCCCCACCCCCCACCCCCCCACCCCCTCCTCCGCCGGCCCTGGCACGCTCGCAGGTCACGTTCCTGGTGGCCATTAGCTCAGACACCAAGACGGCGCTGACCATGTACCGCAGCAGGCGTGCACAGCTGCGGGGCCCCTTGCTTGCTGGCTTTCTTGCCTGTTCGCTCACTCACTTGCTCGATCACGCCTGCCTGACGCCGGCGGCATGGTGCAGTCTGTGCCCATCCGTCTCCCTGTCAACGCTGTTTGAGCGGCCACCCTGTGCCCCCGCTGGCGGCCCGCAGCATGAACAAGGGGGTGGAGATGCGGCCCATCGACTTCCTAAAGGCCTGTGTGTTTGAGTCCATCCCTGAGGCCGAGCAGGTAGGACCTGCCTGCCAGGAATGCCGACTAGGACATTTGCGTGCCGCTTTGCTGGCCTGCGAGGGCGTGCCCTGTTCAGCAGCCTGGTGGGAGGTGCAAGGCAGGCAGCCAGGCATCGGGGGGAGGTGCACGGCGTGTGATAGGCTGCAGCGTTGCCGCGGCTCGAGTGAGGCTGGCACAGCAGTCGGTGCCTGCCTGCAGAAGTTTAGGGGGTGACCTGCCGGGTGGGAGGCATCCGCCGCCCCTAGCAGAGCCGCTGCTGTGTGGCAGCACTGCAGGGTGCTGCGCGGTGTGCGCATCTCAGTCGCGCAGCTCATGTTGCAGCACGGCCATGCAGTTTGGGACCAGTCTGGGAAGGCAGCGTTGCTGCCGACATGAGGATGTGGCCGTGCCTGCTGGCCTGCGCACGGGCCCGCCTGACTGCCGGCTGCGTGCTCCTTGCCCTTGTGTCTGCCATGCGGGTTGCTGCGCACGGCTCCCTGCACAGGCCCTGCAACCTGGGCCAAAGCGGGATGCCCTACGCAGAACCCTGTATGATTTGGCAGACACGAAGGCAAAGGTGCAGGATGCCAACAGTCAGGCGGGCCCACGTATGCCTTTGGTGCAGCAAGCCCGACACGTTGCTGCGGGGCGCTCCAAAGCCGGGTCGGACTGCCTGCTGTCCTCCTATGGGAAGGGCAGGGTTCACGCTGCCCTACAGATCCGGACGCGCCTCTGCCTGCTGCTGCCCGCTGGCATCCCCCACCGCTGCCTGCAGGAGCGCTGGGGCATCGAGTGGGACCGCCTGGAGCGGGAGCTGTCGCCCACCACCGCAGAGGGCAAGCCGGCGGGCGACGACCTGCTGTCGGAGCTGTGCGGCCACCTGGCGCCCATCCTGCTGGGCAGGTGGGTGTGGCCATGGGCAGGCGGGCATTGCGCAAAGCCTCCTGTCAACTGGAGCAAAGCAATCTTTAGCTGCTTCTGCTGGGCCTGCCTGTCCCCACCGGTTCCTCCCCTCTGGGCGGCGCTGCACCCCCGGCCCACTGGACCCTGCAGGTTTGGCATGACCAACAGCGAGTTCACCGACATACCAGACGTGTTCAACGTGGCCGCCAGGCACCTGAGTCCAAAGGGCCCGGCTGGCGCGCCCTTCATTGAGCGCGTCCTGCAGCCCTTCTCCCAGGCAAGGGCCGCCTGCCCTGCTGGTGTGGGGCTGGTGTGTGCCACCCGCCAAGGCTCTGGCCGCCCCCTGCTGGCAAACTCCACTCCTGCTCGTGCACAGCGTGCAGGTTTTCGACCGTGTGCCCATCGGTCCGTCCACTGCGCGCGCCCCTGCAGGCCTTCCGCGAGCTGCGCAGCGCGCGCGTCGACCGTGGCGGCACGGCACCGCGCATCTCCTACCGCCTGCGCTCGCTGGCCCGCTTCCTGGAGGCAGGCAGGGCCTGTGCAGACGAGATCACCCCAATGGCGCTGCTCCTGCTAGTTCTGCACGCCGAGCAGGGGAGGGTGTGACAGGCAGCCGCCGGGTTGGGCTGGAGCAGGGGGTTGCAGTGTGCAGCCACGGGACAGCCACGGGGCAGCCATGGGGCAGCACAGCCGCATGCTGAGACCTGCTGAGCTGTACTCCTATGGATGCTTGCCCATCAGGCTTTCTGATGACGGCCTGACAGTCGCGCTGGAGCAGCTGGAGGCGCTGGCCCTGGCCAGCATGCTGTGCAAGTGGAGCAAGCGGGCGCGGCGGGAGCGCTGCCTGGCGGTCCTTCGGGAGCTTGGCTACGCGGGCGCAACGCCGCAGCCGCAGCCAGAGCGTGCGCACGGCCGAGTGGCGCTGCCCGAGGCGCTGCAGCTGGGTGCCGACGAGAAGGCCGCCCTGTTGGAGGCGCTGGATGGGCCGCTGTATGCCAAGACCCCTGGGCTCAGCAGGCCCATCCTGCTGAGCCTGAATGAGTTTGTCCTGCAGCGCTCTGACCGCGGCTACGTGCAATACGAGGTGCGCGCTGCTGCTGCCGCTATTGCAAGTGTTGCCCCCACTCCTGCTGCTGCTGCGGTTGCTGTTGCTGCTGCCGCCACTGCTGTCGACCTGCTGCGCTAGCTGCAGAGCCGAACTGTGCATTGCACTGCATCCCCCACTCTCAGCCCTGTCGTCTCGTCGGCACCGCCTACTTGCTGCAGGGCTCGACGGAGCTCACTGTGGAGCACGTGCTGCCACAGAAGCCGGCGGCTGCCTGGTGGGACGACTTCACAGAGGAGGAGCACGCGGCGTGGGTGGGCCGCCTGGCCAACCTGGCGCTGCTGTCGGGCAAGAAGAACAGCGGCGCAAGCAACAAGGACTTCCAGGCCAAGAAGCAGGCCTACATCGACAAGCACATGGTGGGCTCCCTCAACATCCCGCTGACAGACGACATTCGTGTGTGTGAACGCTGGACGCCGGCGGTGCTGGTGGAGCGGCAGCGACAGCTGCTGGACCTGGCAGCCGCCTGCTGGCGGCTCCACTCCACGCACTGCTGATCCTGGCAACAGCAGCCTCAGCAGGCCATGGCGCGTGCAGCTGTGCCGCTGGTGGCACCTCTGCACCTGCCACAGCCTGCAAGCAGAAGCAGAAGCAGCAGCTGGCGCAGGCTGCACTGGCCGAACCAGGCCGGAGCTACCAATGCAGAGGCTGCAGGGTAGGTACTGCTGCCTTACCTTCTTGCGGCCTGATTGCTGTTTCGAAAACACCTGAGCCACAGCTGTACCATGCAAATTTATGCAACACTCATTCGATGCAGGGAATATGATTATACATGTGCCTTCATGTGTATGAAAAGTGGGCATTCAAGGGGGCCTGGCGCAGGCATACGCAAGGAGGAGCATGGCGGGTCAAGTCAGCGGGTACAAAGAGAGGACAAAACGAGAGGATGCAATCCAGCGAGAGTTTAGCAACAGGGAGCACAAGAAGCACAAGATATATTACGGGGCAGGCAGTTTGTTCGTTCGCAGGCGCCGGCTTCGTGGCCCTGGTCAGGGCTCCAAGCAAGCTCCTCTCAGCAGCCAGCCTACTACTTGACCAGCTTCCTCGCGGCCTGCAGCACCTTGTTGGCATTTGCCGCCACCTTTTGCTCCGCAGCGGCTGCGCGCAGGGCAGGGCGCCGGGTGAAACGGAGGGAGGAGCGTGTGGCGTGTTGGTCCGCAGGTGTGACATGTAGAAGCGTGGCTCGCACTTTTCCGGCACACGTTACAAAGGCGCCAGCGCTGCCTGTGCGCAGCAACCATCTTGCCCCTGGCCGCGCAGACCACCTGGCCGCTGCTGGCCAAGGCTTCCCAGTGCACTTGCCTGCCTGCTGCGCTGCGCGCTCCCGCAGCATGGCCTGCCGCCGGCGCTCGCGCTCATCCACCTTGAAGAAACACAAATAACTGGTGTAGCCCATGAGAGCAGTCACAAACATCGTGCCTATGAGAGGAGTCCACATTAGTGTGCCGCGTGCTGTACCCTGCAGCAGCACAGCAGGCAGGCAGGCATCGCGCAGGGTGGCTGAAGCTTCCACCCCATCAACAGCATCAGCATAGTGGCTGCTGCGCTACACTGAGACCATGCAATGGCACAGCTAAGCAGCTCTCAAGCGCCACAGCTTGCCCGGCAGTGCGAGTGGCACCGTAGGGCAGGCGGCGGCAGCAACCATGGCAGCGGCGGCCAAACCCAGAGCCACCCATCTCCTCCCCGATGAGTTATCGACTCACTACGTCCTGGACCAAAGCAGAAAGTGGGCAGCAGAGCAGTGAGACGTGCGACTTTGCGGCGCCGGCCGGCGGGAGACGTTCTGGTTGCTGGTGTTGAGAGCTCAAAGACGATACAAAAGATATGAGTGATTCGAGCTCGCCCGGTTTGCTTACCCAAGGTACATGTGCACACCCGTCGCAGCGTGCCCGTCAGGCGACCAGCGGAGGCACAGCTGACCCACAGTGGCCGGCACTTACAGGAGAGGCTGTGCAGCACATCATGTTCGTACAGGGATGCAGGCCAGAGGGCGAGTGCAGCAACGCATGCGCTGACGGACGCATTGGGGGTGCAGGCATGTGTGCTGCTCAAGGGCAAAGCCAAGGCGAATGCACTCAGGTGGCTGGGTACCATCCGCTGCTGCTGCCGCCGCCGCTGCCGCCGCTGGCAATGATGCCGGCGTTGGCCCAGCTGTCGCCCTGCGGCAGCACCACGGGCCGCCCTGCGCTCAGCGAGCGCTGCACGTCCTGGGGGGCGTGCTGCGCGTGCGGCGGCGGCGCGGGTGGCGCGCCGCGCCGTGCCGCCTCCCGCTGCTCCTGCTGCGCCGCCGCTATCTTGGGCGCCAGGGCACGAATGAAGAACTGGCGCCGGCACACTGCGCGAACCTGCGGGGAGGGGGGCCAGCCGGCAGGCTTCTGCCAGGGACCGGAGCATGCTGCCTGCTGCAGTCGTGCATGCCTGCCCGCTCCGGCGAGCTCCCGGCTGCACAGCCGCCACAGCTCTGTGACCTTCCAGCCTTCCACTTCCGTGCAGACCCCGCTAAATGGCTTTCCCTGCCATACCGTCATGGCCCACCTGCTTCAGGTAGGCATCGGGCTCGATGGCCGCGGCATTGAGCGACTTGTCCAGCGCGTACAGCGCATCCTCCAGCGCCAGGTCCTGGGCCTGCACCTCCAGCGCCTGCTGCGACAGCGGGTCGGCGGCTGCAGGGCAGGGGCAGGGGAGGAGGGGACACCGTCAGCGGGTTGGCACAAGCCCAGACGCGCAGCAAGGTGCGTGCTGCAATGAGTCAAGTACTGGCTGCAGGGCGGGCCAGCAACGCTGGCCCACCTGAGATGGCTGCATCAGGGTCCAGCTGGCTGGGGTCGTCTGCCGCCTTGGCCAGGTGCTCGTTGTCGGCGAGCCACCTGCAGCCGGCGGGGCACAGCGGTGGGTGGGCAGCCGATACAGAGTGCAGGATGCAGGGAGGGTTGGACGGCCGGCAGGTGGGTGGAGAGCCCCGGTGGCGCAAGGTGCTGGAGCAGAGAGCGCTGCTGCCGGGCCTCGCCTGTCTAGCTGCGCATTGCTGGCTGCCAGGTCTTGGCTCAGCTTGTCCAGGGCCACCCGCTCGGCCTGCAGGTCAAGAGCCAGGGCGGGCACCGCGTGGCGGAACCAGCCTTGAGGATAACAGGATGGCAGTGCTGGCGGCCGGCCAGGCACACCAGCCTCAGCCTGCCCCAGTTTGTCGCCCCGGCTGCAGCATGTCATAATTTCCGGCACTCTTCGCTATCTCTGGCTGTCCTTTGCGGGTTCGACAGCACGCAGCCAGGTGCAGGCTGCCTGGCGGCCGCCCAGCACACAACCCACCTGCAGCGCCGCCACCTCTGCCTGCAGCTGCTCCCCCCGCTGCCGCAGCGTCGCCTGCAGGCGCAGCTGCTCATCAGCCTCCGCCGCCGCGCGCTGCGCCAGCGCCGTCAGGCTCGCGTGCAGCCGCTTGTTCAGAGCTGCCGCCGCGGCCCTGCGGAAGGCGGCTTCCAGCTCCGCCGAGGGGTTTACCTTGGGCGGTGGCGGCGGCTTGGCCGGCTGGCTGTGCTGCTGCGGCGGCTGCAGCCCGCCGCCCTGCCCCGCAGACGCCGCCACGGCCGCCGCCCACACGCTGCCAAAGCCGCTGGCATCGGTTGGTGGCGGCGGCGGCGGCTTGGCAGGCGAGGGTTGGCTCGTAAAGGAGCCGCCGGCGCTGGTCCCTACTGAGCCAAAAGAGGTGGACGAAGCCTGCGCCAGCGGGTTGTGCACGTGCACCTCGCCGGCTGCTGGCCCCCCTGCTGCTGCGCTGCCTGGCCCGTGGCTGTGGCCGTAGGGCGGGTACCCTCCTGCCGCGGGCGCGGGCGTTGGGCGGGAGGGCGGCGGCGGCTGGCCCCAGTTCTTGGGCTTGGAGAAGAGCGGCGGGTCCTCGCCAAAGTGCATTGACATGTCCTGGGGTGGTGTGAGGGCAGGGCAGGCAAAGAGGCGCACGGTGAGCAGAGGGCCCTGTGAGAATGTGGCGGCCATGCAGTTCGGCAAGCCCAGGGGTTAATCAGGCGCCAGAGGAGAGGAGTGACAGGCCTGCCCGCCCCCTCCCCCTTGGCCCCCACACCCGCCCTGCACCCACCTGCGCCATCTCCCGCAGGTTGGAGGCCGGGTACTGCCACTGGGTGATGTACAGCGTGTTGACCAGCCCTGCAGGGGACGTGAATGACAGGGGCAGGCACAAGTAAGGAACACTTAGGGAAGGCGACAGCAGCATCGCGCAGGCTGCAGCTGCAGGCATGGCCCAGATCGGCACCTCCCTGCTGCGTCCCTCCAGCGCAATCCACCCTCCCGGCACCCACCCGAGGCATCCACAAAGGTGTGCCGCGGCTTGATGACCATGTCTGGTGTCGGCACAACATAGACGAGCGGCGGCGCGAGCGGGTACCGCTCCGGCAGCCACACTGCCACCGGGATGTTGTACTTGACGCCCTGATAGTACATGGGCACCGTGCCCTCTGCCAGCAGCAGCTCTAATGTCCTGCAGGGCGGCAGAGCATGCTGGCGGGCAGTGAGCAGGCATGAGCCGGCAGGAGCGGCGCCGGCAGCAAATACCCCAGACTTGGACGCATCCACATGCATGGCAGCTGGGTTGCCCACCGGCCGTCGATGTGTGTGTACTCCCGCGTCTTGATGTGCAGCGAAGGCAGGTCCTGCAGGGCGAAGAGAGGGGAGGCCAGCTGACTGCTGCTGCTACAGGCGGCAGCGGCAGCCATGCTCCGCCGCTTGCAGTGATCTGCGGGTCGCAGCGAACCGGCCGCCACCTCTTGCCCTCACCATTACAAGGTCCAGCATGTGCTGCTCCACCAGACGCCGAAACTCAGGAGGGTAAGGCAGTGAGCGGGCGCCTGCCCGGCCAAGCGCCTCTGCGAGGACCGCTGCCGCATTTTGCGGCATGTTATGTGATCAGGATGCACCAGAGAAGGTTGTGGTTAAAGAACCAGCAAGGAAGAAGGGAGACGCGGAGCGAGAGTAGCTACGGCGGCAGCGGCGCGGCTGAAAAGGCTTGAAAGCCAGACAGATTGCGCTCCGATCAATGCACAGACCGTGGGTGGCCCCAGCAAAGCACGGCAGCAGGAGCGGCGTGGCCCGCCCTGGCCCGCCCGCTGGCGCAGATGCTCTTCAGCGATGCATCAGTGAACAGTTGCCAGGGCTTTGCACTGCCTCGTTCTCATTCAGTGTGAACTGTTTTCGAACCAAATTACATAGCAGGCCGGCGCTGCCACATCACCAGAACGAAATGTGCGCTCCCGGCTGTGACTGTGATGCGCTGTCCGAGGATGCTGCTGTGTCACGCCTCTGTCCGCGGTGGGAAGTAGACCCCCTCGGTGGCTCGCCACAGCATGTGCGGCCCTTTCTGCTTGAAGGCAAACACCTGCGGGCATACCGGGCGGCGGTGCAGCACACGAGCGCCAGGTGGTGGCAGATGCACAGCAGGCAAGTCGGTGCACGAGCATGCGAGGCTCGCAGTGTAGACAGCCTTGCAAGCAAGCCGGATGCAGCTGCCATAGCAGCGCTGGAGTGCCAGGCGTGCAGCTGCCATTAAACCAGAGGGGCTGCGGGCATCACCCCGCGCACCTCGGTGTGCCCCGGGATGGGGCGCTGGTACTTGACGTTGTGGTTGGACAGGTAGGCGCCGGTGTCCTTGTGCACCAGTCGTACCTGGGCAGGAAGGGGGTGGGGGGTGGGGGGGGTGGGGGGGCTCGCGACAGGGAGAGACAGCAGACAGGCCACCAGCGCAAGCGAGGGAGGTGGGGGTGGGCGGGAGGGGTGGCTGTTCCCCTTGCAAGGCGGCAGGCCCAAGCAAGAAGCTGAAAGCACGCAGGATGGGCGTGTGACCACATCTCCCCGCAGCCAGCGCCCGGATGCAGCAGCAGCAGCAGCAGCACTAAGTTGCGCCTCCTGCAGTCACAGCTAGGCGCACCAGCAGGCTTTCACCACCGCACCCCGCGGCAATGGCTGGGCACGGCAGCGGGCGCTCACCACCGCGTCCCGCAGCCAGTGGGGGTCTGACGAGTCCCACTCCACGCGCCAGATGTCCCCCGTGTCGCTGGTGCCGTCGTCGCCAAAGCACGACACCTGCACGGCGGGGGGGGCGGGGGGGGGGGGGGGACCAGCCGGCTGCGCGTTGAGAGCATGCTTTTGTGAATAAGCGCAGCAGACTGACACGAGCGAGAGCGGGCCAGTTGCCAGGCACGGGTGGGCACCTCGCTGGGCGGGACCTGCACAAAATTGGGTGCAGCAGGGCAGCACAGACTCCCTTGCACCCCTCTTTGTCATGTGCACAACACACACCCTCCCCTGCCCCAGATGCCCCCACCTCTTGGTTGTTGGACAGCGGCGAGGCAAAAAGGTGGCTGTGCAGCCAGCGGCGGGTGGCCACGTGCTGCAGCCGCAACTCCTGCCCCTTCTTGATGGCCGTGCCCTGGCGGCACTGCAGGCGCAAAGGTGGCCAGCATGGGGGCAGATGTGTCGCAGGGCATGGAGGCATGTGCACGAAGCGGGGACTGCCGGCAGCCAACAAAAGGGTACAGGTGCAGAAAATTCAGTGGGCAGGTCGGCACGTGCAGTCCCTTCTCCTGCTGTAGCATGCTGTAGGAAGTTCGAGGCTGTAGCCAGCCCTCTGATGGTCAGCAGTCAGCCAGCCGCTGGCAGTGGAAGGCTCGACGCAACTGAGCCAGCCGGCACGTGAAAGAGCTGGGCATGGAGCCACCAGCACTTGGAGCAGTCTCAATGGTGACAGGCCCCGCCCCGCTCACATTGTCTGCTCGCACAATCCACATGCTGCCCGCCTGGTCCTTTTCCGGGTAGCCAGTCACCGACTGCTGCCCCGAGCCGCGCCCATAGCCGTACGACACCTCGTGCGAGTGCAGCACGTGCCGTGTCTTGTCCGCCTCCAGCTTGATCACGCTTCCGCAGGTGACCTGAAGGGCGTCGAAGCCGGGCAGCAGGACAGTGAAGTACAGTCGACAGTGGCGGCGGCGGCGGCGGCGCTGCCGCAAGGGACACACCACAAGGGCAGACAGGGCGGGCGATTGCAACGTATCCAATCCTGGGGGCGCTCGTGTAGGCGAGCAGAGCTGCAAAGCAGCCCGGAAGTCGTTCGACGGCTGGGCAGACGTGCTGGGAGTCGCGCGCACGCTCCAGCTCAGCTCACCAGCACATGATCGACATCCGGCTCCTCCTCAGCCAGCGCAGGGCCGACGAGGAGGGCGACGGCGGCAAGTAGCAGCAGGGCTGGGCCGCTGCGCATTGTCGACATCCGATCGCGGACCAAAAGTGCAACAATTCACTCCAGAGCCCGAATGCAACAAAGAGAGCTGCGATCGGTCAAGCCAGGGCGCAGCACGAGAGCAGGCCAGACATTTCTCTGCTACTTTGTATCGTCGATTGCTGCACGATACCCCGCGATCACTGCGATCAATCAAGATCCGAACAAGCAGCTGTCCGCCGCTGCCCCAGCCTGCCCATTCCTCGATCACCGCACGAAGCTCTACTGGGCCTGCACGGTTCATGTATCAGCAGCCCTGGGGGCAGGGGCAGCCCCAGCAGCACCCCGGGACTGCGCAGCAGCCTGCAGCGGCCCAGCCTTGGAGCCAGCAGCCCTCTGGGCAACCACAGGGAGATCCTGGAGCGTTCATAGCGCATGGTCAGGCCGGCGCAGCGCCTGCCTGGGCCACCCAGCCTGCCGCCGCCGCTCCTGCTCCCGCCGCCAGCAGCGTGCCGGGCGTGCAGACTGCAGCGCAGATCGCGGCCTACCAGCAGTACTATCAGCAGCAGGCAGCAGCAGCAGGGGGCCAAGCGGCAGCGGCCACGCCGCCCGCTGCAGCAGCGTATTATGGCGCAGGCGCACCGGCGGCGGCCGCCGCACAGCCAGGCGTGCGCACGTGGTCGGGCACCGTCACACAGATCATCCCTCCAAATTATGGAGTGATCGATGGCGATGCCTACTACATCAACGCCGTGGTGGTGGGCGACATTCCAAAGGTGCGGGGGCCGCACGGCTGCGCCTGGGTGCAGGGCTGGGCGTGGGCGCAGGCGGCGCCCTCGGCCGCTCGACATTGCATGCGGCGTGAGGCATGGACAGCGCATGCGCTGCTGCCTTGCCACCGAAGTAGCTGTGTCTGCCCAGTATCAACCCAGCAGCACCGGAGGCCTGTCTCTGCTTACCCTAACCCTGCTGCCTCCTCCCTGCCTGCCAGGTTGGCGACAAGGTGGTGGCAGAGGGGGTGGCCAACAGTGAGGGTGCCTACAAGTGGCGGGTCACCCGCCTGCAGCTGGAGCCTGCCGCCCATGCAGCCGCCGCCCATGCAGCTGCTGGCTATGCGGCCGCAGCACAGGGCGCCGCCGCGGCAGCGCACGCGCCGCAGCGGGCCAGCTCGGGCTTTGGCGGCGCACACGCGCCGGGTGCCGCGGGCGGCATGCACGCGCCCCGGTTCCCCAGCCGCGGCCCTCCCCTCTCTGGTGCGTTGCCGTCTCTGAATTTGCTGCAGGCGCCCAGCCGCTGGCCCTGTCATGCCTTCTTGAAGCCTGCAAGATTCTGCCCTAGGCTTGTTGCCTGCACGATGTGCCTCTGCTGCCTGCTGCCTCGCGAATGGCCCCCTGCCTCGCGGCAGCAGCAAGGTAGCGTGCACCTGGCGCCGCCCCTGCCTGTCAGCCCGTGCACAACCACCCACCAACCTTTGCGTGACGCAGAGGAGGAGCGCCGCCGGCTGCGGGAGGAGGCCTCCAAGCACAAGTACAACCAGATGGCGCCGCCCATGGCGGCCTACCGCTCCGAGGTGGCCATCGCAGCGGTGGAGAGCACCATTGCCGGCAACCAGGGCGGCGGCGCGCCCAGCGCGCCCAGCGCCGCCAGCCTGGCGGAGAAGCGCGCGCTCATTGCCAGGACTGCTGCCGAGCTTGATGAGGAGGCGCGCAGGAAGGCGGAGCAGGTGTGCTTTTGTGCGGGCGTGGGTGCTTGTGTTCGTGGGCAAGGGGTCGAGGGTTTGAGTGGGGGCTGCTGTCCTGCACTGCTGCGGCGCAGCAGGCCCCAAGCCCCGCCCGGCAGCCCAACCAAGGATGCAGCAGGACTTTGCGCACACGGTGCAGCAGCACTTCCGGCGGTTACGAGGGTTCCCTGCCCTTCTGCTCTGCAGACTGTGCAGCAGCTGGGGATGGATGTGCAGAGTAATCCGGGGGCCAAGCTGCTGGCCAAGATGGGCTTTGGCACCACAGGTGAGGCCTGGGCTGGCGCTGGGAGTGGTGTACATCATTGCGCATCCCCGGCGGCAAAGCAGCACACCCGGTCTGGGAGTGGGCGCACAGTGGGCATGCCCAGGCAGCCAGAGCGCGCTGACTTTGACCAGCCTAGCTGTGGGGGCAGCCGATGGCATGCGTGGGCACGTCCCTGCTGCCCAACTCTGAGCTCACCACCCCAAGCACGGGCCCAGGGTGCAGCCAGCAGGCCACAGGCACCCAGGAGATGGCTTTGCCGATACGTCTGGTGCAAGCTGCGTCCCGCACGCCGTTCCTGCCTCCTGCCCCCCTTGCAGGCACGGGACTGGGGCGCAACCAGCAGGGCATCTCTGCACCCATCGAGGCCATCTCTCTCAAGCAGGGCACCGGTTTGGGCTTTGACCACGAAAAGGTGAGCCCTGCATGTGGGGTGGCTGTACGGTTGGTTGCTGGTCCTCTGTGGGTTGATCTGCAGCAGGCTGGGCGGGGCAGCTGCACCTAGTGCTCCCCGACCCACGCAGTGCTTGAGGTGCGCAACAGAGGCCGCGTCCTACCTAGCAAGTCCACAGCACCCCTTGCCTTGTTGACATCCCCTCCTCCCCCTCCTCACACGGGGCAGGCTGAGGAGGAGGAGCGAGCGGCCCGGGAGGCGCGGCGCGCGCAGCTAGCGTCGCGCAGCCACGAGCGGCGCGACCACCGCGACCACCGGGAGCGCGACCGCCGGCGCTCGCGCAGCCGCAGCCGCAGCAGGTGCGCCCCTTGGGCACCCGCCTTTGCTTCCTGTGCGTGCATGTGGGCTGCGCCCGGCCTGCGGCTGGGCCTGCAGCGGCCACTGCCTCTTAAGGGATGGGCATTCGCCTGGATGGAAGGAGAGTGCGGAAGGGGAGGGAGGGTCTTGGCAGCGCGTGTGCCAGCGTTCAGACCCTATGCCAAGCTTGTGCAGGCCTGCGGCCTACTCCCTGTCTCTGCCCTGCCCCCAGCTGCCCAGCCTCCTGCATCTCCGCAAACCTCCTCGTGGCCGTGCCCGCCCTTCCTGTGCCCACATGCGCACCCATATCTCCAGCGAGCAGTGTTCCACACCGCCGCCCCCTCCCCCCTTGGTGCGCAGGTCCCCCGGGCGCCGCTACTCGTGCAAGCCGCCGCAGTTCCCCACCTTTGAGGGCGACCGCGCGGTGGCGGCGGTCAGCAAGCGGCACAAGGACCTGTACCTGCCCTCCGACTTTGTCAAGGTGCGGCGCGCGCCTCTGCCCGAGTGTCCACGCAGTAGAGAAGCCCACAGGAGCTCACAAAGCTTGCATTTGTGGGCTTGTTTTGCTGTGGCCAGTGTTTGGCCCTCTGGACGCGCTGCGACCCCTGGGTGCACGTGCCTCTGCCTGACTGGCGTGCCCCCGCGCCTGCCACTGCAGGTCCGCCCCACCTGGCAGCAGTCCCTGCCTGAGTGCAGCCCGTACCCAATTGACCGGCCCATCAGGTGTGGGGCTCCCTCGATTTGTTGGTTGGGGACCACAGTGAAATCCATGGCTGGGGTTGCCGACTCTCGGCACAGCCTGAGCCTCAGCCTGCCATCTGCTGACCCGACTCCGTTCCCGCCTGGACTGCGAGGCCATCAGGCTGCTGACAGACGCTCACATTTGCCTCCTTGCCTCCCTGCCCGGCTGCAGCTTTGACTTTAAAGAGGGATCCAAGGAAGGCGTCAAGGAGGGCGGCAAGGAGCCGGCCTCCCCTGCACCTGCCGCCGGCGCCAGCCCGGCCCTCAGTGAGGAGGATGTGGCCTCTGGACGCTGCTGGTCTGCGCGAGTGGTGCTGGTCGGGGGGGTGAACCCCGCGCAGCTAGAGGTGGGGGCAGGGACGGGCCGGGGGAGGGCGGAGGAAAACCATGTTCATCTGGGATGCATTGTCCTTGACCCTGGTGCCTCCAGCCGTATCACCCTTTGAAAGCAGTGGCGGCGCTGTGGATGGTGCACATCAGCACGGCAGCCCTCAGCCCCCCCAGGATGCTGCTGCCGTTGCCGCTGCTGTCCTGCATGCCGACGGCCTGACCTGTGCACCTTGAACCTCTGGCCTCCTCCCTGCAGGCGGGGGAGAAGGAGGGCAAGCTGTGGCACAGCCCCGCAAAGAAGATCAGCATGGTGCTGCTCAAGCATGGTGGGCCGGCATGCCGGCGCGCCCTTCCCTCGCATGTCCCACCTGCATGCACCTGGCCGCTATGTCTTAAACACGCCGCATGCCACCCTGAGCATGCCCCCTGCGCCTTTGGCCGCGAGGGGCAAGTCGCGCGCCCCTGGATCAGCTGCGCTGCTTGCGCCTGCTCCCGCCGCGCGCCTGCTCTCACCACGCGCTTGTCAGCACATGCCCTTCCCGGCAGTGCTGTTGGCACCCGATTGCCCACCGCCGTGCTCCTGCGCACCTGCCCCCGCTGCAGACAAGCGTGAGTACGGCCTGCTGGGCGGCGCCTGGGACCCGCAGGATGGGGGGCACCCCGAGAAGGACCCCGCCGCCCTCACCCGCACCGCCACGCGGCACTTCAAGGCCGCTACAGGGGTGGACCTGTCGGAGTGCATGCAGGTGGGCGGGGCCCTAGGGCGGCGCCACCGCCAACCGCAGCACAATGCAGCGGGCCTGCTCTGCATGCTGTAGCAGCCGGGATCGAACTGCTGGGGTGCACACAGGCGGCATGCACAGCAGCATGGGGCTTGCAGGGGCCCGGGCTGCCACCGTCTGGAGGGTTGCACCCGCTGCTGGCAGCCCCCTGCTGCCGTGCCTGGCAATCTGGTGGACACCCCACCTCGCCGGGCTGCTGCCCATCCTCAGCCCGCTTCTGTGGGTGCACCCGGCAGCGGCCCGGATGTTGCTCGCAGCCGTTGTCCCTGCTTCTAAATCCCTCCTGTCGGACGTTCAATCGCACCGCTGCCACCGCAGTGGGCCCCCTTTTGCGAGTTTGTCTACCACCGACCCGAGGGCAAGGGCCAGCCGGCGCGCGCCGAGCACGCCCGGGTCTTCCTGGTGGATGCCTGGAGCCTGGCCAGCCGCGACCCCGAGGCCGAGGCGCAGCTGCAGGTGGGCGGCGGGCAGTGTGTGCGGCAGGAGTCCCGCTGCGGTGGGGGTCTGGTAGAGAAAGGTGCCCGACATGCTGCTGCTGCTGCTGCTGCTGCTGCTGCCTCTGCTGGCCCAGGATGATGCCGGTGTATCAGCCCTCCCTGGCCGTCACGCCAGGGGTCAGGCCGCCTTGCACAGGGAGGAGGCGCTGTGTGGGGCAGTGACTGCTTGCTTGCCTGGTACCCCCATGCTGCAGAAAGCGCGCGCCGCTGCCAGCGAGGAGGATCGAGCCAAGGCAGAGCTGGCAGAGGCCGAGGCGGCGCTCAAGGCAGCCGAGGCAGCCGCCAAGGAGGCGGCGGAGAAGGCGGCGGGGTCGAAGAACGCCGACGGGCTGGGCTCCGACGGGCTGGACCCGCCCAACATGAATGTGCAGCAGCTGCAGGCGAGGAGGGAGCCGCGCCCTGCTTGCCGCAGCCAGCTGTGCAGCACAGCCCCGTCCTGCTCAGCTGTCGTCTTCTGCAGCATAACAGCTGTCCGTCCGCCGGCCAAGGCCAACGGACGCCATACTCAGCTGGCTGGCCCCTCAACCAGCTGCAGGAGGAGCTGGCGCGGCGGGGCCTGGACACCAAGTGGAACCCGCTCAAGGGGAAGAAGGAGCTGGTGGAGCGGCTGCAGGTGGGAG
>KQ482057.1:773901-791965 GCA_001430745.1 Auxenochlorella pyrenoidosa | reverse complement strand
TTGCTGCGTACCCGTGTGCCACCCAGTCCCTTCTAATCCTTATCCCCCACCCATCCACACACGACTTGGCAGGAGTGGGTGTCTGAGTACAAGACCAAGCGGGCGGCAGAGGATGCAGATTTCCGGGCATCGGAGGAGGCCAAGGCAGCGCTGGAGGCTGCGAACGAGAAGGTGGGCTGTGCCGGCGGTCGGCAGGGCCTGCAGATGCTCGATGCCAGCAACGGAAGACTGCCCCTTTGTTCATGTGGTGACGGCCCGGGGGGGCCCCGGCGGGGGGGGGGGGGCTCCTGCCTTTATGTAATGTCGTTCTTTTCTCCTGCGCCTGAGCTTGCCAGCCACCTGGCACCCTGGGGGGGGGTGCATGCAGGTGCGGGACAAGGACAAGCAGTACCGCGAGGCCCGGGCAGCTTCCCGCGCCGCCGAGAAGCTGCTGCTCGACCCGCCGCCCACTAAGCGCATCACGCTGCACGTGAGGCCGCCCGCACCACACCTGCAAGCCTGTGCGCTGCTTGAGCTGGCGCGGCGCTGCGGATGCTGCTGTCACCGCGCCGCGCATGCATGTTGTTACGACCTGCTTGTCCTTCCTGCATGGCTGCACGTGCTGCGAGGCGTGTGGTGACTGCGTGGGGGCTCCCCCCTGCTCTCGCCTGTGGCCCAACCCGGCCCGCCCACGCCTGCCCCTGGTATCCAGGCGGCCGGCGCGGCTGTGGACAAGAAGGGCCGCTCGCTGCTGAGTGCGCCCACCCTTGAGACGCTGCTCGACTACGACGACGAAGACTATGGGTGAGGGCGGGATTTTGAGCCCGCTCTCGCTTCGTTCGCCAGCGCAGGGCGCGCCCGGCGTGGCACTCCGGATTGCTGGCACTGCCAGGCCAGGCCATGCTGCCGTCGTACGACCATCTCACCTCCTGCCCCCCTCTGCTGCTTCTGCTGCAGGGAGCACGCCTTCGAGGTGTCCCTCTTCGCCGAGATGTTCCAGGAGATGCTGCAGCAGCGGTTTGGCCGCGCCCTGATGCGCGCGCTGGCCGCCCTCGAGCCCGCCCTGCGGCGCGCCGCATCCAAGGCATCCAAAGACGACGGCGACAAGGACAGGGCAGCGCCGGGCAGCGCCGGCAAGAAGCGGGAGCGAGACATGTCGGCCGAGCCGCCTGCCGCGGGGGATGCAACGCCAGCGGCGGCCGGCGCGGCGGGAGAGGGCGCAGCCATGGCCGATGCCAAGGAGGCAGAGCAGGGCGGCGGCAAGCGGCAAAAGACCGAGGCTGCTGCAGGTGAGCCCTGCAGGGTGGTCGGGCTGGGGCGCAGAACTGGTGCTTGGAACAGCCAGAGGGGCGGCAGCAGCTGGGGCAGCAGGGGCGGCGCTAGCTTGTGTTGCATTCACCGCTCGCCGCCACTCCACCCAGCCGTGCTGCCCTGTACGCGCACGCGTGCCTTGCCTCGCCGCTTGGCTCCACAGGATGCCGCCCGGCAGTGGCCGCAGGTCCTCCTGCCAGCAAGGTGGAGAGCCCGCTGACGAAGCCCTGATGCTAGCGCTTCACCGCTCCACCCAACATGCAGATGGCCCCGCAGCAGGGGCAGGCCTCCCCGCCGGCAAGGCGGAGTGCCTGCTGACCGCATGCCGCTTCTTTGACCGGGAGCTGGCGGGGTACCTGGCTGACGAGGACCTGGAGGAGATTGGCTACATGGTGTGCGACAGCATGTCGAGTGAGCGCCGCGGCCTGCTGGTGCTCTGCCATGTGCTGCCTACTCCTCGCTCTCCGGCCTCCTGACATGCGCTGCCTGTATCTGCTTCTGTGGAGCTGTGCTCTTCCGGTTGGGGCCCTCTGCGTCTGCTCACGCGCCCGCGTTGGTGGCATGGCTGGTGGCGCCGTCGCGGCTCGGTGACACTTCCGGGCTCTTGTGAGCAACGGCCCCAGCAACTGCCGCGCTCTGATGTGCTCTGCGGCGTGCCCCTCGGATGCGGTGCAGGGAAGGCGATCCAATCCCTGGTGGATGCTGTGACCAAGCGCGGAAAGTTCAGGTGTCCTTTACCCCCCAGTAACGCTCTCCTGCAGGCCGCGCCGTTGGCACCGAATCCCTGGAACCCCTGGATCCTCCCCTGCCGCTCTGCTCCCCCTCTCCAAGCCACTGCTGCACCCAGGAGCACCCAGGCACACAACCTTGCTGCGAAACGTGCCGTGCTGGCACACATACATGCCTGCAGGCGGCGCCATTAGCGCGGGGCAGCAGATCGGGCACCGGGCTCCACAGAGCCTGTGTGCGCCTGCCTGTAATTCTGACCCTGCTGCCCCTGTGCACTCCCGCCTGCCTGCCTGGCGGCTCCTTCTGCAGCTACTTGGAGCATGCTGGGCTGGCCATCCCGCCTGCCACACCGCCCGCTCCTGCAAGCGCTGCCCCGGCTGGTGGCGGCGCGGTAGCCAGCGACAGCGGCATTGTGGTTGTCAACGGCGTGACAGTGAATGTGCTGCTGCTGCAGCAGCGGCTGGTGAGCGGGCCGCCCGTGCTGTGCTGACCAAGCCGAGCCTCCCGTGGCATGCTGAGGCAGCCAGCAAGGTTTGGACTCCTGCAACACAAATGTCGTGCCATTGCTGCTCTTCTCCTCTTCGACTCACAACGAGCTGCTCCTCCCATTGTGCAGGCGGTGCTGGAGGAGGCACGCCGGGCGGCTGAGGACGCGCAGAGAACGGCCGAGAACGAGAAGGCGGCAGGTGGGTTGCAGCCGCTGCACACGTCTTGAGATCCCAACAGGCATGAGCGCCGGCCGTGCCTGCCTTACGTATGCTGTGTTTGCTGCTCTGCTTCATCCGCCAGGCCCATCTCTTGGTGGACAAGAGGCGAGCGGTATGCGCAGGCTGCACCCGGCTCGTCTTCATGCCCTGTCCACCAGCCTTCCCAGCAAACCGGCTTTCCTGTCTTGTTGCAGCCGTGGCCGACAGGCAGAAGGCTCAGGAGCTGCATGAGCGCGCGGTGGTTGAGCTGGCGCAGACCCGGCAGCAGCTGGAGCAGCTGGCCTCCACTCGCTCCCAAGGCGCCCTGGAGGCCTCCAAGTGAGTGTCCAGCCCCCTCGCCTCCTCTCCTTCTTGTCATCCCCTCCCACTATGTCTGAGCTGAGGGCATGCACTTGGGCGAGCGCGAGCGGACGCCTCTGTGCGTTTGCGTGGCTTGAACGTGTGAGGCTCGTCTGTGCAGGTTTCGGATCAGCCAGCCGCGATGGGCAGGCCGCAAAGTCCTTAATGATCACTTGCAGGGCACATTTCATTGCATTGAAGGCCCAGGTGCATGACTTGGCTTGACTTCGACAGCTGCAGTCTGCAAGCGCTGCCACAGACTGCTGGCCTTGTTGCAACACGTGTGTGCCACCCAAGCTTTACCCCCCCAACACCCCCCTTCCAAACCCTGCAGGGCACGCGTGGCGCTGCAGGCCGCGGAGCTCACCCTGCAAGAACTGGTGAAGCAAGTTGGCGAGGCAGCGGCGGCGCTAGGAAGCAGCGGCGCTGCCAAGGAGGAGGCAGCTGCAGCGGAGCAGGAGTTGTAAGCTATGCTGTGGATGTGGCGTTGCCACACCATGGTCTTGTGACCCCCATGTAACAAGGATTGACAGGTGACCACCTAGAACATGTGCAAGTGGACTGGGGCAGCACTCGGCAGGCCGCGATGCAGCACAAGTCAGCAGCCAGCATGAAACCAGTACGTTCTCCTGCACGCGGCGCCATCAGTCCCTTCTACCTTTCGCTTAGGTATACAACAAAAATTAGTCGCTTGCGACACCGATTGGCTTTGTTCGCGAGCCTGCACGCACTGGGGTGCCCCCTGCAGCGGCACCTCTAGCATTATATGCTGAATTAGAGGACATGGCGACGCGACAGGGCGGTAGCGGGTGAGGTTTGCATGCCGATGCGCCAGATGCGACATGCACGGGTGGGGCGCAAGCACAACTCCGGACAGCTCTGCCAGTTGCCTAGCGTCAAATTCTGCGGTTTCTGCGCTCTGATGGGCAGCATAGAGTGCGAGCACCCTACGGCTGGCTGCACCGCCCGTCACTCTCAGTGCTGCTGCCGCCGCACACCCCTGCTCCCAGCCGCCGATGGCGCCAAACCCACCCTTGCATCCCCCTGCAGGCCGGGGCCCCCAGCCGCCTCTGGCAACGGGCAATATGCAGAGTTCCTTTGCGTCGCAGCCTCTGTGCTTGGTGGTGCCATCCTGCAAGTCTTTCTGAGCCCCCCAACGGTCGTTACTGCTAGCGCTGCCGACGAGCCGGAAGCCTTTGGCTACTGCCTGGAGCTTGGGCAGTGTCCTGCCTGGCAGCGCTGCTGGCAGCTCAGCTCCGTGCTCGTATTCTGCTTCGTCATCCTCAGCATCATCTGCTGTGGAACTGCAGCTATAGCGCGGCGCACAAACATCTCCATGGCAGCTGCTATCATCTTCTTCTTCCTCTCCTTCCTGACAACCGCCGTAGCGGTCCTAGCCACGGTCTTCCTGTCAGCCTCGCGGGCCACAGCGCTGGCTACCTGTGCGCTGCTGATATGCCTGCTGGTGTTCGGCGGCTATTTTGGCCGTGAGGGTTTCTGGCGAGGGCTGGACGAGGTCTTCCTGGCCCCTGGGCTCTTCAGGGCGGCAGCAGGCGGCAATGCATACGCAGCGAAGTGGTACCGGCGCCGCGGCGCCAGCACCAGCTGGGCGGGCAATAAAGAGCATCCTGAGTTCTTCAAGATTCAGAAATATTTTCTAGCTGCTTCTCGTCAGGGCGCAGGCAAGGGCGCAACCCCGCTGCACATTGCAGCCTGCTGCGGGCACACGGAGGTGGTGAAGGAGCTGCTGAGGGGCAAAAAGGGCAGCGCATCCGCAGACATCCACGCCAGAGACAGCATGGGCTGCACAGCGCTTCATGTTGCTGCCGCCAAGCTTGACCATGCCATGGTGGAGCTGCTGCTAGGCCGCGGCGCCGATGCCTGGGCACTGAGCAAGGATGGCTGGACCCCGCTGCTGGCTGCAATGGGTGAGGCTTCACCTGCAAATGAGCGCATGCCGCTCATCTTAATGCATGCGTGCATGCATTCCTGCCTGCCTGCTCTGCGCACCTTCAAGTGTGAATGCCCATCAGCATGCCCATCTTCACTCTCAGCTCACATGTTTAATTCGCTACAGCCTATGCGTCCATGCTGAAGAGTTGGGCATTGCACACTGGCTTGCAGGTCCCTCACCCAAGCAGCCTTCCGAGGCGCCGTGCACCAGCGCCGATGTCTGGAGACTGCACCTTGAAGGTATGGACACGGGGATATGTGGTCTTACGGCAGTGCTCAACAGCATGGCGCACCTGACCTTGCATCTGTCAGGAAAGGCTTGCTTGTATGCTACACAGAGGCGCCATCTCTTCCTTTCGTTTTCCTTCTCGCCATATCACTATCTGACCTTTGCAGCCTGTTCTTGCTGCTGCTAGGTGTCAAACTGGACACGAAACTGGATCCGAGGAGTAAGGAAAGGAAGCAGACAGCTGATTGTCTGCTGAGGAAAGCGCTGCACGGGGACAGCCGCATCAACGCCATCAGCCCGGGCGATGGGCTTACGGCGTTGCAGCTCGCAATCAAACGTTCCTGGGGCTCCTTTGTGAACAGCCTGCTGGCTGCCGGTGAGTAAGATACGTGCTGCTAGCCTGGACCCTGCATGGATGCTGCCTTGCAGTGTTCAGATCTCTTGTTCTGCAAGATGCTGTCATCTGGGCCTCATGGCACTGCTTTACCCTGAGGATCCCAGCTGGGCTGCATTTGGAACTCAGACGAGGGGATCTACCACCTGCAGGTGCTGCTGTTGATGTTCCTGGAACTGCACACACCTCCCTGGGGCTGGCCTGCATCACTCTTAGTCTGAAACGCAACCCAATCCTCATGGGCGGAACGCTTGTCAAGACTCTGCTCACGAATGGTGCAGGAAAAGACTACCAAGGCAAGTTTGCCGCCGGTCAGGTGGCCAGCTGGCGGGCTCTCCGGCTGGGAGGGCTGTGTTTATGGGAGCTTTGCTGTGCACATTCTTCAGTGGGATTGTGCGCTCCATTTTCCCTGAAACATCATGCCGCCAAAGCTTGTTTCAGCTCTGATCCCCGATGCCCTCCGTACATGCTGCAGACAAGTGTGGCAACACCGCTCTGCACACCTGTATCAACTATCTGTCCTACGCAGCTGGGGCGCGTGAAACGAATGAGTTCAAGTACCGGCACCTGTTCGATTGTGCCATGGTGCTGCTAACAAATGGTGCCAGCATCGACATACATAATGCAGACGGCGAAACGCCGCTGATGCGGGCGGTGGCCGCGCCCGGCCAGCTTGGCAAGGCAGCTGTGGCCATGCTGCTTAGGTTTGAGCCTAAGCTGGGCGCCGTGGATGCGCTGGGCAGATCTGCCATGCACCACGCCATCCATGCAGCAAATACCGATGCAGTGGACCTGCTTCTGACAGCCGGCATGGATTTTAAGCTGCCCTCGCAGCAGGGTCTCACGCCCTTGCAGCAGGCAGCGGCAGCTGGTCTTGTCGATATTGCCGCCTTGCTCATCAACGCCGGCGCTGATGTCAACCACTTCCCGCCCATCACGGACTACGAAGAAGCACTCGAGACGGCTTGTGAGCGGCTAGACATCCTGGACTTCGATGCTTTTGGGCACATCCCGCCCAAGATGCCACCACTTATGCACGCAATCAGCCAAAATAAGCCCAGCATGGTGTGGGCACTGCTCACACGGGGTGCCGACGTTGATCTAGCAGGCAGGTGGAGCTTGGAGCGGGACAGGGGGCGGGGCGGCGCGGGCAGTCGGGTGGCCAGGGACGGATGCAAGAAGTGTCAGGACAGTGGGCAACGCAAGTTCAGATAGCTTGGCTGCATGCATGCCTGCTTGCCACTGAAATGAACTGGGCATTCTCTCTCCATCCATTTTGATTGCACACCTCGCTGCTTCTGCCCTGTGCAGGCCCAACTTACCCCAGCCCCTTGTTCTGTGCGGCCCAGAATGCCAGCACAGATGTCATCGAAATCCTTGTCAAGCACGGTGCCAGCGTGAACCAGAAGGAAGCTGGGGGCAAACGACCTCTCCATGCTGCGGCCATGGCAGCCAATCCAGACACTGTCGCGGCGCTGCTAGCGGCCGGAGCTAAACCTTTCTCCCGGGATTACGCCGGGAAGAGGGCAAGCCGCACTGTTGGCTGGGGCCCAGGGCGTCAAGAGGTCCAGCGCCTGTTGGCCGATGCCAAAGGTCAGCACGCAGAGCCCAAGGAAACAGGCGCGGAGGCAGCATGCCGTAACGCCCATGGTTAAGTGTGCATAGTGTTTCATCTCAGTAACTGAAAGCAATGGGTCAGGATGCATGGGAGCCTGGGGGGTTCTGATCAATGTTTTAATTGCTTGTTCACTGTGCAGGGCGCAAGGGCTCGGAGGTGGGCCAGGCCTCAACCCTCGGCGGCAGCAGCAATCGGCCATCTGCTTCTCCAGGTTAGGTACTCGAGGGGCTTGAGAGCGAGGTTGCAACACAAGCTGTGAGCTGGATTGCTCTTGTGTTGCAAACCTATCAGGCGCAGGCAAGAGCAAATGCCATGTCATCCTTCAATGGCCACGCGTCACACAAAGCTGCATCCTGATCAGCTGCGCCCTCCCAAACTGCCGCTGCAGCAGAGCCAGCTGATGCTGATCAGGTTGGGCCAGCACAACGCAGGAGAATCATTCTGCGCAACTGGTATAAGCAGCCTCGGCTGCGCAAAAAGCGGCGGGGGCTGCCACTGCATCAAAATCATGGCATGGATCAGGAGGAGGAGGAGGGAGAGGAGATGGTGAAGGAGGAGGAGGAGGAGGATAGCACAACTCTGCATGTCCACGGTAAGCGCAGTGCAAGGGGCGTCTGGTTTACCACTGAGGTTGGGGTAGAACATTGCAGCAGCGCAAGGATGGCCTGAGCCGGCGACAGTTGTAGCCCTAGTGTCATTGACGAGGGGTTAATGCAGTTAAAACACACATTTGCTGGGTCCTCAATTGTTCTTGCAGTTGTGGTACAACCAAATGGCGGTCCACCCTCGCCAGTGACACCTGTGTCAGCTGCGCTGGCAGTCCCGCCAGCCACTTCAGCTTCGCCAGTATGGGCAGCACTGCAGGCTGCTGTCCGCTGGCTGCGCAGCCCGTTGTTCAGGGCCAACAAGAGCACTTTGCTCCACCCTACATCGCCCCAGCCGTCACGTGAGATGGTTGCACCCCTCTGTTCCACCATGCGCTGCTTAAATGCAGCACTGTTGGTATCACACACAATCGGCCCTCAGTGTGACACCTAATGACCGGTGGGGCGATCTTCATATCTCGCGCCCCTGCCTCCTGGCACCTGAAGCCCTGCTGCCGCCCATCCCACCCCTGCTGAAATGCTGTGCTGTGCAGAGACGCGCAGGAATCTCTCTTTCCAGTAGACCTGGCACTTCTGAGACAGGGACGGTAGGTGCGCACGCGAAACTGCGCGCCAAGGGAGGGGAGAATGTGGTGTGGCAGTTCTGGGCGCACATGGTCATGTTGCAGCCTGCCTGCATTGAGCGACAAGCCTCGAGGCCATCTAGCAACGCTCCTGCACCCGCCCTCTCTGTAGGTTGCAATCACGGGTCTGATGCAACAACTGCATGTGGTGCTGGTGCGCGGACTGCCAGCACGCCTGATTGCTACCCAAGCCGTTCACCCATTTTGGCAGCCTGTTTTACTAACTTGTTCTTACCATCTTTCTGATGTCGACGTACAGATTTGTGCTCTCAATTCCACCCTGCTCTTTCCATGATGCCGATTCATTCCTCGTACTACCCTCCATCCCTCCATCTGCCACCTGCTGCATGTGCGGCCACGCCGCCTCGGACTTGCTCCACGCATCCCCACCCAGCCCCCTTCCGTAAGCTTCTCTCTCTGTTCTTCTTGTGTGCAATTCTGTGTCATATGCAGTATGCTACTATGTAAGCACACGTATTTGTTTTCACTGGCAGGTGAGAAAGCATGCTGGTTGCCTGCCGCCGCTGCCACGCTGTTCATCAGTGCCATGTTGCTGCGTCGCCTCCTGCATGCGTGTTCCCAGTAAACGGTAAGCTGATCCGCCTTTGAAGGCGCAGTCAGCCAGGTCTAACGGCTTCTAAGCCGCGCAGCGCTTGTTTGAGGTGGCTGCTGCGGCAGCGGGCAAGCGGCCTGACAGCAGGCCTACGCAGTGATCTGGGAGGCCAGCAAAGTTCAAGAAGGGAGCCGCAGCATTCGACGGGCTGCGCCCGGCTGCTCCCGGCTGACGGCCTACTGTTCTCTTTTTCCAGGAAGGCTCCATGTCGTGGGATGACGAAGACGACGCGTTCTTCGCCCAGATTGATGTGTGAGTGCAGGGCTGCTGCCTTCTTCCGCAGTCCGCGACTGCTGCCGCCGCCACTACTGCTTGCTCGGTACTCGTTGCCTCCTGCGCCGCCTCCCTGATGTATGATAACTCTTGTCAAGTGCAGGGACTCCGCGGTGCAGCAGGCTCGTGCTCGCCAGCAGCCGCAACAACAGCAGCCGCAACCACGTGGACCTGGTGGACAGCCAGCGCTGCCGCCGCAGCACCCGCCACCGTCCTCTGGAGTGCCAGGGGTGCAACAGCATCCTGTGCCATTAGCTAGACCAGGCCCAGTCCCAAAGCAACGTGTGCCGTCGTATGGGCGAGGTCTACTGCAGCAAGCAGCGGTGCACGGCAGGCCAGGACTGCAGCAGCATGCGCCAGCCCAACAGCGGCAGCAGCAGCCCGCAGTGCCTGCGCCGCCAGGACAACCGCAGCATACACACGCGGCAGCTGCCCAGCCATACCAGCAGCGCCCAGCCCACCCACAGGTGCAAAGGGGCCAGCCCAAGGGCGGGCCAGCTGCCACTGGCCTGCGTGCGCTGTTTGCGACGGGTGCTGAGGTTGATGATGACGGGCAGGCCGGGGGTCCCCAGAGAGGCGCCCCAGGCCCGCCAGCCCAAGCTCACGCAGCAGGGCAGTGGCAGCAGCAGCAACACCAGCAGCAGCTGCAGCAGCGTCAGCCGCCACCGCAGGCTGGGGGGCAGTGGCCCCAGCAGCAGCGGCCACTACCACAGCAGCCTGGCGGGTATGGCCTGCAGCTGCAGCACCAGCATGGCTGGCCAGCCAGCAGCAGCGGCCAGACCCAAGATGTGCAGCGCTTGCAGCAGCAGCACCTTCATCAGCAGCATGGACAGCCACCCTTTGGCCAGCAGCAGGTGCGGGTGCACCAGCCCCCCCCGGCCCACCAGCATCCGCAACTGCAGCAGCCTCCAGGAGTACAGCAGCAGCAGCCGCAGCAGCAGCAGCAGGCATACGGCCAGCAACAGGGGCCATGTGGTGGCAATCAACATCAGCAGCACCCATCAGTCGGCTATCAACAGCACCCACAGCACCCTCAAGGCGGCTACCAGCAACAGCAGCAGCACCCATCAGGCGGTGCAGGCAGCGGGCGGCAGGGTCATGCCAGTGGGCCTGCCAGCGGGGCTGGGCAGGCTGCAGCCAGCTTAGGTGGGTGCATTCCAAGGGGTGGGTCAGACAACAGGGCAGTCACTCATTCCAGAACTGCATGCATGCTGTAATCCTGCTGTGCATGTCAGCCTTTCTGGGTTGGCAGGCAGTGCCGACATGGCCTGCCAAGCACCCTGAGAGTATGCCTGCTCGCCAGTTGATGCCTTCCGCACCCCTGCACTGCAGGGCACGGCCTGGGGCCCCTGCTGTACGTCAATCTGGAGCTGGGCAGGGACCACATGGTCGAGGTCAAGTGCGGGTACCGAGAGGTGGTGGCCGAGGCGCTCAAGAGGTGCGGCACGCCTGGTGGAATGGGAATAGAAAGGGCACAAGGGAGGGCTGGGCAGTCACCCTAGGGCAAAAAGGTAGGTCAGATGGTGTGCCCTCAGGTTTGGCCCCGAGCCACTTGGCCAAGCGCACGTGGGCTTCAAGGCGCCTACCCAGCGCCACTGTGCTGCCGCCGCCGCCCGCACGGGGTGTCGCTGCAGGATCCCGGGTGGCCTGTGGGACGCGCGCCACCGCTTCTGGAAGTTCCCGCTCTCCCAGCACGGCCGCGTTGTCGAGGTGCTGCAGGTGGGTGCTGACGGCAGGGCCTGCAGGCACCTGCTGTGCAGCAGTCGAGGTGTTGGTGTTGGCGGCAGGGCCTGCAGGCACCTGCTGTGCAGTAGTCGATGTGTTGTAGGTGGGGAGGGGGTGCGGGCCAGGGTGCCTGTGGCGCTGCATTCAGGGGCAGGCAGATCCATGTGTGTGGAGGAGGAGTGCCGTTGCTCGTTTGCAGTGCCCGATCAGTCGCAACCGGGCCCAAGGCTGACGCCCCTGGCATGTGCGCCCGGTTTGCAGAGCCTGCACGACAAGAGCGTCCGCATCCAGCTGCAGGACCTGCCGCCCATTGTCTGCGAGGTGCTCAAGGTATGGATGGCTCGTCTCATTTGTTGTTTCAGGCCTGCATAAGATTCCAGGGCCCATGGGGTAGTTATTCTCGTTTGGGTTGTGGCCGTTTCACATCTGCTCACATGTCTCACCGCTCTCCTGTCCCTGCAGGCTGCTACTGCTTGCCCCGACGACTCTGAGCGCTACTGCCATATCCCTGCGGCCCTGGAGCAGCAGCTGATGCCCTTCCAGCGCGAGGGCATCAAGTTTGCGCTGAAGCATGGCGGGCGGGCGCTGATCGGCGATGAGGTGTGGAGGCATGGCGGAGATGCAGGGGGATGCTTGTGGCCGGCTCGCTGCTAGAGACTAAGTGCAGGAACCTTAGAGCACAGCAGTGACCTTGCGCTGCACCCACATGTGCCCGCTGCAGATGGGGCTGGGAAAAACGGTGCAGGCCATTGCGCTGGCGTCTGCCTACCGCGACGAGTGGCCGGTGCTGGTGGTTGCGCCCTCCTCCCTGCGAGGTGCGGCCGGCAGGGGCTGCAGCAGCAGTACTGCTGAGGAGTGGGCTGGGAGGTTCTGATGCGCAGCTCCTGAAAGCTCGGCACACATGCCTCAGCACACTTCATCCCGTGGGCGGCTGCTTGAGGTGGTCAGCCACATTCTGCCGGCACATATGGTGCCCTGCCCGTACTCCTGCAGAGGCCTGGGCAGACGCGCTGCACCGCTGGCTGGGAATCACTGCCGACCGCATGCACATTGTGCACAGCGGCAAGGACGCGCAGAACGTGCCCAGGAGCGCAGAATTCCTTATAGTATCGTACAATTTTGTGCAGAAGATGGTGGGTGCTCCCTAAGCGTGGTTGAAACAGGGATGGCCTGCTCACGGGTATCAGGCTGTGGCGCCCGCCGAGCCTGTGCTGCGCCGGCTGGGGCGGTGCACCCCAAGCTCTCACATTTCCACCGGCCTGGCCCCCGCCTGCAGGACCTGAACAAACGCTTTGGGATGATCATCTGCGACGGTAAGTGGGTGCACGCAGTGCCACGCAACCTGGCTTCCTGAATGTCGGGGCCAGAGCCTTGTCTGCTGCACCTTGGCTGCCCAAGCCGGCACCTGCCCACTGCCCGTTGCACCCTGTTGTCTGTCCTGCCTGCAGAGTCGCACTACCTGAAGGAGGGCGGCTCGCAGCGCACCAAGGCCACCGTGCCGTTGGTCAAGGCGATCCGCCGCGCCATCCTGCTGTCGGGCACGCCGGCGCTGAACAAGCCCAAGGAGATCTTCCAGCAGGTGGGGGCGGCAGGCAGCTCGTGCAAGTTGTGTCTGCCTCTGATGTCGCGTCTGCATTTGATTTGCAACCGAAACTTCTTGGGAGCTTTGAAGATTGAGGCCATTCCTCAACGGACTGCACAGCACGCCCTGGGCAGGCCGCGGTCTGCATGCGCTGCGTGGCTTATGCCTGGACCTGTGTGCTGCGCCTGTGCAGCTGGCGGCGCTGGTGCCCAAGGCACGCATCAAGATGACTCAGTTTGGCGAGCGCTACTGCCAGGCGAGAGGGCACTGCGCTTGCTGGCTGCCGCTGCAGGCAGCTGCTACGGTGGCCCCGCCGCTTCTTGCTTTGGTTTTCGCCTGTTTACCACCTGCACTGCCCGCTATTGCCGCTGCAGGGCAACCGTTTTGACAAGTATGGGGGAGCGTCCAACCTTCCAGAGCTCAATGCCCTTCTGATCAACAGGCAGGCGGGGAGTGGGCAGAGGGCGGGCAGGAAGTGGTCTCAGCAGCACATGTCTAGATGCATGCTGTTCCCTAGTGACTTCAACCCGGCTTCCTGCATTGCATCACAAGCTTGTACCCAGCACGCCCTTCTTCTTGTCTGCATGCAAAAGGATGCTCTGGCAATGGTGTCGATGGCATCGGTTTGCTGCACGCCCCCTGTGCAGCGTCATGGTGCGCCGCCTGAAGAGCGAGGTGCTGACCCAGCTGCCCCGCAAGCGGCGGCAGCAGGTGATGCTGGACCTGGAGCCGGACGCCAAAAAGCAGCTGGCGGGGCTGCAGAAGCAGGTGGGGGCAGCGGGTGGGGCAGGGGAGCGTCGGGGGGGAATACAGTGCCTGGCCAGGGTCGGCGATGGCAGTGGCTGCGCCGGGAGCAGCCGGGCGGGCTGCATGAGCAGCCTGCGCAGCGCTTTGTCGGGCGTCTGCTGTCCTTGCTTCCATCAAGGAGTGCACGCTGCGAGCGTCAAGTCGGAGTGGCGCCCCTCTCCCAAACCCGAACAATGCAGCTGGAGATTGTGCGGCAGGTGATGGGCCAGGAGGCGCGGCAGGGCGCAGCCTCAGGTGGCGCCGCAGGGTGAGGCCCTCGCAGCAGACAGCAGCAGACCGGTAGCTGTGTATGTGGTTGGGTAGGAGGGCAAACTCGCAGCCTTGGTGCAGGAATTTCTTGGCCGAGTGACCACGGAAATATGCGTCGCAACGTTGAGACATCGGTGGTGGTGCTCACACGCCCGTGCACGCCCTCAGCCTGTGCTGGCGCCCGCTCTCCCTGCAGGGGTGGCGGCGCCGCACGCGCCGAGCAGAATGCCGTCATCACGCAGCTGTACAACAAGACGGCAGAGGTCAAGGTGGGAGGGAGCCCTGGGGGGGCTTTTCGCGGGTTCACCCAAGGGCCGCCCTGGATAACGAGCACCTCCTGCCCAACCCTCACGCTTCTTCAGCTAAGCTGCTGACCAGCAATCTGCCAGATTTACGGATTCTGTTGCTGGATAAGGGTCAGCTCTGTGGGCGCCGCTCAGCCTGGCTCCCCCCGCTTGCGCCGCAGGCCAAGGCGGTGCAGGACTACGTCACCATGCTGCTGGAGAACAGCCAGAAGTTCCTGGTGTTTGGGCACCACACCTGCATGCTGGACGCCATCGAGCACGCCTGCAACCGCTTCAAGAGCGGCAAGAAGGGCATCAAGTGGGTGCTGCGTGGCGGATGCACGGCATGAGTGTCTGGGTGCATAGGGCGGGCGGTACGGTGTGATGGCTGGGAAAGTGCGGCACAGGTTGGAAGGCCGACTTGGGTTGGAAGCTTCAGGGCAGCACGCAGGCTTGGATTGCCCGAGAGCAGAAGGTGCAGCCGATGCGAAACTGTTGCTGTTATGGCATATGGGCAGGGTGGGCTGGCAGCGCGTCAGGCCGCCTGCAGGTACTGATCTGTGTGCCTGCCATGCGGCACTTCCCCAACCCCCCTGCCTGCAGGTACATCCGCATCGACGGCACCACCCCCGCCTCCAAGCGCCAGTCCCTGGTCAACGACTTCCAGCAGAACGAGGGCGAGTGCCAGTGGATGCGGCTTTTGGGGCGCGCACTGGGGATGGTGGCCTGGCCGCCTCCGGGTGCCCCATGGCGAAGAGTGGGAGGCAGCGTCGAAGCTCGGGCCCACCCTGCCCGAGACTGCTTGAGAATGGGGTGTGGGCCAACCTGCCGGCTTCAACACTGGCGCAATTCGACCCAGCTGACCTGAGCCAAGCTCCCCCTCCCCTCCTTCCTGCCCTGCAGACTACAGGGTGGCTGTCCTGTCCATTCGGGCAGCGGGGACCGGCTTGACCCTCACCGCCGCCAGCACGGTGGGCAGGGCAGGGGCGGGCAGGGTCAGGCACCCCTGGCTGTGCAGCAGCTGTTGTTGTGCCAGTCTGTTGCCCACGTCACTGGGGGCAGCATGCCCCGCTGTGTGCCCTGCTGTCCTTTCCTGGCTTTCTAGTAGTCCTGCCCTCACGCAGCGGGCACCGAAATGGTGCAGACGCGTGCCACTCGACCACTGGCAGGCCCACTTGCCGCTCCACCACTGTCCCCTCCCCCGGCCCTCCTCGCCCGCAGGTGGTGTTTGCAGAGATGACGTGGGTGCCGGGCGAGACCATCCAGGCGGAAGGTGCGCGCCCGCTCCTTCGCGCCGCATGCGTTGCTGGACGCGCGCAGTGAAGGAGGGAAGTTCTGATGCCCCTAGGGGGCTTGCTGGGATCACCTCTTGACAGCGCCCCATCGCGCCACCCGCCGCGCCGCAGACCGCGCGCACCGCATTGGCCAGGCCAGCTCCGTCAACGTCTACTTCCTGCACGCCCGCGGCAGCATCGACGACCTCATTTGGCAGTCCATCCAGGTGGGTGGGGGCACCTGTGGGGGAGCCTACGTAATCTTGCTGGGCCTGTGGCAACGCACGTGGGGATCCTGGATGAGTTTGGGCGCGTCTGGCTGGGGCTTGGGCGCCTTGCGTGGCCCGAGCTGCCGCGCCAGCAGTCAGGAGCGGCGATGCTGGCTGCACGGTATCTTGCCCCTGGAAAACGACCTGGCAACATTGTGGCCCCTCCTGGCCCCCACCCCTCAACCCCGCAGAACAAGCTGGACAGCGTGGGGGAGGCGATCGATGGCGAGGCGCAGGCGCTGGATGCGCGCCGTGTGGAGGCGCTTGAGCGGGGTGGGCCGCCCGCCCGCCGCATGCCCTTGCGCTTCCCTGCCCACTGAGGCCGCACAACGGCATTCTGGGCACTGTGCTTCATCAGTCTGCTGGCAGGTGCATGGCCTGCTCTGCTGAGCGCTCCTGTTGCCCCCAGTCCCTCACGTCGCCCTTGCACTGCTCGCTCGTGTGCCTGCCTGCCCTGCAGGCCAGATGACCCTGGCCCCCTTCATGACCCAGGCACCCACGCCTGCCCAGCAGCAGCAGCAGCAGCAGGGTGGTGCTGCTGGCGCTGCTGGCCAGTCCGGCCCTGGTGGCGGAGGAGGCGCCGGGGCTGCCCCCAGGAGCCCGGCCAAGACCCACCAGTCCAGCCTGCTCAACTTCCTTGCTGGCGGGAGCAGGCAGCAGGGCGGGGGCCAGGGCAGGGCGCCACCGCACCCCCCGCCCGCCCAGCAGCAGCAGCAGCAGCAGCAGCACTGGCAGGCGCACCCCCCACCCGCCCAGCAGCAGCAGCAGCAGCAGCAGCAGCAGCAGGCCCAGCAGCAGCGCCCCGGGGAGAATAGTTGGCAACAGGCTCGGCAGCAACCAGCACCAGGCGCGGTGCCTCCACCCCTGCACGGCCCTAGCGGGCTGGCAAATGTGCAGCGAGGGCCCGCAGGGCCGCCAAGGGCGGCGGGTGTGAAGCGGCCATTCGAGGGCAGCGACTGACGGCGCACACGAGGGCAGCACATTTGCCACACATGTTAGGATGATGACGCGTTTTCATTCTTGCAGAACTCACAAAAAAATGCCGCCCACAAAATGGGATGCCAAGACACCTGCCCGAGTTTGCAAGCCCAGAGTGGAAAAGTGCGCATGCTGGCAGCATTCTTTGCACCTGAGCAGCACTGTCATCATATAGTCAGAAAATCATTTTTTCGTTGTGACCTACGGTACAATATCGGCGCTTGATAACATCTGAGAAGGCATTGGAGTTGTCAAAGAAAGGAGCGGGGGCGGGGTCCTGCTGGGCCTGCTATGCTGTGCATGAACCACACTGTGGTGCACAGTCACCTTTGTTTTCTCGTGCACCGTATCGAGGCTGTCTTTCTCGCTCCATCCACAACCGGCAGCACCCTGCGAGGTCGAGCTCTTAGCCTTTGCCTCGGGCACTGCCTCGGGCACAGCTTCCCATCGCCCTTGCATGCCCAATTCTATACAGAGAGAGCGCGCTGAAAGCATTGATCGGCGGCGAAATGATGCTCGCCAGCGTGTCCGTCGGCAGCTGGATGCTGCGGACACGGGGCCCTCATCGCCACGCCGCCCCTGGCGGGGGTCGATCTGAGCCCAGCTTTGATGCATTTGCGTTGGACGAGGTGTCAGTGCACCAGATGAGTGCGCCACAGTTGCAGAAAGGCCATGAAACTGATGGTGCACCGGCATTGACGCACACTGTGGCCGAGGAGCAGGGAGCGATGGTGGCCTTGCGCCAGCAGGCGCTTGCAGAGTCGGCAGCGCGGCAGAATGAGCGGGGCCCCCTGTGGGGTGTACTAATAGCCATGAAAGATGGTGTAGTCACGGCATATGGCATCACCACAACCTTGCACAGCCGGTGTCCGCCACTGATGAGGCTGAGTGCAGGAGCGGCCTTGCAGGTCCTGAGGCAAGTTTGACATGGCTGCTGCTGCTCAATGCTATGCTGCATGGCATTGCAGGCTATTACGCTTTGCCTTGCATTGCCCTGGAGGGGAGTGTTCCCATCCCGGGTCTGCATTCCATGCCCCCTGTGCAGAGGCGAGCAGGCGTTGGAGCAGCTGGCGCCAGCTGCGGCTGCCTGGCTTTGCAGCCGTGGGCAGGAGGAGCTCGGGGTGCACGCGCTGGTGAGGCCTCAAGTCCAGGCTGCAGCCCCTGGTGGTACCGCCCACCCCATCAGACCCATGCATAGCTCATACCATGAGCCTCAGACCCTCCCTGCCTCCCCCCTCATTCCTGACAAGCGCATGCAGCTTGCGGCGCAGCAGGCGGTGGAGGCCCTGCCCACTCTGCCCGGGCGCTCCTTCCTGTGCTGGGCCCTGGAGCCGCCCTGTGCTGCGCCACAGGAGGCCTGGGAGCAGTGAGTGTAGTGTGGGCTGCGTCTTCCGCGGGAAGAGGGCTGATGGGTGCCACAGCACCCGCTGCACAGTCATGCATGCACTGGCTGCAGGCTTCGGAGCTGGTGCCCGTGGTGACGTTGGCATGGTCTGCACACGCTGTGGCTGTGAAATGCCCCC
>KQ482057.1:749501-773397 GCA_001430745.1 Auxenochlorella pyrenoidosa | reverse complement strand
GGCTCAAGCCTCATCTGACCCCATGGATGGTGACCGTGGTTGCCAGCACCTACCTGACCTTTGAGATTGCAAGGCCGCTGCCGCCTGCGCATCCATCCAGCAGCAGCCAGGATGTGAGCGACCCCCAGGATCTGCATTCACACATCACAAGGCTTGACGGCGACGCGCTGCGGCAAATGGTGCTCTTTCAAGCACCCTGGCAGCACCCGCTGGCCGACCTGCTGTGGGCCATGCTGGGCGGCATCAAGTGGCAGGGCACAGTGGTGGGCGGCTGCATCTACGGCGCCGCAGTGGAGCGGCGCTTCCGCTTCCAGCAGCTGCTCGCGTCTGTTGCACAAGCGGTTTGGTGGCTAATCAGGTGAGTACCTCCCTTGTGAGCCAGCTATCAGCCTCGAGTATGAGGAAAGAATGTGAGGCGTCCTGGCCACGCCCTTGGGTCTGCGGGCCCTGATAGTGCCTGCCAAACTGCTGCAGTGCTGCCCAGGTCACAGGGACCTTGTTTTTCGTACCGTGTCCGCAGGGGTGTGCGCAAGCCTGGGGAGCTGCCTGCCGAAGCAGCCGCCTGGCTGCGAAGCCGGCTGCAAGAGATTCTGGGCGGGCACGCACTGGTGAGCCTGCAGGGCTCCCAGCAATGCCTGCAGTGGGTGGTCAAACTCTGGAGGAATGTTGCAGAGTCGCCATGTTGCCTGCATTGCATCGCAGCTGCTGTCTGGTCAGGATTCTCCTCAATGCCTCAAAGCCTGCCTGCCTTCCAATGCAAGCAGGCAGCCGCCTGCCAGCAGTTGGGAGCTCTGCCGCCCAACCCTGGGCGCGACCGCCTGCGCTGGGCCCTGGCGCCGGCCTCAGCGGTGCATGACGAGGCATGGGAGGAGTGAGTGCGATCCATGCCTCGAGGGCTGGGATGGCAGCTGGCGATTCACGCATAAAAGAATGCACCTGCAGCGCCCGCCTAACTCTGCCTGTTTACCTCATCCACCCTGCCCCTGCCGCGCCACCCCTGAAGGCTCAAAGAGCTGGCAATGCTGGTCACGAACGCGGCACACGAATTCTATGCGGCGCATGCAAGAAGCCGGCATGCCAGCGCCAATTAGCTGGCGGCAGGGGATGTGCCGCGCGTCCAGCGCTCCGGCAATGGCCCTGCCGGGGAGCCAGCAGCAGCACACTGCCAAGTGCAGCCACGTTGAAAGGCAAAACAGCACCGCAGCGCTCCACCTGAGCCGGCCAGAAACACGTACCCATCGGGCCTGGGAACACAACGGAATGCACAGGAATCCGGGAAAAAGGGCATTACCACCTGTCGCATGCTAGATGCCCTACTAGTGACAGGGCCCCTCATCACCCATAGCTCTTCGATTCTCGCTACGCTAGTGACCACACCAGAATGCAGCACAAGGCGGCAAACAGGTTGTGATAGATGCTAAGGCATGCAGCCAGTACAGGAGCGGCCTTAAGAGTGGAGGGCAGCAGAAAATTGGTGGCATGCAAAGGTACAAGGGGCCCACTGGGCGCATGAAAGGGGCATGGAAGAGGGAAGGCAGAGTAGGCGTGTGCGGTGTCTCAACCATCAGTATTTGCCGCGTCCCGACGCGGATGTTTCAAGGGGAGAGGGGTGTCAAACAAGGTGGGCAGGCCTGCGCAGCGCTCGCGCGCTTGGCAGCAAGGCGAGAAAGGGGTGGCCGGGTTCATGCCTACGAAGGCGGGAGATGTGTGGCCGATTTCATGCCCACAAAGGCGATCCAGTTTTGGCCGGGTTCATGCAGGAAAAGGCATCGTAGCATGCATGCTGCGGCTGACCAGCTTGCTAGACAGGTGCGAGAAAGACATGCGTTGGGTTTGCACTTGCAACCGGCAGGCGGGGGCAGCAGGCGCGGCGTCCAACATGCCGCAGCCTGCGCCTGGCGGCATTAGAGCCCTGATTCTGGCGCCCAAGGATGCACCATAGGTCGCTGGCGTTACTCAGAGGCCCAACAAAGGGTCCCGGGCGTTGATCCAGCCGCGGTGGGCCGGCACCGCCGCCGCCTCCACCGCCGAGCTCTTGGCTGCGCGCTCCTCGCGCCGCCGCTCCTCCCAGTCTTGCGGGAATCTGCAGGAGAGCGGAGCTAGCAGGCGACTCACAGCCATGCCCTGTGCTGCCGCCAGGCTGGAGGAACCTTCCCAGAAAGGAGGGCAAACGACTGAGGCAGCAGCAAGGGGGAGCAGGCAGGCAGGCCGTGAATGCCGCCGTTTAGGGGCGGTAGAACGCTGTCATCCGGGCAAGGGATCCACGGCAGCGCCGCCCACCTGGCGCGCACGACTCGGTCCAGATGGCGCAGGCGCATGGCCTCGCGGAACACGCCCGGCTGGCGGCACTGCGGGCAGGCGGCGCGCGAGCGCACGTACGACACCAG
Organism: Auxenochlorella pyrenoidosa; assembly: GCA_001430745.1. Classification (NCBI taxonomy): domain Eukaryota; kingdom Viridiplantae; phylum Chlorophyta; class Trebouxiophyceae; order Chlorellales; family Chlorellaceae; genus Auxenochlorella; species Auxenochlorella pyrenoidosa. The sequence goes on along the minus strand of KQ482057.1, from coordinate 771,010 downwards.
GTTGGCAAAGGTGCCAATGGCTCGCGCCAGGCCGGCGCTGCCCAGGGCGCACTCCTTGCAGAACTGCGTGTGTGTGGGGAGTGGGGGGTGGGGGGTGGGGGGTGGGCAGCCAGGGAGGGAGTCTTGGTCAGGGGTGGGGTTGCAGGAATGCGTCGTGCAGCTCCTGCTCTGCTGTCAAGGCGGGCGCATGGGCCTGGCCGGAGGGCGGCGCTTCCTGTTGGAAAGGCTCGGAGAAACATTGATTCGAAGGGGACGTGCGCAGGCCGGCGCACCTTGTGCCCGCAGGCCAGGCCCACAGGCTTGTACAGGGTGTCCAGGCTGCAGGCAACAGGGGGAGGCGGGGGTTGGGGGTGGGTTAGGGGGGTCGGCGGCAGGCATGCCAAATGTGGTTGCCACCCCCGGGGCTTTGGGGGCGCAAGCAGCGGCAGGACGGCAGGGAGGGCAGCGGCTGCGGCGGCAGCAGGGGCGGGGGCGCGGGCGCACCAGATGGGGCAGCGCAGCTCCTCGTCTTTGAACCGGGTGACGCTCTGCCGCTGCAGCGGCGGCGTGCCGGGCGGCGCCGCGCCCCCGTCCGCCGCAGCTCCCGCCGCCGGCGGCTCGCCAGCAGTGCCGGCGCTGTCACCGCCGTGGCTGCCTGCCTTGCCTGCTGCCACCTGGCTGTGCCCCCGCAGCAGCTGCAGCAGCTTGCTGCCGCCGCTGGCGCTGCGCGGCGAGGCGGCCTGTGAGCGACCGGCGGAGGTGACAGAGGCAGGTGCGCTGGGCACGCTGCCTTGGGAGGGCTGCTGAAGCGCCGGCCGCTGCGCAGGCGCTGGCGCCGTCGCGGCTGCTGCCGGCACTGCCGCCGCTCCCGTCAGGGCGGCGCGGCCGCAGCTGCTGCAACCCTCCTCAAGCGCCCACTCAAAGTCGCTGCTGCTCAGCATGCACGTCGGGGACTCGACCACGCCATGCAGCGCTGCTGGCTCGCAGCAGGCCGAGGAGGGGCTGCCTGCAACGGCACCGCAGCCCGCATTGCGCGGCACCAGGATCGGCGCCGGCGTGGCTGCCCGTGGCTGCGCGGCTGCACCCTTGCTGGGCGCGCCAGTGGCGCCTGCCGTCGCGGCAGGCGCCGTCTTGCAATCACCCTTGGCGCCAGTGCTGGCCACCTCGCAGAGCGCCATGTCCTCGGGCTGCTGCATGCGCGGCTCGTGCAGGATGTCCTGCAGGGCACGAGCCCGGGGGCGGGCACAGCAAACATGGGCGCCAGTTGCAGCGGGCGCGGCAAGGAACAACAGACAGGGCGCTCGTGCAGGGAGCCTCCACACACCACTGCCCAATCGCTGGCAGCGGCCTGCAGCCCAGCGCTGACATCACGCAGGTCGCCGGAGCCGCCCGCCTGCACTTGCCTGGATGGCCTTGAGCTCGTCCAGCAGGGGCGAGTGCAGGAAGGCGCCGCCGGTGGGCAGCTGCCAGCAGTGCTGCAGGAAGCTGCGGCCGCGCTGCCCGCCGCACAGCTTGTCATACTTTTTCAGTATCTTGCGCAGCGCCACCTGCCGGGAAGGAGGCCAGGTGCAGTGTGGTGGGTCGTGCGCGCCAGGCATTCCTGGATAGACCAGGCGACGCGTTTGTCCTCCATGCGCCAGGGAGAGGCCTGCTGCGCTAGCCTGCGGATCGCATGCCTGGACTCCCTTCCCTAGGGATAGACGGGGGTTGGGCCCCAAGAAGGGCAAGCGCCTGCGGAGCAATGCAGTGACAGCTGCGCTCACCGCGTTAGCGCGCGCATACTTGCGGCACCAGTAGGCGCGGTCCGCCAGGTCGGCAAACACGGTCGGCCCCGCCGCCAGCAGCAGCGCCGGCAGGCAGCAGGCCAGGCGGCGGCGCAGCTCGGCGCGCTGGTACCGCGACACGATGGCCTTGGCCGTCCTCACAAAACAGCTGTGTGAGAGGGCGGCGGGGGGAGGCCATGGGTGCAGGGGGTGAGCGCAACCAAAGAAGAACCGCGCAGTAAGTAGTTTCAGCAGCACGCCGACATGTGACGGCTGTGTTTGGGAAATGGCCGGCGGGGAATTGCTGTGCCCCTGCCCCTTGCCGGCGGCACCCACCTGTTGGCCTTGGCCAGCTCCGCCGACAGCAGCTCGAAGAAGAGCACCTGGCAGCGCTCCAGGTCTGCCTCGACCGCGGGTGCGTCCTGCCCCGCGCCCGCCGCCGCCGCTGCTGCCTGGCACCGCTTGAGGCACTTCTTCAGCCGCTTATATGCCAGGAACTTTCCCTTGAAAGTGGCGGGGCAGTCGCGGTCCAGGGCCGCCAGGTAGTGGCCTGCAATGGAGGGCAATGGCCCGGAACGAGAGAGATGCAAGCATAACAGAGCAGGTGATGGCCGGTTGCGGGTCTTCAGCTGAGAGATCTCACGAGGCAACGCACTGTTCGCTCGCAGGCCATGACAGCGTGCTGGCAAGCTGACTGACCATATTTTGTCATCCTTGGCCCCCCTGAAGCTCAGCAGACAACAGTGGCAGCGAGCAGCCTGCAACAAAGGCAGGCAGGTCGGGGGTGAGATGGGGGTGGTGTGCCTGCGAATACGACACAGGCAGCGTCGGGCTGCCGGCGGCAAGGCGGTGCTCCAACAGGGCGCCAACTGGTGCTACAATCTTCCGATGCTGCAGTTCTAACCTTGGGGTGGCGCCAAGGCTCCCACACACCGCCCCAACAGGCGGGAGCTCGGGAGGCGGCAAGGAGGCCACTCGGGGGCACCCCACGGGCGCAGCGCCTGCCTGTCCGCGCTCAGGATGAGATTGCAGAGTAGTGGACCCGACTCCCTACGCCCCAATGCTAGGGGCCAGTGTCGGAAGAGCCGGGCGTAGTGCCTCCCGAGCCTGTGAGGCACAGGGGGGAGTCACGGCGAGCGGAGAAGGAAGAAGGGATGAAGAGATTTGCCCCGCAGCTGCTGTGCCCTCACAAGCTGACGCACGATGACGGTGCGGCGTGGCCGCCTCGGGCTGGAGGGTCACTTGGTCCACTGCCCTCCTAACATCCTGCTCGGCAATGCATAGCTGCATACCAACAGCATCATGGCCAGACATCTCACCTCCCTGGCAGAGAGGCGCTGATGGCAACCCGGGAGGGGAACTGCCAGGTGTAGATGCAGTTGCAAAAGGGAGTGCAAAAGGGTGGGCAGTCAACGGCGGCCTCATGCTGTTGGAGGGTTGCTTGGCAAAGCCAGAAGCACCCCTCAGTCCCAACTCCTCAGATGCTGGCAAGGTCCTTGCACTTGCCGACATGCATGGCTGACGTTATATGTGCTCATGCGTAAGGGACAGGAGGGCATTGCAAGATCCCGCCAGAGACAGCTGGCAAGGCAACTGCTGGCCCAAGCTCAGCTTTGCACAGGATGTGATCAGGCCCAGTGGATGCATCCATCAGCTCTGTTAGGGCACTTCAAAGCAAAATTAAGTTTCCGGGCATGCCCCCCGAATTTTTTTGGGAAAATCAAGAATTTTCGTACTTGGTCTTCAGGCTGCAAAGGAGGCCACGGCGTGCATGCTGGGCAGCATGTCATGCCTGCTGACGAACGGGCAAGCAGTTCTGGGCTCTTTCCAGAGCAGCGAAATTCTCGTGTATCTATCATGGGGCATATGAACTCATAGACCACGGGGGACGCAGTGGCAACGCGGCCGCGGCAAGCGCTCGGCATCAGCTGGCAGCATTGGCGGGCGCGGTCGGGGCCACGGCAGCGGAAGGGGCTCAGGCACAGCGCAGCCACCAAAACATCTTGTTTCTAGCTCAACCCTGTTGCTTTCATTTGGTGTGGCGCTGGTACGAAAGTTTGGTATGGAACGAAAAAGCCCCCTCCCCCCCCCCGGTTTTGTCTGGCGGCTCACATGCCCGGAAACTAAATTTGATTTCAATTGCCCATTAGTGCAGAGGCGAGTCAGTTTCTGAGGCGCAGTTTCAGGTGCTTTGCTTCTTTTTACACTGGAGCAACATGGATGCTGGCAGAGCAAACAGAGACGCATGCGCACATGATCACAGTTGAATCACAGCAAAACAGAGCAGCTTGGCCAGCCTGCGTCCAGCTACAGGCGCACTGCCACCCGGGCTCGGATGACCAGCGTGTCACCTGCCAGGTAGCCGGGGCGGCTCCGCAGCTGCTCCACAGACATGAACTTTGACCAGCCCCAGCTGACACGCTTGAAGATTGAACAGATGCCGGTTCTCACACAGTCCTGCCGCTCACCAGGTCCCTGGTCAACAACTGTCATCGTGATCTCCATGTTTCCTCCGGCATGCTTCGCCACAACATGAACTGCATGGCACACAGGGCAGGCACAGTGCAGGTGAGAGACCGAACATGCGCAGGAAGCAGCATATGTGCAATGCACGCCTGAGCCCTCAAACTAGAGTTTCCTCTTCCCCCTGCCTGCATCCATTGGGTTCGCTGATCAAGATGCAACTCACGGGAAAGCTGGCCCTCAGAGTTAGCAGTGTGGCCGCCACGGTCGCTTCCAGGTGCCACTCCCTGCCGCCAGCCGTGAACGGGGGAGATGTCAACTTCATCCCGACTGCTGAGGGCTGCTCCGAAAAGCGCTCAATGCGCCACTCAAAGCTGTTAGGGCTGGCCGCCAGCGGCAGTGCCGCTGCCAGCGTTTCTCGCGAGGCAAGCTGGCTAGCAAAACGGTCGTCAGCCACTTCCCTGCCGGCTGCTGTCAGCATGCCGAGGAGCACGAGCAGCGTGCTTTTGTCGCAGCGTTCCAGCTGGGCTGCATCAGCTATGGCAGCAGCCAGCGGGCTTGCAGCTTGCGGCTTGGTGGCGAGCTTGCGTGCCAGCTGGGCACTGCAACTGAGCAGCAGGCTGTCAAGCTGGCACACCTCGGCCGCCTCAATCCAGGAAATCAGCTGAGCAGCGCTGGCCTGTGCCGCCTTGTCTGCAGGGTGCAGGGCCTCAACGAAGGGCAAGGACACACGTCAGCATGCGCCCTGGATATCGCAATCACGAGCTGAGCTTGGCTTGCCAGCCCTGGACAGCTACAACGATGGGCGGGCGGGCCCGCTGGCAGGCAAGAGAGCAAGCAAGGACGCAGGCATGACGTGCCGGCAAGCGCAAACCGGTGGGGCATGATGCTGGCGCAGTACCCTCATCCCCCGAGTCACCTTCCAGGTAGCTGGCCACAGCATCTGTCACTCGCCCAGCATCCAGCTTGTGTGACGCATGCAGCAGCGCCGGCAGGCTGCCCTGCACCACCGCCAGGCTGCTGGTCCCCAGCTCATGAGGGCGGTACAGGAAACGAAGGAACAGGGCGGCCTCAAACAGGCTGCAACCCTTGAGCGGCTCTCCCAGCTCAAAAAGCTGGCTCTCCTGCAAGCGAAACACATGTGCAGGGAGGGTGACCATGGGCCCGCATCACAGAGATGCAGAGCATTTAACTCTCTTCGTGAGCCCAACCTGGCCAGCGCGCGCATGTTCTCAACGCAAACAGAAGCAAGTTGAATGCCCGCATAGGCAAGGGCTTCGAGGATGTGCACACCTTTACGTCTGCCTCGCGCTCGCAGCCCACCCTGGCCTCGCTGTCGCTGCCGCCAGCACCCATCAGGTCGGCAAACATGCCCCGCAGCACCTTGGACCGCAGGCTGAGCACCTGCAGTGCTGGTTTTGGGTAAAGAAAGCCACATTGCATTTGCCATCCACGAAAGCAGGGGTATCGTGTGTGCTCCGCTCTGCTCACGAGCCCCCCGCATCTTCCGCACCTGGCTGTGCACCGGCAGCCGCACTCCCTCCACTATCAGTGCTGCATCAGATAGAGCCTCCATTTCGTCCTGGCTGTCCAGCAGGTAGAATGACTGGGGCGCCGCCGCATCAAATGCGTCAATGCTCAGGCTGTCGACTTGCCCAAAGCTGGCAGGGGCGGGAGCGTTGGCGGCAGCCATCACCAGTTCTGCAGTTTGGCTCAGCGGGATGAGAGGATGGGGCAGTGCGTCTCGAGCGATTCGGTCGGCTCATAGCGGAAACGCAAGAGTGAGTTTGGCAGGCTCGAGGCAGAAGCAGGGCTTCCTCGGCTCGCAGTTGACATGATTCAGAGAGCGTCCAATGATAAGGTCTTCTGGCAGCCCGCTAGATCCCTGCATTCAGGCGGCAGTGCCATCAGTGCCATCGGCTGCATTGCAGTGTAGAAGCTTTCGTGTAGACGGGGAGCTCTTTCTAACCGCTCATCTTCCAGCGCCTTACTGCTTCGCCAACTTGTATAGATGCAAATTCAGAGAAGATTAACGAATGTTGCATTTGAAGGATGTCGGTGGGCACAGTGGCCGTGGCGCAACCCGAGGCTCGCACTATGAGCCTTGCTACCCTCATGTGAACATCTTGCATGTGCACATGGTGCAACAAGCCAACAAGGTTGCCAAGTCAGCAGAGAACATGGCTCAGCATGGAGGAAACACGGCACATGGTTCAACTGGCACCATGGGTACTTGCTTGCACAAGACAGGACGCATGTGACTTGAATCACCCTCGACCGATGATTCAGCAGGCCAGTGCTGCACCTAGGCCGCCCTGGTCCCTGGCAGCAGCTGTCGCTCAAGCTGCGTCATCGACTCTGCACTGCCGCTGGCGAGCGCTCGCTCGACCCGGCTCCGCACCTCGCTGCAGGGGCCAAAAGAACCGACAGCTTTAGCCGCGGAAGGGAGGAGGGCCGGTGCCAGCATCGTACGCGTCGGCTGAGCACAAAAGCCCCTCCATGCAGCTTGGTCTCAACCTCTGGAGGGCAGCAAGCCTGCGTGGATATGCTTCCCATACACACAGTGTGCAAGCCACGACAAAACGCAGCAACATTGGCAGGCAAGCCCCCCCCACCCCACCCCACGCACCTCAGCACCAGCGGGAACTGCATGTAGCTGGCACCCCTCGCCAGCCACAACGCATCCAGCAGCCGGCACGACAGCGCAAAAAGCTGCTCAAACGCGGCGTCGTCGCCGGCCAGCAGGGGCAGGAAGCCGCTGGCGGCGGGCGTGGCGGGCGGCGTACCGCGCGCGCCCCGCAGGTCCAGCACCTCGCTCAGCATGTGGGCCACGTTCATGCCGCCTGGGGGACAGGGGCAGGGGCGGGCAGGCGCTCAGAGGTGGGGTGGGGCTGGGGCCCCGGGACCTGTGAATCATCCGGCAGGTGCGGTCGGGGAGCAGTCTGCCTGCAGGCATGCCTGGCTGCCGCCCTGCTCGGCATGGAGCAAGGGCGAGCGCGGCGGCGGCACCAGCCCGCTCGCACCGGCGCAGAACGGGTACTCCCACTCGCTCCGCACGCCGTCGGCCTTTGTGTGCAGCCGCTTGAACGCGTCCCCCTGCTCCCGCGCCATCCACAGCAGGCAGTCCAGCGTGAGGACCCCCGCCCCCCTGCAGCTCCCGGGAGGGGCAGCAGCAGTCTGCTGGGCTCGGCAGCCAAAGGCGCCCAGCAAAACTGCGCCAGCACCGGGCACCTGGCTGCGGCGCAACCCCTGCCATGCAGCCCCTGACTCTGCAGGTGATCCAGCGAGCTTCCCCAACCCACCGCGACAGGTCCCTCGCTGGCACATCTGACTGGAAGCCCAGCTCCTTCCACTGCTCGTGTTTCGCGCTCGGCGTCTCGGGATAGGGGCTGCCAGGGAAGGCGGCCTCCCAGAGCTGCCGCAGTGCCGCCTGCAGCGAGAACGCAAGGCGCAGCAGAGCAGCGTGCGCATTTCGCGGTTCAATGCGTGTTAAGCGGACAGCAATTTTGCGCCTCAACAGTGTTGCGGCGGCTTGTCGGGCTTGCAGGGTGGCGCACAGGTGAGGCGGTGCAATGCAACGCTGGCTTGGCGTCGGCGCGGGCAGCCGCTCACCTGGTGCTCTGCCACCTCGTCGCTGAAAGTGGCAGCCAACCGCCGGCGCAGCCCCTCGAGCCGCTCCTCCTGCAGTGGCGACAGCGGCGCCACCCGCTGCCGCCCAGGCACCAGGCGGCGCAGCAGGCCTGCAGCGGTGGGGAGGGCAGCAAGGTGAGAGCGACACAAGAGCAGCCGGGCTGCATGCAGCGGCAGCCCTTTGCCGTGGCCCTGTCCAATGCCTGTCAGCATTCGCACCTAGGAGGAAGTTCCAGGCCACCGAAAGTGCGTGCACCACTGCAGAGAGCGGCCAGGGCAGTTCCTGGTGCTCCGTGGCGCTTCGCCGCGGGGTCGCTGCTGCCGCTGCCGCCAGCGGCACGTCGTCTGCCGCAAGCAGGGGCTGCTCCAGTTCAGCGCCGTCATCAGGGTGGACCTGGGCGACCCCACGTCGCTTGCGCAGCTGTGCAAGGCTGCTCATGGCTGCACCCATACACCGAAGAAATTGAGGGAGACAGGGAAGCCCAAGGAGCGTGATAAATGGATCAGTTCGATGATCGCGACACACTTTGAACAGAAGCGAGAATTTACAAGTGCGGACTTTGAGCTGGAGGGCGCAACATTTTTTGCTCTGTATTTTCTAGGCTGGAAGCCATTCCAGTTTATCTGCAAAGTGATCGCATACTGATTGCTCGCTCGGTCGTTCGAAACATGGCCGGGCCGCAGGCCCCTGCTCCGGCGCCTGGCGCCACATTCTGGAGCGGCACCTGCGGTGCCCAGTGGCGGCTTGGGCAGCGTATCAGCAGTGAGAAGAGCAGGGGGATGCGGATGGGCCTGCGCAGGCTGCCAGTGCCGCTGCCGCCGCTGCTGCCGCCTGAAGCTGTTGCCTTCCCCCCACGTTTTGTTTATTGGCTGACATTGGCTTCAGCAAGCTATTCATTCTCACCCTCCCGTGCCGGGAACATCCACTGCATGTGCAGCTGGCGATATTGCCGCCGCCGCTAGTGCCGCAGCGACCGCAGCAGCAAACGACGGGGCGGGGCCCAAGCGCAGCGGCGCCCGGAGCGGCGTCACCCTCGCCCAGCTGGTGCAGGCGGGGGTGGTGCAGCCAGGGCAGAATGTGATCACCGTCTCGTACAAAGGGGCATCATACGCGGCCTCGCTGAATGCGGCAGGGGCGATCGAGTACGAGGGGTCGACCTTTGTGAGGTGTGCCTCCGCATGTGACGCACATGACGGCCAGCAAGCTGCGCCGGCAGTGTGGCCTGACGCTTCTGGGCCACGGCTTTCTGTTGCCTTGTCCCTCAACTCGGATTGTGCAGGAATTTTTCACACCTTCGAAGTCGTGCCCCATTTGCGTCCCGTGGCCATATGCATGCCATCCTCCCCTCCCCTCCCTCTCCCTGTCACCCCCCACCCCCACCCCACCCCCCGCAGCCCCACCGCCTTCTCCATCCACGTGAAGCGCAAGCAGACGCCCGGCAAGGCCGGCGACGACGGCTGGGTGTCGGTGCACTACCTGGGCCGCCCGCTGTCAGAGTACAGGCAAGGGCAGCGCCAGCCCTTTCCTTGCCTGCCCCCACAACCACCCTGTGCAGCATCGCCGGGTTTGCTTCCCCAAGGACGGCTGATGCGCATTTCCTGCCTACCCTGTTTGCCGGTGCACGCTGGCTCGGCATGTGCGCAACGCCCAGCCAGGAGCTCTGTCTGGGTTCCTGGCCGAGGCGTGCAAGCATGCACCCGCCCCATGCGCAGGAAGGAGTATGTTGAGCGTGGCGGCAGCCGCGTGGGCAGCGGCAGGCAGCAGCAAGGCGCAGCAGGCCCGGCGACAGCGGCGGCTCCGGCAGCGGCGGCGCCCGCACCTGCCCCACGATCGGGGCCTGGCCGCAGCAGCCGCGGGCGGCAGCGGCGCAAGAGCTCGCGCTACTCGGAGAGCGACGACGACGGCGCCGCGGCGGGGGCCATGGAGGTGGATGGCCTCTTTAGCACAGAAGGAGGGCCTTCCCCCCTCAAGGTGGATGGTGACCTCGTCGTCGACCTGCCGCCTGGTGTAGAGGCAAGTTGGCCGTTCCGCCACTGTTCTGCCTGCTGCCGGCTGTGTCGCCATGCGGCGGCTTTGCGCCCTGACTGCTGACCTGGGAGGCAGCCTCCCTGCCTTGTCAGCGGCGGTGTCCCCACTTGTGCCGCCTGGCTGTGAGGAGCTGGCGCATTGTGGCCAGCTATTGCGACTGCCCTCTGCAGAACCACACACTCCCTTGAGCTTGTTCTTCCGGCGCGCAACCTGCAGGTCCCTGGGTGCGACGAGTGGGTGCAGTGTGACCGCTGCCAGCTCTGGCGGCTGGTGCCGCAGGCGTGGGCACAGGCGGTGCGGGACGACACCCGCCAGGAGTGGCTCTGCGAGTATGCTCAGGTGGGGGGGGGGGGCCGCGGCAGCACATGATGCCTGCATTGGGAGCAGGACTCCCACCCCAGTCGGCTGTTGTGTATCTCGTGCAGCGCTGGTGATGCATGGGTGGGCTTCGACGCTGTTTCGGGTGGTATGCGTCACCATTCCCGCCCTTGATTGCACAATGTGCCCAGGTTGCGTTGCCTCGCGCGCCAGAGTGGGTCTGGGCTGCTGGTGTGGAGAGCGGCGGCGGCAGGGCAAGGCGCAGGGGCGCAGAGCCCGCCACGCTGCTGAGTTTGCTCCTGGCTTTGACACTGCGCTTTCCCTCTCCACGTTTTTTGTCGCAGTGGGATGTTGCGACCCAGCCACCCCACAAGCCGGCCTGCGATGCGGGCGGCAGCGCAGCCGGCAGCCGTGGCGGCAAGCGGCGGGCAAAGCGGCGGTGATCTGGGGCTCACCCGCTGCAGCCCCTGCTTGTTGTTTGTATCGATCTCCACGATGGATGAATGTTGAATGATTGAATGCCTCTATGCCCATGAACACGAGCACAAGAGCAGGAGTAATGCAGGCAGCAGGCGAGCACGGCATGAGGGGGGGCAGCAGCCTGCTTGCCATGGACCTCGAATGAGTGGCGACCGCCGTCTAAACTATATCCATTCTCAAATATAGGTCGATGATGCAGCCAGGGGCTCCGGCCCTGCGGGTAAGCTTCTGGCGGGGGTGGGGCCGTCCTTATACAGCCTACACGGCCTGCGCAGAATTGCTAATGAGTGAGAAGCAATTCTCGGATCGATCACAAGCGCCCGATGCTGCCGATCGCGTTCTAGCCTAGGCATTGCGTCACTGCCGCCGCTCGCTGCCGCCAGCGCCAGCGCCGCCCGCAGGTTCGCCCTGCCTGCCCACCCCACTGCTGAGGTCCTTGCTGGGTCCCTCCATACCACTGCCCAGGACCTGGTGCTTGTGGGCGGCGGCCACTCCCATGTGACCGTCCTCAAGCAGTTTGCCATGCGGCCGATGGCCGGGGTGCGGGTCACGCTAGTCACCTCGACGGTGCACACGCCCTACAGGTGGGCATGCCAGCGCCTCTCAATGGTCAGGGCAGCCTGTCTGCACGTTGATTGTGCTTGCTGGTACCTCGCACGGTGAAAATAGCCTGCCGGTGCTAGGCCCGCGTCATCGAAGGCTGCCGAGGCTGTCGGGCGCAGCGTCACCGCGTGTCCTCGCCACCGTCACCTGTGCAGCGGCATGCTGCCTGGGTACATCTCGGGGTTCTACTCCTACGACGAGGTGCACATCGACCTGTCCCGGCTCGCACGCTTTGCTGGCGCACGGCTCATCCATGCTGAAGCTCGGGGCCTGGATACACAGGTTGGCACTGGTGGAGCAGGGAGGGTGGAGGGCCCAGGGGGGCTGGCTGGGCAGCCAGGTCTGGCTGAAGGGGGTAGAAGGAGAGAGTTGCATATCTCAGGGGGCGCAGAGGCTGCCGGTGTGCACCAGCTGAGCACCGCCCCCGTTGTGAAGGGTCCCTTCATGCTGCGGGCGCGCACCTGCTGAATGAGTCCGCATGCGCCCGCCCTCCCCTCCCCACCTGCCCAAGCAGGGCCAGCGGGTGCTGCTGCGGGGCCGCCCCCCCGTGCGCTACGACGTCCTCTCCCTCAACCTGGGCATCACCCCGGCGCTGTCGGCTGTGCCGGGGGCAGCGGAACACACCACCCCCGTCAAGCCTATCAACGGGTGCGGCCCTTGAGGCCTGGGCGTGTGCATTTGGGGCGCCCTGCTGTGCCACCGAGGCTGGCGCGTCTTGTCTATCCGTGACATGCTTGTAAGCCCGCCGCGTGTGCGTGCCCATCGCAGGCTGGTGCCTCGTTTCGAGGCGCTGCTGGCGAGGGCGGTGTCGGCAGAAGTGCCGCTGCGCGTGGCAGTGGTGGGGGGAGGAGCCGCGGGGGTGGAGCTGGCGTGCGCGCTGCAGTACAGGTGCGCATGCGCGCACTGGCAGCCAGGCATGCAGGTTGTGAAGCCGCGCTTCCTGATGCCTCACGCTGCGCATGCGCTGTGCAACACAACGTGATGGTGTCTCTGTGTCTCGAGCGCCGTTGCGCGAGCCCTCGGCCTGCCGTGCAGGCTGGGCAATGAGCGGCGGGCGGCGGGCATCAGCAGCCCCCTGACCGTGGCGCTCGTTTCGCGGGGCCCCATCCTCCAAGCGCTCACCCCCTACGCCCGGCGAGCCTTCCTGCCGCTGCTCAAGGCAAGCTTGCATGCAGCGCGATGCCTTTCATGCTGCGGCAGAGGAGAGCAGCTGCAGGGCAAGCTGCGCCCTGTGCGCCTCCGACAGTCGCGCCCCACTGGGCGGCTGGTCCTGGCCTGCAGGAGCGTGGTATTGAACTGTACGAGGTGGCTGGCGGCGTCAAGGAGGTCCTTTCCGGGCAGCTGCTGCTGGCGGATGGGGGGCGCGTTTCCTTTGACGAGTGCCTGTGGAGCACCCAGGCCAGCGCCGCCAGCTGGCTGGCCGACACGGGGCTGCCGGTGGATGCAGGTCGGCGGTGGGCTGGGCAGCCTGACCCTGCAGCGGCGGCAGGGGCTGCTCGTCGCATGAGCACGAGGTCCCTGCAATGTCGGGCGCTGGTGTTGCACACGCCTCACCAACTGCAGAAAACCTGCTCGCCCCCCCCCGCCCCCCCCCCCCCCCTCCCCCGGACAGACGGCTTCCTGCTCGTGGACGACTGCCTGTGCAGCGAGGGCGGCCCGCCAAACGTGTTTGCAGCGGGCGACGTGGCCGCCAGCCGGGCCAGCCCACGCCCTAAGGCCGGCGTATTTGCGGTCCGCGCGGTGGGTGCACCCCCACGCACTGCTTCTGCCCTGCTCATCTGTGATGTCGGCACTGTTGCTGCAGCCCCTGCCTTCGCATAAAGCGCTGTGCCAATGCCAACACCAAGATTTTTGGGAGCCCTACCTTTTGCAGTCGCTAAAGCCGGGCGGGCACCCCGCCTGCGGCAGCAGTGCCCCACACTCAATCAGTGTGCTCGCCCACTTTGGTCGAGCGTTTGAAGAAGAACGTCCAAAGTTTGGTTTCTTGTGTTGCTCTGTGTCGCTGTGCTAATAAGCTGCCCAGCCTGGGCCACTGCCTGCAGGGGCCCCCGCTGGCGGAGAACCTGCGGCGCTCACTGGCCGGCGAGCCCCTGCGCCCCTGGACCCCCCAGTCCACCTTCCTCTCCCTCATCAGCGCCGGCGACAAGTATGCAGTGGCCACCAAGGGCTGGTTCGGTGAGCCTCGCAACCCCTGGCGCTGCTTGGGGCGCCCACGGTGGCTGACGAAGGGGCCAGCGTCCCTCCTGCCCAGCGCTGCCATGTCGGTGTGCCGTGCCACGCTGTGCCAATCCTCCCCTGCTGCGTGCACCCCGATAGGTGCACCCTGTGTTGGCCGTGTGTATCGGTCGTGCCAACCTCCCTGTGGCGCCCCCCGGCCTTCCCGCAGGCGCCCAGGGCGGCTGGCTGTGGGCCTGGAAGGACAGAATCGACCGCGCCTTCATGGACAAGTTTGGCTCAGACCTCGACTTTGAGGCCATGCAGGGGGGCGGGCCAGGCGTCCGCGCCGCCAGCCCGCCGCCGCTGCCCAGCCCCTCTCTGGCGCTGGCTGCCCGGCTGGGCGCCGAGGAGCTCGCGCTGCTGGCTGGCGCGAAGATGAGGTGCGGCGGCTGCGGCAGCAAGGTGGGGGCGTCCACGCTGACGCGGGTGCTGCGCCGGCTGCAGCAGGAGGGCGAGGGCGGCGCAGCAGCAGGAGCGGCGGCAGAAGAGGGCAGCGGCGAGGGGCTGGAGGCAGCAGCAGGAGCAGGTGCGGCAGCGACTGTTGCAGCAAGAGGAGCAGCCGCAGCAGAAGCAGCAGCAGGCAGAAGCGTAGTGCTTGGGCTAGACTCCCCCGATGACGCAGCCGTGCTGGAGCCGCCTCCTCCAGGGCATGTTACGGTGCGCTCCTGGTTGGGTGGGACTGGCTGCGCTCTGGTGATGGTTGCCGATGAATGCCCAGGTGCCTCCTTGTGCCTTGCATGTCTCGCCTGCCTGCCAGATCCCCTCCAATCTCCCGATTCTGCGTGCCGCGCTGCGGCCACCTCAGCACCGACCCCACTTCCTTACCTCTGGGCAGGTGCATGCTGCGAGCTTCGTCTGACGTCCCGCCGCAGCGCCGCATGCGGATCCAATTCCCTGCGCCTCCCTGGGCCGGCCTTCCTCGGCCCCCCTGCAGGTGCACACCGTTGACTTCTTCAGGGCCATGGTGGCAGACCCCTTTGTGTTTGGCCAGATCGCCGCCAACCACGCGCTCAGCGACTGCTATGCCATGGGTGGGCAGCGGTCACTGTTTCAGTTGCTGACATTTTTATCGCTGGCATGGCCGTGGGTTGGCATGGCAGGCGCCATGGAGGCTCGGCGTACCCGCCACGCACCATCTGCACCATGTGCGCAGCTTCGCTGCAGGCCGCACCTGGTTGCTGGCAGCGATGCGGTGACACAACGTGCTGCAGCGCTTCCAAATGTGGATTCAGCATCAGGCCCTAAACGGGCTCTTTGCTCTAAACGGGCTGCCTTGCCTGTCTGTGGTGCGTCCTGGTGCAGGCGCAACGCCGACGGCGGCCATGGCCACCGCGGTGGTGCCGCTGGCGGCGCCCGCCCTCATGGAGGAGGACCTGCTGCAGCTGATGGCGGGGGCGCTGCGCGTGCTGCGGCCCGCCGGGTGTGCCCTGGTGGGCGGTCACAGCAGCGAGGGCGCGGAGCTGGCGCTGGGTGAGCCCCTGTGTCTTAGACTCTAATTATGCAGGGTTTGGTGCAGGGAGGCAAGAGGGGAGGCAGCGAGGGCATACGGGGCTTCCTCTCTTCTGCAAGGAGGGTGTTGGCAACAAGTCAAGCGCACTCCATGCTGCTTGGTCCACGCAAACTGCACAACTGAGCCGCCAGCTAAAGGCTGGTTGCGCCATCCTGTTAGCATGACATTGACTGAACCAACATGTATGAGCAGTGAGCACTCATCTCTCGTCGAGATGGACCACCCAACAGCCCCCGGCGTGGCTGACTGCCGCTGCCCTGCCCCCAGCTGCAGGCTTCTCGGTGTACGGCAGCGTCCCGCGGGACGGCATCCTGCGCAAGTCCGGCATGCAGCCGGGCCAGGCGCTGGTCCTCACCAAGCCCATCGGCACAGGCAAGCTTGTGTATGTGTGGAGTGATCGTGTGCGTGGATGGGTGTGTGGGTTGGGGGAAGCATTCCATATCCAGGTTGATTGGACGCCAAAGGGTGCGGCTAGCCACCTCCGGGGTTGGCCCAGACCAGCGCCACCGTGGACAGGCAGGGCTCCGGGCTCAGGCTGTTCAGCCTGCAGCCCGTCAGCTTAGCTGCCAGAAGCAGCAGGGTTAAAGCAGTCTTTGACCAGCCACAGCCAGTTGGCAGCCCGCTGCGCCAGATCCCCGACTGCCTGGCCAGTTGCTCATCCCGTGAGATCCTTGAGAGAGATGCTCCGCCGCTGCAGGCACGCTGTTGGCAGCGGAGATGCGCGGCGGCGGCAAGGGGCGGTGGGTCGAGGCGGCCATCGACACCATGCTCCAGAGCAACGGTGCGAGTCGCCGCAGCCAGGGGCGCACCCGTCGGGGGTCTGTGCCAAGTGTTATGTGCCGCAGCCACATGGCTTATTTGTGTCTGCACAGGCAGGCAAGGGCCTGGAGCCTGGGCAGCAGGAGGTGTGGTGCTTGGGCCGCTCGGCGCCCGTGGCCCCAAGCCGCTGCTCTGCCCTCCCGCCCACGCGCTGCAGGCACCGCTGTACCCGTGCTGCGTCGGCACGGCGCCACCGCCTGCACCGATGTGACCGGCTTTGGGCTGCTGGGGCACCTGGCTGAGATGGCCCGGGCCAGCAAGGCAGGGCCGGCAGCCCCTCTTGTTGACCCCGCTCTGCCTATCGTGCTCGGCGTGGGACTGTGTCATTTTCGGATCATTTTGATTCACGTCAAAACCTGCCTAGTGGAGGGGTATGGCCAGCCCCAGGGAGGCCCCTGACAGACTGGTTGTTTGTACATCGTCCTTGCACGGGGAGCGTGCCCAAGCCGCCCAGCTTGGCATTCCCTAGAAGTTGCCCCTGCCCATTTCCATGCACGAAACTGCCTTCGCATGCCCCTGCAGGTGCTGGCATCGCTAGACGCAGCCGCAGTCCCCTTGCTTCAAGGGGCTGGAGAGTGCGCTGCTGCGGGGCACCTGAGCTCGCTGCATGCCGAGAACGCGCGTGTGGCGGCGGTGGTGCAGGGCGGGGCGCCGCTGGAGGGCAGCGCCGCGGCTGCAACCTTTGCGCTGCTGGTCGACCCCCAGACATGTGAGAGGCGGCTAAGCAGCGGTCGGGGTGTGCGGTGGTTTGGGTCGAGTCTGCGCGCTGTTTGGACCATGCATGCCCAGCATGGTCCGTGCTGCCCCTCTGTCCTCTATCGCCCTTGGGAAGGCCATCTGTATCATCCTTGCTTGACTGAGTCCTTTTCCTCCCATCGCTGCTTCTCCTGCTGCAGCGGGCGGCCTGCTTGCGGCAGTTCCAGCAGATGCAGCAGAGCGCTGCGTGGCAGAGCTGCGGGAGGCAGGCTTTGTCAGCGCAGCGGTGGTTGGCCGCGTCGCAGGGGTGCTGGATGGCGAGGACGCGCCATGCCTGCAGCTGCATGGCCTGTCCCATTGAAGCGTCGTGCATGGGCCTTGCAGGCGGCAGCAGCGGCAGCGGTGGAACTCCTGGCATCGATGCATGGACCGTCTCCCTGCTATTTTTGCGCATGCCAATTGAATTGTTGGATCCCAACGCACGATGCTAAGCCGTGTGCTGCAGCTCGCAGGCCGGCGAGCGGCTCTGCAAAAGGGTGGGTACCGATGGGCCATCGCACCGCTTTTCTGGATGAATCGACCTTCTTGAAAATGTATTATGAAGTGATGAGGCAGTGACGCTGAGCCAGGGCCTCCACGCTGTTCACTCCGCGCTCTGCAGGCGCGCTGGCGCGGGCCGCAGCCTACAGCTGGCATTCACAGGCCTTGTGGACCGCTCAGAGCCCGCAGGTCCTGGGGTCGCAGCAGCCACCAGCGGCGGCAGCGGCGCTGCTGCACCGCCAGCGTGCCCGCTGCCTGTCCACCGGCAAGCGGCAGCAGCAGCGACCTGCAGCCAAGCCCAAGGCAGCAGAGGAGGCAGCGGGCGATGAGGAGGAAGCAGCGGAGCAGGGCGAGGCTGTGGCCATCGGTGCGTGCTGCCAGGCCCAAGCCAATGCTGCAGCCCGCCTCGCTGGCTGCCCACCCCATCAGGATGCGCGAGAGGAGGGCGCCGGAAAGCTGCGACAAACCCTGTTGCGAACCGCTCTGTACCCACACATGCAGGTGACCTGTCGGCAGCTGACGACGAGTTCCTGGATGATTGGGAGGAGCTGGAGGAGCAAGTGGGGCCGGAGCTGAGCACGGGGGGCGTGGAGTGGTGAGTCCTGGGTGGCGCGGTCCATTAGTGGCGCAAGGTGGGGCCTGCTGTAGACGCGTGGCATCTTTGGACCAGGTTGCTTATGCAGTGCTGAGGCGGGCGGCTGCGCGGCACCTGTCACAGGCCCTCTGCCCTGCCCAGCTTGTCTCAACACTCTCCATCGACAGCACCCCTGGCACCTTCCGGTCGACCGCGTGTGGCTGCAGGGGGGAGAAGGCGCTGGCGGTGGTGCAGCAGCTGCTGGACGGCTCCTCGGCGGCAGAGGCGGGGCTGCAGGACATCCGCCTCTTCTCCTTCCGCGCCATCCCCTCGAGCAAGCGGCTCGACATCCGGCTGGACAAGCTGACAGGTGCGGGCCGGCCCCGCTGCGGCCCGCGCTGCGGCCAACCCACGCCGGTGTAGCCTGATCGGATGCGCGCATGTGGTGTTGGCAAAATGCGCCGCACGCCAGACCCTGCGCCCTTGTGCTTGCCTAGCCGTGCAGCTTGTCGCTGCCCCCGCAGGCCTGCATGGGGGGCAGACCCTGCATGCAAGGGTCTGCACCAACCCCCCACCCCTGCTCCCCTCACCCCTTCTCCGCTGCCACAGACCAGTATGGCTCGCCCTCGCTGGACGATGTCGCCGCCTTCAGCCGCCAGTTCAACGCGGCCTATGAGGCGGCGGTGGGCGAGGCAGCGGCGGGCGAGATTGAGGTCGAGGTGTCCTCCCCTGTGAGGGCGCATGGAGGCGGGAGTTTAACTTGGGGGCGAGGTGCCCTTTGGGGGCTGCGGCACGACTGTTTTGGCCTTTAGGGTTGGCGTATGTCTGCACCGGGGCGCCATTCGAGCCGCGGCAACCGTGCGGTTGGCAGGAGCGCGCGTGCTCCAAGGCTGCCTGATGTGCACCAGCCGACCTGGCAGTTGGTCGACCCGTCGACTCCCTGCGCCTGTGCAGGGCGCCGAGCGGCAGGTGCGCGTGCCAGCGGAGCTGGAGCGCTTTGGCGAGCTGCCCATGCGGGTGGAGTACAGCCTGGAGGGAGACAAGGTGGGCAGCCCCTGCGGGGTGGCGAGGGTTTGCCTGCATGCGGGAGCCCCTGTGTGTCTGCCCATGGACGCGCGCTGGCCCCTTGTGTTTGCGAACTGGAAGCTCAACAACTAGCACATGGGAGCGGAGCACAACCATGCTTGGCAAGGGCAGCATCTGGCGGCCAGCAAGCAGTGTGTGCAACCTGAGCAACCGACGGCCATATGTCCCATGCGGCCACGGCTTGGATGTCTGCGCGCTAGACTTGCTGCAGCGGGTCCGAAATTCGCCACCCTCGGCCCCCTGCCCCCGCAGTTGGACGTCAAGGTGCTCAGCTTTGAGTCGCATGACGCAGCGGCGGCGCTCACTCGCTGGCGCCTCGCCGACGTGCGCGCCAACCGCACCGGCGGCAAGGGGCGGGGGCTGTCGCGCAAGCAGCGCGACACGCTGTTTGAGCTGCCGCTGTCTGCCATCCGTCGAGTGAACCTGCACATCGACTTTTGAGGGGCGTGTGCTGCCATGAACTGTAAGTTGATGCTGACAGAGAAGAAGGCTCGCTCCATGCGGGGCAGCGCCAGGCGGCCACTGGCGGCTCAAACAGCTCTCACCGGGCAGGCTCGCGCCTGTTTTGATCGTCTGTACATCCTGTTACGGGGGGTCCAGCAGTAACATTCAAGCTGGCTGAGCAAGGAGAGCTCACGATGCCGCTGGTCTCGAGCGAGGCCAGCCTGCAAACGCGGGCTAGAGTGTGGTGGGGAGGCGTTCCGTTCATCACGAGGTGATTCGGTGTGCCGGAAGTCCGATCGCCGACGGTTTGGCGCACCCACACTGCCACAGCCGGCGGCTGCCGCCGGGCGGCTTGTTGCCGGGCCAGCCGCTACAAGCTGAACCCCTGCTGTTGCTGCACCATCGAAACAAACTGCAAGGCTGCACCTGTTTGCAGAAGCACGTTCGTGGCCTGCGTCGGCCTGTACCTGCTGTCTGCCCTCACCGGCTTCCCCGACACGTCGTCCGTCTGCCTGGCCGCCGCACCCGTGCTCCACGGCCAGGCCTTCCGCGTGCTCACTGCTGCGCTGTCCCATGCCGGCCTGCTGCACCTGGGCATGAACATGCTGGCCTTCCTGCCCCTGGGTGAGGGTGTGCCGGCCAACTGCGGCGTGCGTGCAGCCGCTGTGCCTGGCAGGCGGGCTGGAGTAGGCAGCTGCCCCCCTGCCGCTCACTTGCCAGCCCTGCCGGGGTGCTTGCAACGATGCGCTTGCACACTCGCTGACTGCCTGGCCCGTGCACTCAAGCAATTGCACACCTGATGTTTGCCTTGCCCATTTCTGTTGCTCGAGCACTCCCCACTGCCTGCCCTGCCTGCAGGCGCCTCCCTGGAACGCCACTTTGGCTCCCTCCAGCTGCTGTGGGTCATGCTGCTGCTGACGGTGCGCGCACAGCTGGGAAGGGCCTGCCCGCCTTCACGTCAGGCGTGCCTGGGCACCATGTGTGCCTGCTCGCTGTGCGTGCCTGCATTGGCTGCAGTGCTTACCCAAAGCCGCCAGCAGTAGCGCACGCCCAGCCCTGCCGTGGGGCTGTCCGAATCGCCCAGCAGACCCAGCACACATTGCCTACATACGCATGCATGCGCCTTCCCGCTTCGCAGACGCTGGGAGGCGCCCTCTATGTGGCGGCGGCCGCCGCCTCTGCCGCCCTGCCCCTGGCGCTCCCAGCCATGCTCGACTTCTACCGCCAGTGTGCAGTCGGCCTGTCTGGCGTGATTTTTGGGCTGGTGCTCATCGACAGCCACCAGGCTGCGTCGCCGACGCGAAGGCAAGCCGGGGGGAGAGGGCAGGCTGGCAGGGGGTTGAGGGGATGTAGAGGGCATGGTCAAATGGTAACCGTTGGGCCTGCATGCCTGCACAGGAGTGGGCGGGGGCAGGGGACCTCCGGGGTTGCGCAGGCTGCAGGCTTGGCACGGAGGCTGGGCGTGTGCTGCGCCCAGGCGCCCGGTGCCCTGTGCCTTCTCCCGCCCTGCAGCATTTTTGGGCTGTTCTCGGTGCCCACCTGGGCCTTCCCCTGGGCCCTGCTGGTCATCTGGCAGCTGCTGGTGCCGCGAGCCAGCCTGCTGGGCCACCTGACAGGCTTGCTGGTGCGCTGAGCGGGCCGGCTGGATACCAGGGCGATTGTTGCCGAGTGTGCTGCAAGTGTTGAGCACATGATGGAACTTTGTGTGCTGGCGTGTTTGCGCACTTGATAGCTCGTGACAGGCCGCTCTCTCTTCCATCATGGCCGCGTTCCAGACAGCAGGCTCGCCTGCAGAGGGATAGCGTCTTGAAAGTACTCGCTGTGCATGCACTGCTGGCACGCGCTCACACTGCCGCCCCCACAAACCCCCTGTTCGGCAGGTCGGCCACGCCTTTGTGACCGGCCGCCTGCGCTGGCTGCTGCCCAGCAGCGCCACCTACCAGGCGGTGGAGCGGGCGCTGCCCTTCTGCCTGCGCAGCCCGTCGTTCATTGCCCACACCGCCGGCAGCGGCGGCGACTCGGCGCTGCCGACGCGGCACCCGCACGACGGCGATGCCAACCCGCACAGCGGCTGGCTGCAGGGGCCCTGGATGCCGTTCCCGCCTTCCAGTGAGTGCCTGCATCAAGTCCTCTCAACACCCCGTGAATCTAGGGGACTGAGTGCTGAGGCTGATGGGCAAAGGCGGGGGAAGAGCAACCAGCAGGTGCATGAGCCCTCAGCGTCGATATTTGTCCGCTGACATGGATGCTCTGCCCTGCTTGCAGGCGGCCGACTGCGCATGAGCGGCCTGAACCTGAGCTCACTGTGGGGCGGCCCCCAGCCAGACCCGCAGCAGCAGGCGCAGCAGCAGCAGCAGC
>KQ482057.1:722284-735072 GCA_001430745.1 Auxenochlorella pyrenoidosa | reverse complement strand
CGGCGGCAGCGGAGCAGCGCCGGGCGGCTGGCCCGGAGGGGGCGGCAGCGGGGTCACACCAGGTGGCGGCCCGGGGGGCGGCGGCAGCGGTGGCGGGGCCCCTGCAGGTGACCAACAAGCGCAGCAAATGAGTACGCAACTGGCGCCAGCAATGTGAAGACTCAGCAACGCCGGCTTCCAGGCAGGGCCGCCCGCACCGCTCCTACTGCCATTCAGTTTGCGCACCTTCGGGGCGCGGCGGCGGGCGCGGTGGCGGCGGGGGCAACCCCGCTGGCAGCGGCGGCTGCTTGGGCACGGGCAGCGGTAGGCCTGCAGGGCCGGTGGCGTCCACCTCTGTTTTGTACCTGCATCAGGTGGGAGCAGCAGCAATGTCACGTGAGAAACATCACAGCACGTGTGCGCAGAAAACCAGGGAACGGGGCCGAACAGCATTCTGCGGCAGGTTTCTGACGCAGACTTGGCAGGCCGGGCCCTGTGCCAGAGCGAGGGGGGCCTCACTTCTGGGGCTTGCCGGGCGGCGGGATGCCCAGCGGGTTGAGCGTGGGGTGGTAGTACACTGCAGGCGGGGGGAAGGAATGCGCTTGCAAACTCACGATGCTGCCTCAGACCGGGGAGGCGCGGGCAGCACAGCCCTCGCCTCGCACACGTTTGGGTTAAGTTGAGGCATCTCTTGTTGGGCGCCCCGGAAGAACAGGGCACGCCATGCGCCAAGCAAACGCCAACGGCTGTGCATGCCAGCATCTACCTCAGCCCAGCGAGGCATCCCGGCAAACCCCGTCCTGGTCTGTGATGTCTCACCAGAGTCCTCTGGCCGCCGCACAGGCTCCGCCGCAATCTCCTCCAGCCCGCGGCCGCCCATCCGCTTTGCGGCCTCCTCCTCCTGCGGCAGGCACGCAGGGCAGCAGGCCGGGCCGTAGGCGGGCTTGCTGCGTGGGCGGTGCGCAGCACGCTCGCCACGCAGTGCGCCTTCTGTGGTGTAGCACCATTGCGCAGGGTGAAACACAGGGCTGCAGTGACGGGCTGCAGACAGCTGTGCACGCAGCTTGCCTCCTCCCTGCACCCCTGGACAGTGGCTGCGGCTGGCCCGCACAGCAGGGGAGGCACACATGCAAGGTTGGATGATCTTGGGAAGGGCAGGACTCGGGCAAGCAAACAGGGGGCCTTAACGCCAGCACCCACCATCTGACGCTTAATGGCCTGGTCGTACGCATGCTGCAGCGCCTTCTTCCTCAGCCTGCGAGCGCCAGCAGCCAGAACAGGCGCGGTCAGCACGCAAGAGGCAGCCCGAAGCCTTGTTTCCTTCCTGAAAGCCCGGTGCCAATCTGACTGTCTGAGCGGCATGCCAGCACATGTGCATGGGAGGCACTGCGCCCTCCTCCCGGCCTGTCCCGAGTCTTCCCTGCCTGAGTTGCTGGCCGTTGCCCCCCACCTGCTGCCGACTCACACAGCCTTCTCTCCCCCCCTGTGCTGCCGACACTGCAGCACCCCTCACTTCAGGGTGTAGCTCGTCTTGCCAGCCTGCTCTTGCTCAATCACCTCCTTGAGCTGCTCGCGCAGCGTTTCCGGGTCATCTCTGCAGGGGCAGGCACGCGAGGTGGCACGGCATGCATGAGCAAAGATGACAAGGGACCTCGAGCAGGGCTGCATGCGGGACGTACAGGGCCGAGCAGGATGGACGCCTGGCGGGTGTCCTGTGGCTGTCTGCAGTACACCGGCGGCAACGGCTCAAGAAGCGCGGCACGCTGCGCTTGCAGCAGGCCAGTGTCAGGGAATCCTCGGCACAAACAGCGCACGTAGGGCGAGCGGGTGCTCACGTCTGCTTCAGCGCCTGGCGCTGCAGCGTGCGCTCCTGCTTGTTGCGCTTGAGCTCCTTTGCACGCTCTGCCTTGCTGCGGAAGGGGAAGCAGGGCGTTGGGTCGGGGCAGCAGCCGGTAGGATGGCTGGCGACGCAGAATGCAAGGCCGGGCAGCGTCGCGACACATACAGCTGCACGCAGTGCGGCTGGGCGTGCTTACCGGTGGGCATCTGCTGGGTTGAGCTCACGGGCTCCCTTCTTCTTCACCATGGCGCCTCCCTTCGCTGCTGGCTGTCACCCGCTGGCCTGCCAAAGGGTGCGCCTCGACCGAAGCCTGCTGGCGGCGGCGGCGGCGGCAGAGGTTTGAAGGCGGCTCGGCGCAGTCGCCCTCCCCTGCAAACTCCTTCGACACCTCACTGAAGCTTCTCTGCTGCTAGTTGCGGCGTGCTGGGGTACGCAGTCGGGAGCAAGGTGTGCAAAGAGAGCGGGATGCGGGCGAGCAGCGCGGAACTCGCCTCGAGACTCAAGATGCAGCACCAGGGGGCTGCAGCAGGGCCCGGAAGGCAGGCCTCGGCACACTGGGCGCAGCTTGCGCAGCAGCTGACCGAGTGAGACAGACAGCTAATTCGGCATCGCCCGGCTACGCCTCGCCCATCGTGGATCACCATCATGACCACGGGCAGCACGGCCGCGTGGCTGGAAAGCCAGGGCCTGGCCCACCTGTGCGGCCGGCTGGGCTCCCTCTCGCTATCTCAGCTGCATTCGATGATGATCTCGGAGTATGCGCAGCTTGGCGTGACGAACATGGCCGACAAACAGCGGCTGTTCAAAGCACTGCAGAGCGCGGGGACTGGACGGGGGCCGGGCGCACCCACTCCCCCGACGGTCAGCCCGCAGCTCACGCCGCAGGCCAGCGGCACGGGCAGGTGAGACAGCGGAGGCCGCGCAGGGGCCCAGGGGGCCGGGCGCGGCGGGTAGAGCTGAACCGCCAGTGGGCAGCGCAGGCCGGCGGTTGCCGATTGGGGGCGGCATGCGCCGTGCTTTGCAGGGCCGAGGACGACGCCCTGCTGGACCTGGATGGGGATGATGACGATTTTCTCACTCAGGCACGAGTGGGACAAGCGTTTGTACACGCCTGGCTGCTGTTGTGAGTGGACCTGACCCTGCTTGGCTCCGCTCAACCATGATCCATGCTGAACCTTGGATGCCCCTCCCGTGTTCAACCAGCAGGACCTCGACCTGGAGGGGTTTATCGGTGAAGCCTTTGTGCTCTCCCCCGCGCAATCGGCGGGCCCGGAAGCCGCGCCGGGTGCCGGCGCGCCGCTGCTGCTTGCCTCGCTGCCCGACGCGCCCAAGATCCGTGTGATTGTGCGCAAGCGGCCGCTCAACAAGAAGGTGGGGCGCAGCCTCCTGGCTAAAGCTGCGCACTCTCTGCACACACATGAGGGCATTGAAGCGGGACACGAGTGCGACATGCTGCCGCCACCCCAACCGCTGCAGGAGCTGGAGCGCGGCGAGACGGATGTGCTCGAGTGTGACGCCACCGCCAGCTGCCTGTACGTGAACGAGCCCAAGGTCAAGGTGGACCTGACCAAGTACGTGGAGCGACACACCTTCCGGTGAGGCCCCAGGGCGGGCATGCGGGGCACTGGGGCTGGGGCGGCTCGTGGCAGTATCATTGTACGCACTGGCAGGCTGGCTGCCGCCGCAAGCCAGGATGTCTAGAGAGCGTGTCACGACATGCAGTCGTGCATGGGCAATCAAGTCGCGCTGCCTTCTGTGCGCTTGCCGCGCCCCCCCTGGGCGCAGGTTTGACGACGTGTTTGATGAGCTTGTTGACAACAGCCAGCTGTACGAGCAGGCGGTGCAGCCGCTGGTGGGCACCATCTTCAGGTGAGGCGCAAGCCGGGCAGCAGATTTGCATAGCTCCAAATGACATGTTGCTTTGCTGGGGGCCACCATGTGGGCACCGGACGACTCGGCTGGCATTGCCTGGCACCTAGCGCACTGGCCACGCCGCCTATGCTCCACCGGCCAGCACGGAGCGCTCTGCTGCTACTGCACTGCAGGGGCGGCAAGGGCACGTGCTTTGCCTATGGCCAGACGGGCTCGGGCAAGACCTACACCATGTCGCCGCTGCCGCTGCGCGCTGCCGGCGACATCTTCAGCATCATGCAGCAGCCCAACTTCCAGGGCTTGTCGCTGCACGTCAGGTGGGCAGGGGTTTCAGTGGCCGCTGACCAGCGCGTGTCGCCCACCCACCTGCGGCTTCCTGCCTGCCTGAGTTGGATGCTGCACGCAGGCGGATTTGTTGATGTCACTTGCCTACCTGCGGACACCTGTGCTGCAGCTGCTACGAGATCTACGGCGGCAAGGTGTTTGACCTGCTCAACGGGCGCAAGAAGCTGGAGGTCCGGGAGGATGGTCGGCGCCGCGTGCAGGTGTGTGCTGGGCTGCGCCAGCGGGCGTGGGCCGAGGGCCGGCTTCAGCCACCGCCTGAGCTGCACCAGCATGCAAACTGCAAAGGAGTGCCAACGAAGAGCAGGTGGAAGTCGGCTTGTGTGGGTTAAGCAAGCAGGTCAGGGTTGCTGGGCCTGCAAAATATGCTTGGTTTCCCCCTTATTACCCTTGCAGGTGGTGGGGTTGCGTGAGGTGGGCGTAGGCAGCCTGGCAGTGCTGCAGCAGCTCTGCGACCATGCAGCATCCGCACGCAGCACGGGCAGCACTGGTGCCAACGACGAGTCGTCGCGGTGAGTGCGAGCTGGCTGTGTGCTCTCCATCCTTGCGGCTGGGCAGACAGACCCTGCCTGCCTTGCGCAGGGGTGGGTTTCGCTCTGGCATTGCTGTGCTGACGCCTGCCTGCCTTCCTTCCTGCAGCTCCCACTCCATCTTGTGCTTTGCGCTGCGCACCAATACCGAGCCTGCCAAGACAGTGGGCAAGCTGTCCTTCATCGACCTGGCAGGCAGCGAGCGCGGAGCAGGTATGGGCAGCAGGGCACGTATGCACGGGTTCGCGTGTCCCAGGCAGACAGTCCCCTCTGTATTTGGCTCCTCCAGCTGACTAACCTTCATTTCTGTGCACGGCTTTGCTGAGCGCCTGCCTTGCCGACTTGGGACCACAATTGCTGTCTGCAGACACGTACGAAAATGACAAGCAGACGCGGCTCGAGGGCGCCGAGATCAACAAGAGCCTGCTGGCCCTCAAGGAGTGCATTCGCGCGCTGGATGCCGACGCCAGGTGGGGCAGAAACTGGCTGGGCAGGAGTTCAGCGCGTACGTGACATGTGATGGCAAGCAGACAAAGAAGAGCTGGACGCAAAGCGCTTTACTGCTGCACAGCATGCATCCAGGAACTGTCCATGGATGACGCCGGGCTCGCCCTGCTGCAGACACATCCCTTTCCGTGGCAGCAAACTGACAGAGGTGCTGCGAGACAGCTTCATTGGTGAGCCGCGCAGCCCGTGGGTCAACCAAGGCCTCAGCACCTCATGCTGTTGCTGCTCCTGCTACTTCGCACGCAGGCGCGCGCTGGTCAGGAAGCTCCCCAGCAGTCCCCTCTGCGCTCAGCAGTCCCCGTTGCTTGCTGCCTGTCGTTGTGTGCAGGGAAGAATGCCCGCACCGTGATGATCGCCAACGTCAGCCCCAACAGTTGCAGCTGCGAGCACACCCTCAACACGCTGCGCTACGCAGACCGTGTCAAGGGTGCGCGCCTATGCCCAGCGCACGAAGACAGGCTGTCCTTCCAAGGGCTGACAACCCTGTAGGCTGCAAAACAGCATACAGCACAACCCACACCTGTAGTGGTGTGTGCTGCTCCAGCAATCCGTCGTATCCTTGCAACCCAATTGCCTGCCTGCAGAGATCCGCAAGCCTGGCAGCGCGCCTGGTGGCAACGGCGCGCCACCCCCGCCGACCGGCAGCAACGGCGCGGATGTGGCCCCGGCTCCCATTTTCCGCGACCCGCCGGCTCGGCAACTAGTGCAGCAGCCGGCGCCGCTGCCTGCGGGGCAGCAGGAGGTGGCACCAGCACAAGCCCCTCGTGCAGGCTTGGCGGCTGGCAGCCGGGCAACTAGCCGGTACCCCAGCCGACGCGACGGCACGGGCATCCCAGGCGCCCCGGCGCCCGCAGCGCCCCCACCCTTCCAGGAAGCTCTTCCGTCGCCTGCTGCACAAGCCCCATCTGCGACCAGCTGGCAACCCTCGCAGCTTGAGCGGCGACAGCAGTTGCAGCAGCCTGCACCGCCACCCGCACTGCCGCCTGTGCACCAGCAGCAGAGCTGGAGCACTCCGCCCGCCGCCAGCAGCAGCTCCGGTGAGGTTCCGCCAGCGTGCGCACAGCATGGTGTGTGCCCTCACAACCGAGTGTTATTTGCTTTTCAAGTTCTCCTCTGTGGCAGACTTGCAAGAGACCTTGCCTAATCTGCACGCACCTGCCATCGCATCCCTTGCGGTAGGGGACGACCTGCTGGGCGCCATCATGGCGGCCGAGGACGACCTCATCACTGCGCACCGACAGCACATTGAGGAGTGCATGTCTGCTGTGCGCGAGGAGATGAACCTGCTGGCCAACCTGGATGGCAGCAGCGGGGGAGGTGAGCGGCGCTGCCTCTGCGACGGAGGGAGGGGGCGCTAGTAGTTGTGCTGTGGGATGGCCGTCTGTAATGGCTCCCATGGTCTGCTGCCCGCCAAAGCAGCGATATTCGGCTGTTCACGGAATTGTGTTTGCGACAACAGGAGTGCACCCTGCCTCAGCTAGAGCGGTCTGGCTGCCTGCCCTTGCACCACGCAGGCGACATAGAGCGCTACTGCAGCGATCTGTCGGCGCTGCTGGCGCAGAAGCAGGCCTCACTGTCCCAGCTGCAGCTCCGCCTGCATGCGTTCCAGTGAGTGCGCCTGGCGCCGGCTTGCTGTCGTCGGTGCCCTCGGCGGCAGGTGTCACGCGGCCAAGAGGTCGTGCAGCTTGCCCATCAAGAACTCTTGACGTAGAAAGCACCCCCTGCTCCGCCTCTATGGCCCTCCTCTGCAGGCAGCTCATGCGCAACGCAATGGGATGAGCAACGGGAAGTATGCGCCGACCTGTGTGGCAGCGACAGCAGCGTTGTCATCTGATCTGCACTCCTCGGATTGCTGCAACGCATGAAGTATAGCCACGTACTCCTCGACATGTTTGATGGACCTTTCCCGGCCCGATAACAACACTGTGACAGCTCAACACAACAGTGAAGGGGGAGCTCGAACAGAGGTCACCTGACACGAACTTGCCCTGATCCAGCCCAGGCGGCTTGGGCTCCACACAGCATGTCAGCTGACCAAGTGATGCTGTAGAAGAGATCGGTCGTAGTGGATCCCCGCCATGACCACAGGCAGCACGGCCGCTTGGCTGGAGAGAACAAGGCTTGCCCCAACCGTGTGGCCGGCTGGGCTCCCCGTCTCTGTTCCAGCTGCATGTGATGATGTTTTTTGAGTGATGCGCAAGAGACACCCAGCCATGTTCCCGACCCGAAGGCATGGCGGTGCGTGCTTCCTGCCGCTGGCCATGAACACCAGCCGTACCGCTTCATTGTCAGGCTGCCTTTTGCGCCAAACTGCAGGGCCCGGGCCCACACGCTCCACTTGGGGAGGTTCATCATTGGGTTCATTCAAGCCAGGCGCCTGGACAGTGGATGGGAGATGCTGGCAAAGGCTGCCCCTCGGCCTCTGTGAACGGCCCCCTTGCAAGGGCGGCAGCTGGCACCGGCACTTCGCCCAGCTGCCTGCAGCTGCGCCGGGATGGCCCCATAAATGGCTTCATATTCACGCCTTGGTGCAAGTACTAGCTGCTTGATCCCGTCCAAGTCTCGCCCGGGCTTGTGTCATCCCTCAGCAAATTCTTTCGTCACCCCCCTGTCCCGTGGGGCGTGTGAAAAGCCCATCCCATTCGAGCCTGCAGATCGCATTGATTGTGCATGCATTGCGGAAGCATTCCGCACCCCTTTAGATTCTTTTGTGTGGCCGGCGCAGCACCTCGCCGCCAGAGCAGGCGTGTTGCAGGGCGCTGCCTGGAGCTGTGCAGCAGCATCTTGCTGCCGAAAACTTAGGGAACACATCAGCGCCAGCAGCTAGTGCCAGCAGCAGCCGCCGCTGCCGCCTGCTGTCGGCAACAAGTCTGCGCCGGCTGCCGCTGCCGCTGGAGCCATGGACGACCTGCAGCGCATCTCCGCCACTGTGCGTGAGCACCACAACCAGGAGGAGTCTGACCTGGAGAAGGCGGCGCTGGAGCGGGTACATGCCAAGCGTCTGGCGTCCAAGGAGGCCGTGCTGGTGCAGAAGCCCGACGGCGGCTGGCAGCTGGTCAAGCTGCGCAAGCTGGATGGCCCCTCCCGCCAGCTGCTGCTGTCCCGCGTGTACCGCGGCACAGAGGATGAGAACCTGGGCTTCTTTTCCCGCGTGCGCGAGCGCCTCGACCGGTGAGGCCCGCCCTGCAGCGTGGTGGGCGGCACTTGGCCGGCGTGTCGGCAAGCACCAGCCTGCGCGCTCTGCCTCAGCACCCAGTTGGCGGTGCTGCCACACTGCTCAACAGATCGTGGCAGGCTGCAGCGATCTGAGAGTGCGCCACTGTACCTGGCATCTCGGCCGCCTGTGTGCCTGCAGCGCCGGCGTGCCCGACCGCACGGTGGAGATCCGTTTCCGCAACCTGGTTGTGCGCGGCACCCAGGTGGTGAAGGCCATGACGGACCCCCGCCTGATGACCCGCCTCAAGGTGGGAGGGCGCCGCAGGGAGAGCGGGCGGGCGCTGGGCGGGGGTAGGCTCTGCCTGCGCGCTGCGGGGATGCCACGTTGATGCCCTCCCGATGCCATTGCTCGTCTTGAAGCCAGTTTGAACTGCCTGGGCTGCTTTGTGCGTGCGCAGGCGATGGGCAGTGGCCAGAAGGCGCAGCGGCGGACGTGGAACATCATCGACGGTGTGAGCGGCGTGCTCAAGCCGGGCCGGCTGACGCTGCTGCTGGGCACGCCCGGCAGCGGCCGGTCGGTGCTCATGAAGGCGCTGGCCGGCCGGCTGGGCCATGAGAAGACGCTCAAGGTGCGTGTCTGCAGGACGTTCCTGTCCTGTCCGCCTTGGCACCAGCCGTTTTGGTGGCAGCATTGGGCTGCATTTATGCTCGGTGAAACCTGCAAGTCGCATATTGCTGCAGCAGCCACAACCGGTCAGACCTGTAAGGCTGAGTCAGATCTGGTGCCGCCCGCCGGCCCCCGCCTCGCCCCTGCAGGTCACTGCCGACGAGCTGACCTACAACGGGCAGGGCCTGGACGCGATTGTGCCGCAGCGCACCGCCGCGTACATTTCCCAGGTGCGCGTTGTGTGGGCGTTTGTGTTCTTGCTGTGCCCCTTAGGCGAGGCACTGCGCGCCTGGATAGCCTCATTGGCCGCCGCACAGTTCAGCCCCCGGCCCCCAGTTTGGTGCCCACCAGGCGCACTCTGCGCTCTCATCGACCCCTGCAGCTGGACGCGCACTACGGCGAGCTGACTGTGCGGCAGACGCTGGACTTTGCGGCGCGCGTGCAGGGCGGCCGCCGCGGTGAGCGCGCAGCCGCTGCCCGCCCATACTATGGCAGCTAAGCAACGCGTGCCCAGCCGTGCCCCTGGGTTCTCTTTCCGGCCTGCGCTGTGGAGCAAGCTCCAAGCAGGTTGCCGAGCGGTAAGAGCAGGGCCACCGCCCAGCCCTCTGTTTGGCCCGAACTGCTCCACCGACCTCTGCCTCCGCGGCCCCCCCACCCCACCCCCGGGGCAGCCCTGATGGAGGTGCTGGAGGAGAAGGAGCGGGAGCTGGGCATTGTGCCCGACCCCGACATCAGCAGGTGACTGCCGTAATACGTTTATCGAGGGTCGGGTACTTGTGAGCATGTAGGGGTGTGGGGTGCCTGCCTTTACGGAGGCGCAGGAAAGGAGCGGGCCAACCTCCCAACTCTGGAGCCTGCAGGCGTGCTGCGCCCGGCGGCGCACGAGCGCGCCGCTTCCGGCATGCCAGCCTGGCCTGAAGCAGCCTCCTGCTCCTCTCCCAGCACGTGCCATCCTGCTCCCCGTTCGGCCCCCACCCCGAAACCCGTGCAGCTACATGGCAGCGCTGGCGGCGTCTGGCAAGAAGAGCCTGGCAGTGGACATCATGCTGAGGACTCTTGGCCTCGAGATGGTGGCCGACACCCTGGCAAGTCCTCTGGCGGGGGGCAGTATTTTTTTGCGTTGCGATGTTGGGCTGAGGCGGGTGTCCGAGCTGGGTGCCTGCCGGGGAGCGAATGCGGCGGCACCGGGTTTCCGGTGGCGCCGCCCACCATCGCCCCGCTTCGGAGCCCTGCGTTGCTGCTCACCCCCTTATCCCCCGCTCCCTGCCATCCTGTGCAGGTTGGCAACCACATGGTGCGTGGCATCAGTGGCGGGTGAGTGTCAGAGGCCTGCCCCATGTGCATGTGTGCACGCACGGCTGCGCATCGTAAGCACTGGCCCTCGCTGTGAATGGAGGCGCAGCGCGGGAGCGCCCCATGATGCGTCCGTTGTTCGCCGCCCTCACCGCCCTGCTCCGCTCCCCGGCTGCACACTGTCGCACCCGCAGTCAGAAGAAGCGCGTGACGGGCGGCGAGATGCTGGTGGGCCCCTCGCGGGTAATCTTTGCTGACGAGATCTCGACCGGTCTGGACAGGTGGGCACCGGCTACTTGGGGGGGGGGGCCTGCAAAGGCGGGGTCGCTTCTGGATTGGGGGGTTGGAGGCTTCGGGAAGGCGCACAGCGGTGTTGCCGAGAGCCGTTGGACTCATTGCACAGCTGTGCACAGCCCTTTGCCGCCAGCGCGGGCCCACCGCCTGGCAGCGCCGCCATGCACGCCGTCGTGCAGCGCACATCGCCCGCACTGCGCACCCCTTGAATGCCCCCGGCTGGCGCATGTACCTCCCCCCCACCCTTCCTGCAGCGCCACCACGCACGACATTGTGCGCGCGATGCGCACGGTGGCCCGCTACACGCGCGACACCCAGCTGGTGGCGCTGCTGCAGCCGCCCCCGGAGACCTTTGACCTGTTTGACGACATCATGGTGGGTGGGCATGGGGCGCACCCGCAAGGAATGTTGTAGCCGGGGCTGGTGGGACCACGTGTTTCTGGCCTGCCTTTTTTTTATGCGAGACCGGCCGGGCGATGTCATGACTGAGTCATGTGCCTACAAGGCCAGGCCTATGCGTTGGTCATGCTGGCTTCCAAGCGGCGCCCTCCCCGCAGCGCTGCCCCGCACCCAGCCCGCCCGCACCCGCCCTGCCCGCCCGCAGGTGCTGTCGTCGGGCAAGATCATCTTCCACGGGCCGCGCGAGCTGGTGCTGCCCTTCTTCGAGGGCCTGGGCTTTGCCTGCCCGGAGCGCAAGGGCATTGCCGAGTTCCTGCAGGAGGTGCCCACCCTGTCAGGCAAGCAGGGATGGCCTGGATGGCAGGCTTGGGAGCCTCTGAAGGACGCCTGTGCCCTGGCAGGCCCAAAGCAGGGGGTGCCAGGATGTGACCTGACCCGCTGCAGCGATTTCCCCTGTGTCCCACCCCTGCCGCAGACCAGCGGCGCTACTGGGCGCGCGACCCCACCACCTTCCAGTTTGTGTCGGCCGAGCAGATCAGCGAGGCCTTCTACTCTGCCACCGACGCCGGGCGGGCGGTGGCCACCGAGCTGGCGACGCCCTTCCCGGCGATCAAGGGCGCCGGCGAGGACCCCGCCCTGGTCAAGTCGCGGTGAGGGCGCAGCGGGGTTGGTGCCACGCAGCGACTGCTGTGGGAGAGCAGCCTTGGGCTGTGGGCCTCTACAACCCCCACCCCCCACTCTCACCCCCCACCCCTGCAGCTACGGCGCCAGCCTGGGGGAGCTGACGCGCGCCAACCTGCGGCGCGGCCTGTGGCTGATGTCGGGCACCAAGGATATGCACATCGGGCGCCTGTGAGTGGGCAACCTCGCGTGTAGGGCCGCCTGCACAGGAGCCTGCCAGCCCCGCTGCAGACCCGCCAGCTCAGGCGCGCGCCTGCTGCCTGCCCCTGGTCACCGTCCTGCACCGACCCTTCCGCCCCTCGTCGCCCCCTCCCCACACACCCCCGCAGCGTGCAAACCATCCTGGTGTCCTTTGTGGTGGGCACCTTGTTCCTGCAAGAGGACAAGGGCCTGCAGACGGGCGCTGACGGCCAGCCCGACGTCGCCGCCTCCATCGCCTCGGCAAACTACTTCCTGGGCGTGCTGCTGTTCACCGTCTTCCAGTTTGGCGTGTCCGCCTTCCCTGACAGCGCCATGCTGGTGATGTCGCTGCCCACCTGGTACAAGCACCGTGACAGGCAAGGGGCGGCCGCTGTGTGGAGCGGCAGCTTCTGCCCAGCGTCGCTTGCTGAGCCCGCTGCGTGGCAGCTGGTGCTTCCCTTTCTACGGTGCCCTCGTGACTTCTGCGGATCCCATTGCCTCGTGTTCCCTCACGCGCAGCATCTCTCCCCTCCCCTCCTCTCCCACCCCCCTCCCTGCGCTGCAGCAACTTCTACCCGGCGTTCTGCTTCGCGCTGCAGGCGGTGATGATGCGCCTGCCCTGGGTGTTTGCAGAGAGCTGGGTGTGGACGCTCATGGTGAGAGGGCGGCGCTGGGCGGGTGGCGCAGGGGGTCCAACCTGAGTCACACTGCTCCAGGACAGCTGCGGTGGTGCAGCAGCGGGGAGCGAGGCGTTTTCAAACAAAAAGCGCTGGCATGCCTTCACAGTCTGCCCGGCTGCAATGCAACCTGCAAAGCAGGAAGGGCGTCACCATGCGCCGCCTTGCCCCCCCTTCCTCCTGGCCAGGTCTACTTCTGCGTGGGCTTTGTCACCTCCCCCCGCCTGCTGGCCTTCTGGGCCATCTCCTTCACCATGGGCCTCTTTGCGCTCACCCTCTTCCTCGCCTGCGCCTCGCTCATGCGCAAGATCCCCACCGCCAACGCGCTCCAGGTGTGTGT
The DNA here is from genome assembly GCA_001430745.1 of Auxenochlorella pyrenoidosa. Classification (NCBI taxonomy): domain Eukaryota; kingdom Viridiplantae; phylum Chlorophyta; class Trebouxiophyceae; order Chlorellales; family Chlorellaceae; genus Auxenochlorella; species Auxenochlorella pyrenoidosa. The sequence continues at coordinate 722,315 of KQ482057.1, read as the reverse complement.
GTGGTGGGGGTGGGGGGGGGCGGGCGTGCGG